>OZ002741.1:210950918-211550918 GCA_963924295.1 Dioctria rufipes
TAAATTGTGGAAAATGGTAGATGACTTGGAAACCATGCGGTTACTAATGTCTTCATTAGAACCAATAAATACTATAACAGTCCTACCCGCTTCAGGAGGGTGATTCTGTGCTCTTTGTCGTTCTATTTAGTCGTGAATTTTGACATATTTTGTCGAGTTTTTTCTTTTAACACAGTTCATTTGTGTCTTCACTATTATATACCACAAAATGAACTATAATGAATTTTCGATGAACAAACCCTCAAAAAACACGACTAAATATTCGACAAATTAGTCAACTGCTCCCAGAGGTTGTGACAAAGATTTTGTGCTGTGTGACAAAGGAATGTAAAGTGCTATAATTCGAAATAATATTTTGAATTTATTAAGGAACCTCGCTTACGCTACGTAACAACGTTAGGTACATCGAGTAAATATTAGATGATTGGCATAATTGGTATGGTACAAAGTTATTTAGCAAACTAACAAAGGAGCAATGAACAGGCTCATTGCGGTAGAATATGACAACAGTAATATAGTTAGATTTATGATGTGAAATAATAGCAAGCAGATTGCTTGCTACTAACAAACAATGTAATAAAACTACTAACTAGTACTAGTTAGTTACACTTTCTGGGAAGATTTGTTTCGCACTAGTGAGAATTTGATGCGCAAATTTTCCGCAGTTAGAGTTAATAATAGATCCGTCAGCCAAAGCTGATTCGAGTGGAAGTAAAAAATTCCTAGAGGGATCATTGCCGCACTGAACGCTGCCTGTTTATCAGAATCACAATTTCCGTGCATTATTTCAACCCCTTTAGTTGCATTGCAAACGCTCATATATGTAAATGCAGTAATCTGGCCGATGATTACACTCACATGGAAATATGTAGAGCATATCTGAAAAATATCCAACTTTAAGTAGAGTATTGGAGGGGAGAAAATATTTTTCTAGTACGTATACTTAAAAGTTACAACTAATTTTGCCAATAGGTACTGTGTACAACTTACCTTGTTGTATCAGCGACAGCAACAGAGCTATCCAGAAGCTACAATTGATCTATTCTATATTTTACTTTTTTTTTTTCTTTTTTTTGCAAATTATTATAACTCAATACAATCATTAATTATGACATGACATGACCGTCAAAGTGATTGTCAAAGGGATTAACTGCGTCACTTTCAGTTCATTTCTAGTCCACCACAACCTGAATGATTTGAGTTATAATAAAAAGGAAGAAGAAAAAGCAATTCATTCCTTTGTCGTGTATTTTGACATTCAAGTTCGACGAAATCCATAGAATCACCCCACAGGTATATCTACAGGGTGAATCATTAGCGTATACCGAGCAGGTTTCGTTAGAGACATCTAAAGATTCCAGGTTCAGACAACCAAAATTCTTCCACACAGTCAAATTTCTTAACTGAGAAGACAACAACAGAAGGTCTTTTCAGAGATAACATTTTCATTCGAAGAATTAGATACCTACACGGAGAGAAAAATAAAAATTCACAACTCATTCAACTACTTTTCTATCAAATCAAACGAAAACATACTGAAATTGAAAGATTTTCCAAAAACGCGTAAACGTCTGCGCGTTTAAAAAAGGCTTTAGATTTAACAATGCACTTTGAAATGAGAAAATAATTTGTTTTGAATAATTTAACGTTTAGTATGATGGCTAAATGCATTTGGATTTTCATTGACCGGGCTGCTGTTCGTTTTGAAAGCAAAACGCCTTCACTTTGATCGTTAGTCAACAGAGTTAACCCTTAAATGCATTTTGTTGCCAAAAGTCTACGATCCAATTTTTTTGTGATTATCTGTGGACTAATGAACTTGTATCCGAACTTTTTTTGTTTTTGAACGAAAAATATATTTGTCAATGTCAATATATGACAGTTACAACGAGAAGTGCGCGATTTTTTTAAATATTTCCGTTTGAAAGTAATAAGGAGGGCAACTTGAGTTGTTTGATTTTTGTGCAGTTGCTTTTTTATTTGTTTTGGCGAAATAAATAGTATTTTTTGGAAACAAAAATTGAATTTCGATAATTATAAAGGTAAGTTTTGAATATATTTATAAATTTTCAATCAATTTTGTTTATATTTTGAAATTTTACGGAAAAATTGTATGTTGCCATTTGGCAACAGTATGCGTTTGAATATTCTTCAGTATTGGATATTAGACTGTTTTTGCATTGTCAGTAATAGTATTTTATTTCATGTTTTCAGCATGAATCGAAGACGATTGAGTGATAGATGCATAGAAGACTATCTGTAGCGAGATTTGGAGGACGGGGAAGACGAGGCAACTGCTGAAGCCATCCCATCTGAAGAAGAGGTGAATGCTGGAGCTGGCCCATCTGAGTTTGAGGATCCACTATTGATAGAAAATGAGGGTAATCTAAACAGCGGCCCCGAGTCAACTCATCAGAGAAGTGTTCCTATAGGGAGGGAATTTTGGAGAAACAAAAGCAGAGACCTAATTTGGAAGAAGAAGAGTTTGGACGTAAGTGATGATCATGTGCGATTCTTAGGAAATGAAGAGCTGAGTGAAGAAGTAGCCGAAAAAGAAACACCATATGAATTTTTTTCTTTGTTTATGAATGATAAGATCGTGGATAAGATAGTCTATGAAACAAATTTATATATTGTTCAAAAAGGCATATCTAGCTGTCCTCAAGTCACAGCTGTTGAAATTCGTCAGTTTTTTGGCATTCTAATATTCATGTCGGTTTATCATTACCCCAATGTCAGATCATATTGGTCACGATTCGGTTTCGCACCCATTATGCAAACTATGACACTAAATAGATTTGAAAAAATTAGATCAGCTATTCATTTCAATGATAATGACCTACACAAACCTATAGATCATGTAGATCACGATCGTCTTCATAAAATCAGGCCTATAATAGAACACTTGAACAACGAATTTTCAACTAGAGCTCCTTTAGACCAACGACTCTCACTTGACGAACAAATGTGCGCTTCAAAGATCGGACATTTTATGAAGCAATATTTGCCTAACAAGCCCCACAAATGGGGCTTCAAGCTTTTCGTTTTATGCTCACTTTCCGGATTCGCTCATAAATTTGAAGTTTACAGTGGAAAGACTGATTTCGAAAGACTAGCTGATGAACCAGATTTGAGTCCTGTAGGAAATACAGTAATCCGGCTATGTCGAGTAGTTCCACGATGGATCAATCATATCATTTATTTCGATAACTTTTATACTTCCGTTCCTCTATTACATTACTTGGACAAACAAGGAATTTATTCCCTGGGTACAATTCAACGAAACCGATTAGGTAAGAATTGCAAAATACCTACCCAAAAAGACTATAATAAAGAGCAAGTTCCCAGAGGAACTTACGAAGAGCAGGTAGCGACATACGAAGGCGTAGATATTTCTGTGACTTGTTGGAAAGATAACAAGCAAGTCGTTCTGGCGTCCACGTACGTTGGAGCCGAACCAGCTGGATCAGTCGCCAGATACGACAAAAAACAAAAAAGGACGGTCGACATATCTTGTCCAAAAATTATAAAAGATTATAACGCACACATGGGTGGCGTCGATCTCATGGACAGTTTTTTAGGAAGGTATCGCATTAGAGTGAAGTCCCGAAAATGGTACATACGTTTGTTCTACCATATGCTAGATATGGCTACGATCAACTCTTGGGTGCTCTATAACAAAGCCAACAAAAACAGATCAAAGAATCTCATGTCTCTGGCAGACTTCAGATCTGAGCTGGCGCATACCTTGTGTCTGTACAAAAGTTTGGAGACCGTAAGAAGAGGCAGACCTTCCACCCAGAGCATAGACCGAGAGATAGGGGCTAAAAAACGCAGGGGTCCTATGAAGCCGGTCCCAAGTAAGGACGTCAGAGCGGATGGTGTTGGCCATCATGAAAGGCGATGTGACAGGAAGAATCGCTGCAAACTTCCAGGGTGCAAAGGATTTACAAGAACGGAATGCACTAAGTGTAAAGTGGCTTTATGTCACACTAAAGACAGAAACTGTTTTGCCCAATTTCACTGTCTTCCACAATAAACACACGCATAATGTTGCCAATTGTCAACTATTTTATATAATAAATATATAATTATATATATATTTTTTTTATTTTTATATACTTCCCGGTATCCTTACTATGAAAAAGTGAGAAAAAATTTTTTTTTTACAAATTAAAAAAATCATGCATTTAAGGGTTAAATTTAATATTATTTCTGTAGTTTTACTTCAGTTCGTTCACACTTGGAGACTTGAGTCAGCTTTTCGCAACTTAAAGGTTGACTTTTAATTTTGGTATTTCTCCTATTGGTCGCTGATTTGAATACCTTTCTAAAAGGTGAATTTAGTATAGAGTATATTAACACTAGAACTACCGAACCAGTCATTTTGACTGTTTTTACATACATTTTCTTTCGCAAATATCTGCTTCGTATTAATATCGTTTTCTGAAACTGTGTTATGACTTTTAAGATAACAATTAAATAAAACATATTTGATGATTTATTTCATTTCTGTGTCTAACATAAAACAGATAATTTTTGTTTGTGGTACTTATACCAGAACCAGTCATTATGTCAGTGATAGAGTCAGTAATACAACTTTTCAGGGAAATACTCTTTTTGCAGAATGGCGAAAAAACCAGCTACTTTGAAATTACAAAGATTTACAAGACATACTTTTAGAATGTTCAGATGTTGCAGATGCTGATATTTCTCATATTGAGGACGAATTTTTCGAAAATCAAAGCGATACGAGTGATAAAAGTGTCCATATCGAAAGCAGTGATGACGAAAATTTTGGTGAAAATAATAAAGATGAATCGAGCGTCGAAGAAAAGAATATTATTTTGCATAATATACAAAAACGAAGATGTATGCGGATTCCTTCTAGTTCTGAGGACCTAAATGATAGAAGCCAAGATGCACAAATTGAACTATCTCCAAATGGAACTATTTGGAAACCCCTAAAAGAAGTAGGTGCTGTTGGAAGGTTACCAAGTTATTGCATATTCAAAGATTCATCTGGGCCTACATCACATGCCAGAAGGAATATTATGGAAGGGGAAGTAAGCAGTGCCTTCTTACTATTGATTGATCACCATATATTAGAGCATATCAGAGTTTGCCCTGAATTAGAAGCCTCACGTGTTTTGGGGGAAGAAGTGGAGACTTTCAGAGGAAAATTTGAAGACTTTCATTGGAATACTGTATGGACGTGGTGCATACGAAGCGAAAGGATTGAAATTATCATATTTATGGAACTAAAAGTGGAGTCAGGATAATGAATGGATAAACGAAATGAAAGAAGTCAACGCTTGCAAACGGATAAATTTGCCTTAGTATCTACTGTTTGGAATAAATTTATTGCCAATAGCCAAGACTGTTCAAACCAGGAGCATATATTACAGTAGATGAGCAATAGTTTCCAACGAAGGCTAGATGTATGTTTACACAATATATGCCAAACAAACCAGATAAATTTGGGATAAAATTCTGGCTGGCGTCTGATGTTGAAACGAAGTATGTTATAAATGGCTTTCCTTACCTAGGAAAAAATGAGACACGAAATTTGTCAACACCTCTCAGTGAATTTGTAGTAATCAGACTATTGAAGCTTTATACAATGAAAGGTAGGACTGTGCCAGCCGACAACTTTTTTACCAATCTTCCTTTGGCTTCTAAATTATTGCCCAAAAACACTACATTGGTTAGAACAGTCGGGACCTTCCCCAAAATTTGCAAAGAAAAGAAATATGGAATGGCTCGTTTTTCAGCATTACTATATGAAAAAAATGACTGTACACTTACAGTTTATAAAAGCAAGCCTCACAAAAAAGTAACTTTATTGAGTACCAAGCATAAAGGCATCAAAATTGAAAACAACTACAAGAAACTGCCTGAAACTGTGTCTTTCTATAATAAGACCAAATTTGGTGACGATGTGACTAATCAAATGGCACGCAAATATAGTGTTAAGTCAGGATCCAGAAGGTGGCCACTTCAGGTATTTTTTAATATTTTAAATCTAGCCGGCATAAATTCCTGGATTTTGTATAAAAATGTAACGGGAAAGAATGTTTCAAGGAATGATTTTTTGTTTCGTTTGGCTGAAGAACTTACATCTGGCTATCGGGAAGGTGAAATTCAACATCCATCAACTCATTTTCCAACGATACCCCGCCCAACATGTAAATGGTGCCAAATAGCACTTTGCAATAACAACAAGAACACAACAAACTGCTTCGTCTGCACGAAATATGTGTGTGGAAATTGCACAGAAAAAAAAGTTTGTATTTGTAAAAATTGTGGCAAGCTATTATTATTTTGAATACAAACTAACCTAATATCCAAAATAACCATGAATTTTTATTAATTTTATATTTTATCAATACTATTTATTAATTTTATAAAACACTTTACATTGTGCGCACCATTTTTTTGCAATTAAAATATTAATTTTTCACATCCAGTCAAAATGACTGGTTTTGGTATAAATAGGTATAGTAAAATTGTCGGTAAATCTAGTGTTAACAAAACGCACACTGTCGAAATTTTTCCCGGTTAGCATAAGAATTATAGAAAAATTTCAGGCAAATTGAAAATGTTGGCAGAAACAAAATTTGGTTCAGTTGTGATGTGTGTGTGTGATTTTTAGATATTACTTAGATATTAAATAATATTGTGTATATCTTCGTAAAAAAATTACAGCCGGATGTTCGAACTGATGATACCGGGTGTGTTTTTGCCATTAGTTGATTTAATCAGTTACCATCGACTCCATCATCATAAATATAGTTTTAGTGAAGTAGTTGATAAGTGAAATTTTATAATAAATAATAATTAGAATTCGAAAATCGTTAAAAAAACGTTCAGCGACATTGGCGCCGTTTTAACCCTAATCCTACTCGAAGACGTGACTTTGGGTCACATTTTACATTGAAATAGCTGTAAAACCTAAAATAAAAATTTATTTAATTCGAATTTTACACCGAATGATTATTCGATATTTCTATATAAAAAAAAACCCACAAAGTACATTTTATTTATCACAATAGTTTTTAAATGTACCGCTTTTTCTTTACTTAGCTATCGAAAGTCTCTTTTACAGTTACATACCTGCACTGTAAAATTTCTGTTACTGCATTCGAATCTGCGATATTTTTGTTAGCGCCTGTACGATTGCTTCTAGCTGCCTTGCGTATAAGGTTTCAATTTTAGGTTAATATTGTAAAGATATGTATGAGATATTTATGTATAATTGGTACTTAGCGTATATATTTGATTTTTGTATAGAAGGTGAATCAAAATGAGTATTGCTTTTGATGACACATATAAGGTAATAATTACTAATGCCTAAAATTTTTTTATAATCATAAACTAATTATTTTCCATCCAAGTATAGCCCGTAGGCAAAACTATATTATCCAGAGTGAAATTGAGGACTTAGATGATGAAAATTATGTTGCTTCCTCTGATAGTGAGGAGGATGTGTTAGAAACTGATCCTGATGTGAATGACGAGCAGTTCCTAAGTGACGGCGAGGACGAGGTGGAAGTTTCTGATGACATGAAGATATTTATTGGAAAAGATAGAACTGAATGGAGAAGTTCACCTTGTAATAATGGGCATACTACCCGTTATTTTCGAGGGGGTACTACAGTTAAACTACTGCACATAGACTCAGCAATATGTGCATTATCGTTATACTTCGATGACACGGCAATTGAAATGATTGTAAAGTTTACAAACTTAGAAGCTCATCTAATTATTGAAAAGAAATGGAAGCAAACAGATGTAATCCAAATTCGTGCATTCATAGGATTACTAATAAACGATGGAATATATAGGCAAGGAATTATTGATTATAAAGAATTTTGGGATCCATTATTCGGTAATCCAATTTTTCGTGCTTGTATGTCAAGGAATATGTTCTCTGCATTGTGCGGTTTCTTACGTTTTAATGATAAATCAACTCGATATTCTCGCAGAAGTCGTGATAAGTTTGCACCAATTAGAGATTTTTGGGTGGTCATAAACAAAAATTTGATGAAGCACTACATTCCCGGTAAGAATTTGACTATTTATGAGCAGTTGGTTCCGTTTCGAGGTAGGGTCTCATTTCGTCAATACATTTCATCCAAACCAGATTTGTGATTGTACCACAACTTGTCCCCTTTGTGGTATACCAAATTTTTACCTCTTTGATGTCCTTCTTGCCTGAAATAGGAAGAAGGACATCAAAGAGGTAAAAATTTGGCTCAGAGAGTTGTGGAAGAGTTATGTATACAGTTTCAACGAACAAATCGAAACATAACTTTTGACAATTATTTTACAAGCTTTGAGTTAGCACAAAATTTATTGTCAATGGGCTTAACTTGCGTTGGTACTCTACGAAAGAACAAAAGATGCATTCCATCAAATTTTTTACCTCATTGGAATCGGGAAATTGAAAGCAACGTTTTCGGTTTTCGAAAGACTATCACGCTTATAAGCTATGTTCCGAAAAAAATCGAGCTGTTATTTTGCTTTCCACAATGCATCATAGTTCCGTAATTGATTCCAATAATAAAAGCAAATTAGTTATCAACCTACACTACAACTCAACGAAAGGACGGGTTGACACTCTGGATCAAATGACTCATGCGTATTCGGTTAGTCACAAGGCGAGTATATGGCCTGTTGCAGAGTTTTATAATCTTATTGACGTTTGTGTTATAGCTGCGAATATAATTTGGTAGTATTTGTATCCCAATTGGAGTAATTCGAGACAACTGTTGCGCTGTAAGTTCTTTTTGAAAGAGCTAGTGCGGAATATGGTAGTACCATATATACGTCGCAGAAGTATAAAATAGTATCTATCCAAAAATAATGTTTCCGTAATGAAGGAGATATTGGGTAACTCGTCAAGCTCTGCAGATGCTGTTCCACAAACGACAAAATGCAGAATAACTACTCGTTTTTTTTTTTTTAGAAAAAATTATGTCTCAACAAATAATAAAATTTATTAACGATCAGAAGACTTGGACAATGTGGCAGTCTGGTTATTGATATGGGCATAGTTGCGAGACTGCACTTCTGAGGGTATCTGCAGATATTTGTGAAGCTCTCGATAAGGACCAGATGACAGATGCCATTCAGCTTGTTGCTGATTATTTACACAATCGATCACAGATGGTAAAAGTAAAAAATCTTTGTTCTGATCTTATATATCTTGGCTCTGGTGTTCTACAAGGTTCCATTATTGGCCCCCTACTTTTCACCTTATATTTAAATGATTTACCGAATGTTGTTACTAATTCCTCTATTCACCGTCCAGATCAATTTGAGTAGACGAATAGGTATGATGTAGGATTGTATTTGTCGCATTAATGAAGATCTTCGTAGCATATATGACTGGTCACTGCTGAATCAACTTTCGTTAAATCCAACAAAGTCGCACTGCCTAGCTATATATAGGAGCCGTATTGATAAATCGGAACTCCCTCCTGTTTTATTAAATAATTCCGTTCTTGAGTACGTTGACTGCATCAGGAATCTTTCAAATTTAATAGGGAAAATTTATAGCACTTTACGCCAACTTTGGATAACATCTGCTTGGCTTTCTGTGGGCATGCGCTTAAAATTGGCTAAAACGCTACTTATTCCAATCTTTGCTTATTGCAGTACCATCTTTAGCAAACCTGATGCTCGATGCCAAAGAAAGTTAGATGTTGCTTTCAATGATGCAATACGCTATATTTATAGACTTCCTCGGAATGCTCGTGTGTCTCAGTATGTATTGTCACTGCTGGGCACTCCTCTAAAAACGTATTTAGGCCGCCGTGAACTCATTCTTCTGCACAAACTGATATATGGCAAGCTTCCGGAATATTTGTATGAGAGATTGCACTTCTTGCATTCGGAAAGGGGTTGTCAGCTTCTGGCCGCTCGGTTTTCCTCTCAATATGGTGAGCACTCTTAATTTGTTCAGGCAATACGAAAGTGGAACTTTCTTCCTGCCAATATGCAGCGAACGGGCTCTATCAAGCATTTTTCTTCACTGTTAAAAGATTTAGGTTTTTAGGAGCGTAAATGGCACTTACTTTTTATAGTTAGTTAGTTTTCCTGTTTTATTTATTTTATTAATTATTTCTTATAAGTTTACGTTTAACTTCTTTTTTTTTATTCTGTTTATTTCCATTAACTTTAATTTAAATTTTTTTTCTTTCGCTTTTTTTTTTTCGTTTATGGTGGTATGTTGCGGTTTGTTTTTATATATATTCGTATATGTTTTTTTACAACTTGTTTTACATTATTTTATTTTATTATTTTATTTATTTGTTTATTACTTATTCTTACTCGTTATTAATACTTATTTCATTACGTCAAAGTGTTTTAGTTAGTTTTTATTTTGAACCATGAACCATTGCATCAAATTAGAAGTACGTACATAAGATATTGTAATCTTTGTACATTGGCCGTTAATAAATATTATATTATTATTATTACTCGTCGTCAGTGCCACATATGCCCATCGGAAAAAAGTCGAGTTTCTATTCAATGCTGTAATCTGTGTGAAAAAATATTTGCAATTTACATTCGCAAAAAAAAGTTAATTGCAACACATGCATAAACAAATAGTGTGGGTCATTATAATAATTATAAGTTTGTCAATTATTTTAAAGAATATGTTTTTCTTTTTTTTTGTTATTGTTTTTAATAACTTTTTATGTTTTTCTTTTAACAATAAATGAGTTTCAATAAATACTTCTCTTTTATTCTTAAAATAAATACATGTATTTCTCATATGTGACTGGTAGGATTTGTTTTAAAATATCGTGGTATGATTAGGGTTAAATTCGAAATCGTTTGATTTAAACAATGATTTCATTCAATTTGATATATTCATTTTTACTACAAATTACTATTTCCAAAATATTTCCCACTATTGTACCTAAAGTAAATACTCAAATAACCTATCCTACCTTACGTATAATATCCAGTGAAGAATTCAATTTTGGTCACAAAGGAAATACACCATCACCAAGTATCTTAGAATAGCATTATATAAAATTGCATAAAAAGACACTACGCGCAGCAGTTAAACCAATGCCAAATTGCTAAGTGCTACTGAGTTTACCTACTCATTTCAAAATATTATAGCCTTCATAATTATTAGTAATTTTTTATTAATTATATTTATTATTTTATTTCTGTTTTTTATTATTTTTTATTTCTTTCTTTCTAAAAATTCGAATTACATGAAGCCATCAATTTTTTTAGAAGAAAATCAATTTTCATTTTATATAAAATCTGCTATTTTTTCATGCTACTTCAAGTTCCCCCATGACAGTTTATTTGTTTGTTTCTTTTCTTATTTATTAATATATTTGTCTTTTTTAATAAACCGGTACTCAAAGGTATACGAAAAGAAAATTTAGAAAGTTCCCATTTACCCTAATTCTTGTTTACCATACCCACGGGCGGATTTGATATATTCGCTGCCCTAGGCCTGTAGAAAATGCCGCCCCATTACTCCCTGTAAAACATGAAAAGTGGCAGCGAAAATACTAAATATCCCAGTACAATACTAATGTAATCTGTAGTGGAGCAAAATTAAAATGAAGCGCTTGAACTTGGAGTAAACTAGTATGCAAAGATCCAGTTCGATGATCCAAAATTTTCATAATTGTAATCTCCATACTTGTAAATTTTTTTTTTTCAGGGTGTTATGGACACATATTCGAAATTTTAAACGTTGACGTGTGGGTTCACAGAGGGCGCAACTACTAAAAAAAATATCATCAAGTTTTGCCACCCTCCTAAATTTTCCGCCCTAGCCCCGGGCCTACTCGGCCTATAGGGTAATCCGCCCCCTGACCATACCCCCAAAAAGCTTTTGAGTGGGAATTTTTAGGGGGTAAATGTGTACACCTCTTTTACCTAAGACACAAAATGCTTCTAATAAAGAAGTAGAAGTGACAACTCATTAGACCATAATAATTTATTATACAACTGCAGACACAGACACACAGCCATTTCTATAGTTAAGTTGTACTGCCAAACTGGTTTTGATATGACATAAAAGAAACGATATAGATAGAATCAACGCAATAGACTCTGTTTTATTTATTTTATACTTCAATTTAACAATTTTCAAATTAAAAAAAAACGTTATATTAAAAAGAATATTCACAATATAGCTTGTGCTTTGCATTTCTTCTTCATATTTTTCAAAACGACAAATGCACAGCGGACCTTCAGATTTATATTATTTGCCAAAACACATTCAGTTCTAATTAGCACATTTTTCCTCATTAGAACTGTAATGAAGGAAAAAAACACTTCATTATGATCTGATTTTCGATCCATAATTATGAATACTAAGTGACACACGGCATCTTAATGAATAATTAGTATTAATAATTCATTAGATCGCGCTGTATGCCTAAAGTATTATTAATTTATAAACAGATAACAATTATGTGATTGAAAATATCTGCAAAACCAATCTCAAGTACCTAACGCACACTTTGGATTAAGAAATTTATCTAAAAGGAACAAAAACCTTGAATTCTTCAAAATCGTCTCCGCTACTTGTCTCTACCCTCCCGCACTCGAATGGTTTACTGAGTAAACAGCATTGTGATTTCATAAGCCTGGCGATAGAATTCTTGTTTTTGTGTAACCAAAAATTGTATAGTATCTCAAGTCTTTTACCATTATATTGTCTATTACCAGCCGAATTTTCTCTTTAAAAGTTTCCAATTTGCGGCTTATGGAAATAAACTTAGTAATCCCAGATACAAAATTCCAGGACAGTAATATCGCGTGATCGTCCTTGATATAGAAAATCGCCAAATCGTGGAATTGATTAATTGTTTCCCGAACTACGTTACATGTCAAAATCCCGATGACTTAAGTTACGATTTGCAAAATCAGCAGCTTTATTTTATAGAGTCATACTTTTCGCGCCACTTTGTACTTATATGTGAACGCCCGGATCTGCTCCCTTAGATATGGAATTTTTTCATGTTCCCCATTTGAAATATTTTTTTTTTTATATTAAGGAAAATCAATATAAAATTTTTTCATTAAATTTAAGTCAGTAAGGCTTCGGTATTTGTAATATTTTTTTAGAACGCGAAATTAATTTTAACATTATGGAGAGCATTTTAACCTCTGCTTGTACAGCAAAGTTACCTATCTCTTTAATAATATCCGAAAAGCAAGGGGAGTTAAGATTCAATGTATATCATCATCTGACGAGCATGCAAGTTACAACAAAAATCTTATATGCATTAGTACAAATCGATAATAAAGTTAAAGAATCAGCGATCAACACTAAACTCTCCAGTAGCCATAATGAGTTGAAATGATTTAATTCATATAAAGTAAACCCCAAAAGACCAAGATCTGTAACATGCAGAGACTTTGTAAAATACATTGTTTATATTGTAGATGATTATTTTTAAGAGAGCACACAAATTTCACGAATCAGCCTTTGTACATGATATTCAACAGAAACACTGCGTGCTTGGCTTTGTATTTTGAATTATTTACTTTATAAGTTTCAATTAGAAATCACTTCCAAAAAATACTATTTATCATCTCTGTGCGTAATGTAAGCTCTGAGCCTCCTAATATTTTCGTGAACTTGGAAAATAGGTTGAGGTACTACGCAAAATACACTAAGGGCCGTATTCGTCAAATGATAATAGCTCATATAGGACTTAAATTTATACCTGTGACTTTCTACAGCATGATTTTTTTCATTATTCGATGAATACGGCCCTAAGGTGTGCATTCGCGGCATTTTTATGAATGCCAATTTGCCCGTATTCCATTAAGAAATTTGAAGTTCTTCTCAAAGTATAATGAGGTAGTATTTGATTTTAGAACGCCGGGTAAGAGTGATATCCGCGAAAATGAAAATGCGGATGAACTGTGACGACTTAAGCAAATTTCGACGATCACCCACTCGTAATGGGGATTTATCTAAGATACTTTAATTTCAACATTACAGCTTCGGCTGACTGTCGAAATTGGCTCGATGACCGGAAAAATTAATTGAAGACAGAAAGATGTCTTATTTAGTCTAGAATAGATTTATTATGGAAGTTATAATATTTCTTTGTAGGCAGGGGGACGAGAGATCCCGAACACCTAGGCAAAGGCTGCCCATTGTATTAACCTGTTAAACATCTTCTCACCAAAACCCAAGGTATATAGAATACATGGTATTCCCATTACGAACCATGCTCCCATATTCGTAATATTGTGAAATGTATAAGAAAGTACGGCACAGAGAACACAGCACTCTCTCTTCTCTCTCTGGCCTTCCTAGAAAAATGTATATGCATTAGTCACAGAATTACGTCACAGGCTATCAGCTGGAATGTGTCAAAATTTTAATAGGAATAATTTGTCTTCTATATACCTTGACCAAAACCTTCCTGTCATCTTAAGGATGCCCATCAAGTCTAGGTGAGGTAAGTTTTTCAGCTTATTCACAGATAGGAGGGCAGACCCAAGAATATTCAGCCAACTCCGCGCAAAAGCAGGACAAGCACACAGAAAGTGTTCGGTTATCTCAGGCTCTCCTTCCAGGTAGAACAGATACTCGTGGCTGTCAACAACACCCATTCTTATTATATGAGCATGAAGCGAGCTGTACCCAGTGATGATGCCAAACTCAGTTCTGTATTGTTTCCTTCATAGCCCCAAAGAGAAAAATCCGAGAATTTCCTATTACTAGAACCATCAAGAAAAATTTTTATACACCTGCAAGTGCTCAGGTTCGTCCATCTAATCTTATGCTTCATATGAGCGTTCCGCGATAACCGGGGTGGCAATACCGACGGCTAGTTCCGGTACACGGAATGGAGAATCAGAAAATTTATGTAGTTGATCTTATCAGAATTGGGCAAATTCTTAATAATCATCGTCAGATTCATCAAATCACACGACATGGAATTGAATGGATGCTTTTAAAAAATACTGCATTATTTGAATTCATTCCGAATAACCGAGTTAAGTACATACCGCTACTTATACAACAATTCAATTGCTTCCAGTAAAGCTGCCCATAGAATTGTTGGTTGCTAACCCATAAAACCAAAAACATGTTATCCAAAAAGTTTTTTAAATCTACGAAAATCTCAAACGAACCAAAGATAATTTTTTAAATAGTTCCGAAACAAATTCCCGCGAAACCAGGAATTTGTAGTATTTTTTAAAGCACGTTTATACACAAAAGTTTAGGCTCATGAAGTTTTAATTGAATTTGACGGTGAATTAAAATACAAAAAAAAAAATTTTTTTACCCAGTGAAAAAATACGAATACAAAAATTTGTACTATCATGAGTAAAAGCTTAACGTCAGGGTACTTTACTGTAAATTTTCTGCATCACGAGCAGTTAACTAAATGATTCAACCTTTCTTCTTTCACTGAAAATTTAAAAAACAAAAAAAAAACTTTGAGTTAATCTCTTCGGATGCCGTGCTGAGGTATTATGATTTCACTGAAAAGCTCTCTGAAAACGTTTAAAAAATGGAAAAGCTGGTTGTCCGCCAACAAAAGAGCATCTGCTTTCAAATACAATCTTGCATGAAATAATCATAATTCTATGATTAATAACAAATGGCTTCCAGTTATATATGATGAGTGAGTATAGCTTGGCGTTGGATATGAAACCCAACCAATAACAATGTGCTCTCCTTTCTGTTGGTTTTGTGAGAACACGGGCAACCTCAAACGTTGCATCTTTCAATTGAAAATTTCTTTGGAATATGAACACAATGGCAATAACAAATGTTCACTTACATTGCACTTTGAGTGTCAGAGTAGAGCTTCGAGTCTCCCCTTCTGAATTCATGGCACCGCAGGCATATGACCCGGCACTTTCTCGTTCCAACAATGTTAAATGCAACGTCTCAGAACTTTCTCCAGACATCCGCATACCCTGAAAGGACAAGATAAAAAAGATAATTCATCGTTTTAATGCTGAATGATCAAAATACAAACACAAGAGTATGAGTAAGTGGTACTGGAGAAATAAATTTACATTTGTAAAACTGAGAGAAAACATGAAATGTTTGGGGAAGACCGGAACTGGAAAGAGGATATCTTTGGAAATGGTTCGGTTATATAAGAAATCCTTCAGTGTTTGCAATAAGCAAGCTTTTAGCTGGTTTTTGTATACTTGGCAATTCATTTAATAGCATCAGCTACAAACTTCAAAAGCAATATTTAAACTTGTCAGCTTTTAGAATGACAACGAATAACTCTGCAAATCCTTTTAATCTTAGCTGAACGGCGCTCTAGAGGATGAGGAGAATCAATGATGCAGCGTGAATGGGGTGCAAAGAATGTGTAACTTTAAAATATTTTACATCGCTTACGGAAATTTCTCGTGAAATATCATTCATGCAGTGAGAGAGTAATATTTACTTTATGCAAATTTCATTTCCCGATACATTCATTTTTGAAATTGGATGATAGGAGAACGTTCTGTGTGACACCGTCTGCGCTAAAAGCAATTTTCGACAAAGTCACTTACAATTTTTTAAATGCAATATTATAGATTTTTCAATCGACCAACGTTCAGAACATCCCCACAAAATTAAGTTTCAACTATTTTTGATGAGAAATTCGAAATCTTATGATAATGATCCAGGCCACATTTTGTTCTTACACAATAAAGGATTAGTCTGGAATATTATAAGCAAACACGTTACAAGAAGATAACCATTGTATCTCTTATATTGTAATACATAATATACAAATATTGTTCCAGGAGTGAGGAGGAAATATACCTGAACAATTGACGGCATTTGCATTTTATATCCTGAATAAAGTTCAACTGACACTCGTACTGGGCGGGTTAACCTTCTTTGAATTATTATATACAGGATGGTCTACAAAAGGCTAAATCTTGGTTATACAAGTGTTAACCCGACAAGAATTTAAGTTTATTATGTGACCCGAGGTTGTGCCCCTCGTAGTATCCCGGACAGAGACATTGTCCACGTGCTCCTTTAGCTTATGAATTAAGATTATTCTTTCTTTCTATTTGTTAAGGAGCTGCATCGACATCTCTATACGTTCACTACCACAACAACGTGTCCAAAGGAAATTTTCGTCAGGGTATTTCTTAAATTTGGATTGGGGCTTTAATCCAACAGCTTTCACAAGATTGTGATAAGTCTTAACAGTTTGTGAGGTGGAGAGAACTAAAAATTATATGTATCTCCTTATAACTTGTGAACGGCACACCCCATGATGATGACTTAAGGCGTATTAGATATATGTATATTATTTTTAATGGCCTAAAATACTTCTTGCCCTTTTTCAATGTTCGGACTCAAAAAGTTCGAAGTTTTGAAATTTTAACGGAAGTTTTTTATCTAATTTTTTCACAAAACATGCCATCACATACCCATCGAATTTAAGAAGCCCGCCCGAAGTCTTTATTGTAAAATCTCCAAAATTAGACCCTTTTTTCTTTTTGTGCATTTTTTTATTTAATAAAAAAAAAAAAAAGAAAAAAAAAGAAACATAAATGCCAGGGTAGACAATTTGTTTATATGAGTAAACTTTTCAAGCTATTTTCATTGAATCATCTAAAGAAAAGTCGCAAAAAAACTGAAAAAGGTTTTCATTTTGAGTAGAGAGCAAGGTATAGTCCTTTTTGAACCGAAGACCTTGGGCTACTTCTTGTGCTGATGACGTGTTTTGTAGAATATATATATAAATTAATTGGATAAGAAGATAAGGATACAGAATAGTAGGATATTGGAAAGCTGTAATGATAATCTGTCTAATATAATTATTGAACTCGTCACTCATAACTATAAGGTGTATTGATAAAAAAAAAACATGAAGACAACACGTTTAACTCCTCCTCCTGCACCTCTTAAGCGGTTGAGATTTAAGTTAAGCTAATTAAAGTTGGCCCAGTTATCAACTATTTCGAGTGCATGCAAATATAAATGCTTAGTTGGTTGGATGAAGAAGAATATGGGACGTTCTGTGGCCGCTAAGAGGCTTATTGTGCTAATCCTTACATTTTCTTAAAGGAAGCAAAACCTCTTGAGCAAAAACCATTAACGTTTAGATATAATTCATCATATAGTATAATGGAGCTGCTTTGACTTAAACAATTGGTCTTGGAACTTAGATTGCCTTGAATCAGTTCCGTTGTGCTGAATCAAAAACTGCATGTAGTTTATTTCGACAATTTCTTTATGTCATATTGCCTGTTGTGCCAACTAAACGAGAGAGATTTTTATGTAGCTTGTACTATTGGGAAAATCGAATGTATTGTAACCCAACTAACATTTTATGCCTTAATGTTTCTATTTTACAGCCCATAATGTCGCTATAACATCGTTGATTCGAAAAAGTTTTGTCGCATTCCCATTTGTAACTTGCCTCAAAAGGCATAATACAAGTTATGAATACGTAAATGTGCCTCTAGTAGTTCCTATATTGTAACAGTGCCTACATGGGTACCATTGCTTCATTGTTACTTTCCATTTTGGAATAGTTACCTAAATGTTTGCTTGTGTTGTTCCTTTAACGTCACTCTTCCTAGAGACATAGTTTGTAGGTCACGAAAATATGTAAATGTGCCCAGAAAACTTTCTCAATAAGAAATGTGTCAATAAAGGAATATTGTCTGCATAGTTACAATTTTTATTTTTGACATGTGCGTATCATTCGAAAACTACAACGCATACTGAAGTGCTGAAACTTTAGGCTTCAAAAAAAAAACATCACACAGCTTTCAAAAATCTGAAAACGGGTTACAGGGAACATGAACTGAAAATGAGTATCACAAATATTTTATTACAAATTCAATGCTACCAAAGTGGCTCTATAATTATTAATATTGATGGTGTGCCCATTGCATCTAACTTAACGAGCGATTCTATGTGCCATTGATTAAGAACCTACATAATTTGCCAGTTTTTATTGTTGGAATTTATTTCGGGAAAACAAGCCTAAATAAAATAATTTTCTGAATGAATTTGTAGAAGAATTGTCTTCAATATTGAAAGAAAATTCTTTGGAAAATTAAATGCTTTGTTTGCAAGAGCATTTGTTAAAGGTTTTTGTGTATGTTGGGCGCATGTGATGACAGCCAAATATATAGTCACTGAATAATAACTCTTACTTTGTGGGGATTCTGACTATGTGGGCACATCTGATGGCACCCAGTGGAAACTGTTACTTAATCGACACATTTATAAGCACTGACTAGGGATTCTGACTATGTAGGCACATCTGACGGCACCCAGTGGAAACAGTTTCTTAATCGAGACATTTATAGGCACTGACTACGGATTCTGACTATGTGGGTACACCTGATGGTTAAGACTGGAAACAGTTCCTTTATCAACACATTTATAAGCACTGAATTGGGATTCTGACTATGTGGGCACATCTGATAGCTCAGAGTGGAAACAGCTCCTTTATCAACACATTTATAGGCACTAATGAGGAATTCTCACTATGTGGGCACATCTGACGGCACCCGGTGCAAACGGTTCCTTAATCGACACATTTATAGGTACTGACTAGGGATTCTGACTATATGTGCACATCTGACGGCACACACAGCCTTTATCAACACATTTACAGGCACTGAATTGGGATGCTCACTATGTGGATATATCTGGCGACTCACAGTAGAAACAGTTCCTTAGTCGACACATTTATAGGCACTAACAAGGAATTCTCACTATGTGGGCAGGTCTGACGGCACATAGTGGAAATATTTCCTTAATCGACACATACATGGATACTGACTAGGTATTTTGACAATGTGGGCACATCTGACGGCTCAGAGTGGGAACAGTTGTTTTATCAACACATTTATAAGCACTACTAAGGAATTCTCACCATGTGGGCACATCTGACTGCACCCAGTGGAAACAGTTCCTTAATCGACACGTTTATAAGCACTGACTAGGAGCTCTGACTTTGTTAGCACACATGCCGATAAAAATTTGTAAGAGTTCCTATATAGAAACATATATAGGCACCAAATAGAAACATTAACTGGCTGGTACAAGTTCAAGGGATAAATTGGAATCAATACCTACGTGTTAACCCTAATGGGCACAAATTATATAAATTTCCTTTTTGGGAACATTTGCTCTCTAAATTGTAACAAAATGCCGATATGATATTTTGAAAAATTTCTGAAGTGGTTTTAGATGCAGAAACCTCTTTATGTCTTTAAAAATACATACAACTTTAATCTATCACTACTTTGAAATTGCAAAGGAAGGAGCCAAAACTCCGTTTATTGGGAAAATACTCCGGACAAGCGAAGAAATTTATAAAGTATTCGAAACAAAGGACAAAAGAATTCCTCACACTCAGCAGAAAGGAACTAAGGCTCATAACGGGCCTACTTACTGGGCACTTAGATACCATCTTAAGAAGATGGGTAATGTCGCTGATGAGACCTGTCGATTCTATATGGAAGACGACGAAACCGCTGAACATGTCCTGTGTGACTGTGAAGCTCTGTGCCGCATAAGGCTAAGACATCTAGGAAAGGCATTTCCAATGCCAGAGGATGTCGGAAAAATGGCCCCAAATAATATTATAAGCTTCATCAAAGACCTTAAGTTCGAATGGGCACCCTAGGGCATTTAGGGGTAATGTCTGTCTGTATGTCCCGTTATTAATAATAATAATAAACAATTTGAAATTAATTACTGATAGCGTTTTCAAAACATTTTGCGCTGAATTTCGACAAATTTTTATAAAATATTCAAATTAAAGATATCGGAGGCGCTTCAGTTATTTCGAAGTTTTGTAACTGGTTTTACAGAAAATTTAAGTTATAATCCAGATGAAAAACAAAAACCAAATTTTATTATATTATTGATGACAATGGCATGTATTTTAAAAGAATTTCAAAGATGTTTGCATACATAGAGAGTTCGTAATCTAATTTTACAAACCTATATAGAAATAAAATAAATATCCCTATTTATCATAATCTGAAATATACATATCGCGTAGATATATAGGGTGTTTCCCCGTAGGAGGTCAGTAGAGCAGGAAGTGATAGTATTCACCTATAGCCAAAGAAAATATTGTATGGCAAGGGGGTGGGTCAAGATCGACCGATTAGAAGTTACAGTTTTTCACAAAACACCCTATATTTTAATTACTGGGCGAACGGGCACAGTTAAAGCCTCATTGTATGCAGAATTTCATGGCCATTCCAACGACTGCGCAACCAGCTCCAACCCCCTCCTCGCAGGAGCTACTGTGGTCTGAACAAGATATTTCGGATTTCTTACTTTTTTTTTTCAAAACGGTCATAACATGACTTTTTTTTTTATAAAAACTATAAACTGTAGACTGTCCTCCTTAAGTTGATCTTTTATACCCTATGCGCTATCTGCAGCCGTTAAAGAGTTATTAGCTCAAAACCTATTTTGAAATCTATTCTCAAACATAAATATGTTCCCTTACTGACTGAAAACACGTCATGTTAAAAAAAAACATCGACTAATTTTGGACATACCTGAAAAGGTTATGAGCTAAAACTGTTTAACGGCTACAGTTAGCACATAGAGTGTATTAGGTCAAATTAAAATACAGTTTTCAGTTCTTTTAAAAAAAAAGTAACCGTTAACGACCGTTTTGGAAAAAAAAGTAGAGGTTAAAATAAAAGTAAAAAATTCTGAAATATTTTGTTTAGACCTCCGTAACTCCTGTGAGGTGGGTGAGGAGGGGGTATGGGGCTGGTTGAGCAGTCGTTGGAAAGACCATGAAGTTCTGTATACAATGAGCTCTTAAGTGTGACTGTGCGCCCAGTACTTTTTATAACACAGGGTGTTTTGTGAAAAACAAGCTGCTTTTCTTAATCACCCTGTAACTCCTAAACGACTAATAGTTCCCCCCCCCCCCTCCCCCAGCCATACAAGTTTTTGTTTGGCTAGGTGAGTACTATCACCTCCTGCTCTATTGACTTCCTAAAGCCTCGTTTCCACTAATACAAATTTTCTTACCCGACAAGTTTTGAAACAAGTTGGCAACATTTGTGTTATAAGTGGAAACGCTATATGAAAATTCAGACACATGTTGGAAACTTGTTCGATGTCGGCTGTAAAAACTCGAAGAATTTGTTGAGTGAGTTTTTCATTTCAGTGGAAACGCTCATTTGTTGTGTTGGCTAAACTAGTGGAAGAGTAGAGTTGGCGAGAAATTATTTAAATGGAAACACTTGTAAGTTTAAGCTAACATGTCGGCTCCCAACAAGTACACAACATGTTACCGAACAAGTTGGCCGAATTTGTATTAGTGTAAACGAGGCTTAAGGGTAAACACTCTGCATTAACGCAAATGTTCAGCTTCGACACTGGGACCAAGCCTTACGTTTTTGTTTAGACATTAAAACTCTCAATGTTACTATATATAAATAAAGGGTTTTCCAATAAGAGGTGTTATTTTAATTAGCCCGCTATTTCGGTAGATGTCATTTTTGGAGCTGTCATTTTTTGACATTTGACAAGCAAAAACTACGCATTAATAAAACTGGAACGATACACGATACAACGACGCATTGCAATTATTAAAATTCACTATAAAAATGGTGAAAATGTGGCAGAGACGGTTCGTAAAACTCGAACATTTTTGGGTCGTCGTGAAGCACCTTGTCGGACCGCAATACAGAAATTGGTAGATAAAAAGAGATTACTCTTTTGGACTTTTTACCGGGTTAAACTTAATTTTCTTCAAGAAAGAATTTTTTGGGATATCTCCGGTATATAGCAAAAGCTAAAAAATGTTCTAATTTGTTATTTCATCACACAACCCATTAATTTTTGGTGACAAGTTTCAAGTCTTGGTTTGACTCATCAACAGGTCCCAAATAGCGAAATTGGGTGATTTGAAAAACAAATGAAAAAAATGACAAAAAGAAGAAAGAAATGAAAAGTTTGAGAAAAATAGAAAAAACAGTTTTTTTATTTATTAAAAAAATTTAAATTTTTTTTTAAAGAAACAGATTCATTCGAAGCGAATCGAGCCTGTATACGCCACGCAGTGGGCTGAAAATAAAGAAGAAAAGGAAGAAGAAGAAGCGTTTCGTGTCAGCAGAAAACCTTACACTCATCGGTGCAGCTTGGTTTTCTGCCTGCTGCAGACGCTTGAAAATAGATCAAACTGATCTCTTCTCATATAAACTCAGAATAAATTCTGGGTGTGAATTATATGAGGAGAAAACACTACTATACAACCCCAGGAGGAAAAATAAAATAAAATTAGAATATTTTTTAGCTTTTGCTATATACCGGAGATATCCCAAAAAATTCTTTCTTGAACCAAATTTGTGTACTAAGTACATGAAAAACGAACTAAATATTAAAGCACGACTTCTTGTATATAATAAAACCAAAAACATAATGCGATTTGCAACATTTCTAAGAAGTATTTATGATCAGGCCTTGTACTACCATATTCTATAGTGGCGTCCATCCCTCCGCCCGTCTGCCATTCGTTCGACCGTCTGTCCATCCGTCTGTCCATCCGTTTGACCGTCCGTCCGTCTGCCTGTCACTCCGTTCGACCGTCCACACGATAATTCTAGAACGCATTCACTTAGAGAAATTTTTAACAAGGGGCTTTTTTAAAAAAAAAAAGTAGATTTAAGTACGAAAATGGGACAAATCGGATAACTCCTTCGTAAGGTTACTATAGAAAAAATTATTTTTTCACTATACTATATTTCAATATTGCCTGAGAATTTACTAAAGCTTTTGACTGTGTAAATCACTCGATGCTCCTCAACAAACTTGAGACATTTTTCCGGATTTCTACTAGTGCTGCCCAATTGATACAGAGTTTTTTACGTGATAGATATCAACAAGTGCAAGTCAGCGATCGTTACTCTGATTTATTTATTCATCAATGACTTACCAGACATCGTTCGAGAGGTTAGTGCAAATTCATATGATGATGACCAACAAATATACAATAGTAGACCTCTCGGTCTTATTGAAGACTACATTGTAAGGATTAGTGATGACTTAGTACGAATCTACGATTGGTCTCGGCGTAATCTTTTCATGTTAAATCCTAATAAGTCTAAATATATAGCTTTTTCCAATAATACTTTGGAAACTGACCTTCTGCACATCATGTTTGGGGGTGAAATATTGACTAGGGTAAGCGGTGTTGCTTTTAATGGGAGAATGAAATGTTGTGATCATGGACGCAGAGTGCTGGGTAAGATGTATGATGGATCTTCTTATTTCACGTCATAATTGCTTGGTTCAGGAAGGCTCTTTCTTCATTCAGATCCCACGGCTTTGGAACTAATTGCCTGCTATTGTGCAGAGACCGATTACTGTCAGTGAATTTAAGAGGTTGCTATATTCCATTTAGATCTACATGGTTTCAAGAGTGCTGCTAATTAATTAGTTATTTTCTTGCTTTATGGATTAATGACTTTAACATAACATAATTATTTATCACTTGCTTGAGTGTGGTAGCAATATTTTCAGAGTATAATTCTACTTGAATTTAGTTTTTCCCAGCAAACATGGCGAATCGCAGAAGATTCACTCTCTTATTACCTGGACGATAAAATATCTCGCTGATGATAATCATATTCGAATTGCATTCTTAACTTCCAACGGGAGAAACTGTTACCCCGAAGGCAAAACATCTGGAAGAAACGAATGCGTATCTTCTACGCGATACATGAAAGTAATTTGTTAACATCTCTTCCTGGCGAGTTATTTTCATACCATTAATAAGAAACGTAGTCGTTTCTTCAACATGATTCGCTTTCTTATCGTCTAAGCAAAACGTTCAGGAATCGTCGAAATAAATCATTTTGAATTTTTAGTAAGGAATTAAGAAGATATTAATTTTGTTTTTTTAATATTAATTGGTGGAATTAAAATCACTAGTGAATTCACAAATTAATTACTCTCATGGAGTCTAATGACACGTTCTCCAAATGATAAACTCGTGTATCATAGAGATGACAAATAAGCG
This sequence comes from Dioctria rufipes, assembly GCA_963924295.1. NCBI lineage: Eukaryota > Metazoa > Arthropoda > Insecta > Diptera > Asilidae > Dioctria > Dioctria rufipes. Next base: position 210,975,938 of record OZ002741.1, read on the forward strand.
AAACTATTTTCTTCTTGCTTCCTCATTTAAAATCAGAAAACAAAATTGTTTGTAATTTCATCTTCTTTTCGAGAATCTGTTTCTTTAAAATTTTTTAAATTTTTTTAATAAATAAAAAAATTGTTTTTTTCTATTTTTCTTAAACTTTTCATTTCTTTCTTCTTTTTTCATTTTTTCATTTGTTTTTCTAATCACCCAATTTCGCTATTTGGGACCTGTTGATGAGTCAAACCAAGACTTGAAACTTGTCACCAAAAATTAATGGATTGTGTGATGAAATAACAAATTAGAACATTTTTAGCTTTTGCTATATACCGGAGATATCCCAAAAAATTCTTTCTTGAAGAAAAAAAAAAAGAAATTGGTAGAAAAATTCGAGCTGTTGGAACAAGTTTGTGATGTGAAGAATAAAACCCGTGCACGTCACTCAAGAACAGCCGAGAATATTGGTGCTGTAGCCGAAAGTGTTAAAGAAAACCCAGGTTTGTCCATTCCTCGTCGTTATTTGGAATTAGGCATTCCACAAACGTCATTACACCGTATTTTGCATAAAGATTTGGGTCTTAAGGCTTATAAAGTTCAGTTAACACAAGAACTCAAGCCGGCCGATCATCAACAACGTCAAGTCACCGTCACCGTATTTTGCATAAAGATTTGGGTCCTTGAAATGCATGAAAATGATCCGGAATTCCATCGAAAACTCATCTTGAGTGATGAGGCCCATTTCCACCTCGATGGCTTCGTCAACAAGCAAAATTGTCGCATCTGGGGCTCGGAAATCCCAAGAGTTATTGTTGAAAAGCCTCTCTATCCTCAATGTGTGACTGTTTGGTGCGGTTTATGGTCCCGCGGGGTCATTGGACCTTACTTTTTCGAAAATGAGGCTGGAACAACAGTTGCGACAGATGATTAATGATTTTTTATGGCCGGAATTGGATGGTATTGATCTGGACAACGTTTACTTTTAACAAGACGGCGCTACGTGCCATACAAGCAACGAAGCCATTGATCTTTTACGGGAAAAGTTTGCGATTTGGTTATGGAAAATTTCATGAAAAGGATATGGTCCTGTAGGCGTGATCGTGGTGGTCATTTGGCTGATGTTATTTTCCATTATTAACGGCATACCTTCCTCTATATAATGAAATAAAGATCCGATCATTTATGTCAAAAAATGGCATTTTTCTTTGAATATCAAAATAACACCTCTCATTGGAAAGCCCTTTAGTAGCACTTTACACATTATGCTAACATAATTTCCACATTGCGTTGCCCCATTTCAGTAATATAGATAACTTCGGAACGTCGTTGTTTTGTTTCGTGCGTTTCTTTATGGGCCCATGCTAATCGGAAAAAACGTAATCACAACCATTGTGCGTAAAATGGTGGTAGTTGGAAAACTGACAAATTATTGAAAAATGGCCGTCAACTAGAGACCAAACCAACAAGATGTTGATTACACTTTGGCTGTGACTGATATGAATTACTGTGGTGGTGATTGAGCGAAAGTTGAAAATTGATGATAACCGCAATGGAAGATGCCTAGAAGTGTTCGAGGACTAAAATAGTGATAAGGACACCGCACGTCCTGAAGAAAATTTGCAAAATCCAAATATTTCCGAACACGTTATTTCTCACTTAAAAGGAAAATTTGCTACAAGCACGTCTATTACAATTGTAACAAATGCAATGTACATATCTCATCATCTTATTTTACAGGACAATTTTGTATCAAATGATTACATCGTGAAATATTCGATATTATCTAATACCGCATTTGTTTTGGCGAGCGTATACTGGCAAGAGAAATCTCTTGAACATATGTTCAATAGAAAGAGATTAGCCATCAAAGGAGCTATCATTTGAAAAAGAAAGATAAAAAAGATCCAAATTTTAAAAGAAAGAATTGCATATAAATAGCATATAAGGAAATTGAGCACATGTGTGACAAAGAAAAATATATTTATTTTTTTTTTGTGGAGGAGAAAAGAAATGTTTACATTTTTCAATAAACAAGCACGCTGTTTTTTACACACTGGCGAATAAAGGTATATGGAACAACTATTCAAAAGATATCATAATTGGAAGGAGGTAGTACTTCGTGAGTGGAATGTCTCATTGCTGGGTGATTCCGTGTGCTCGTTTCGCCTTTTCTACGAAAAGTTTTTATATTCAACACCAATGCACCATATGGAGTTATTGATGTTTCAATTGATGACAGTCACAAAAGCAGTCAGAATTAAGGCAAAACGAATGACTGAGGAGTAGTATGCTACATATAAACTTGAATGCAACTCAAAATAACTATATGACTATTTGATATATGACACTAATTGCAATTGAGGTAGGTTGAAAACATAAGTGAAGTTTACAACGGCACAACGGAGCAGCATGTCGACAAGAGACCTACTAGAGTTACCCGAGATAATCCTGATTTAAAAAAAATTTGTCGGTCTGTTAGCAGACCATGATTCTTTCTATGAACGTAACGATTCCGATTAGTACAGAAATTATTGGCAGTAACATCATAAATTGCTATCGTGCAAAGTTTAAATTGAAATAAAGGCAAAACAATATAGGAGTAAATTCCTAGTCTTCAATATTAGCGGAAATAAAAAAAAAAAAGATGAAATTGTAAACGCGGCTATTAAACAGTCCAACAATTATGTAGTATCAGTTGAAATTGTTGCCGAGGGAATTCACTTTCGTAGTACAAGAAAGAAATACACGGACTTGCACAGACCAAACCAAATATGGTTTCTTGAAGAAACGTGGGAATAGAAAAACCCCAGAAAAACTATATTCATCAGCAATTCTTCATCGCGACGAAGTAATTCTCAACGATATTCTCACCTTACATTCCTTCAGCGGATGGTAAACAACATCTATCTATTTCTGCCATTGGCAAATCAAATTAATTAATTATCTTCTCAAAAGTGAGGACCTGGGCACCACTCCACAAAACTGCAAGTACTTGTGCAATTCTAACAACACTTGTACTAATATTCTTGTTCTATTAGTACTTGTAGATTCTGTACCGTAAGAATTATTCATTTTCTCGTAGGAAATTTTCAATATCCCTAGACTTGTAGAATTAATGTGTAAATATAAAATATTTTCCAGGTTAAACTTGTTGCATGTAGCAAAGAATAAATTCTTCCATATGCGATTGTATAATGAAAATATAATTTATTAGACCCGAAAAATTTTTCAATAGATCTAATTTTGGAAGTAGCGTAGACTTTGTATGACTCGAACATGTAAAATCTTAGCCATCCAAGGGAAAAAAGCATATATAGGTTCAAATTAGTAGAAAACCGCGAATTTTATGCATTTCAGAGTAAATTTTCGTTAAATCTAATTGCTGCACAACGGTTTTGGGAAAACGAAATTATTCAATAAATGTTTTATTGTCTAATAAAAAAAAAATTGATTTTTTCTATATATACTTTTGTTATTTCACGGAATACAAAATCATCGTTTTCATCTGAACACAATATATTATTACGCACCACAAAGTGACACAAGCGACATCTGTTGGAAATGGAAACAAATTTAGGCTAGTGAATCTTAGTAAACTTTGGGTTCGGAGAATAAAACTTACGGGAAGGTTCTAGGATAATTTGTTATCGTACGGTACCTCTAGGCAGATCTGAGCTAGTATTATATTTCTGTGGTATACTCATAGCTAATTCTCATCGAAAGATGGTTGGATCTCTGCACTTTACACGAAGGATTGAGCAAAACTCCTTTAATCCATTAAAGCCTGCCCATAGATCCCGTCGTAGGATTGTCTTGAAATTTTATCGAAATACTTATATAGGTGATAGAAGTTGGTCATAAAAATTTCAGGCATAACTAGGATATGAAATGGGCATTTAAGTACCCAACAGGCTTTAACGGGTTCCTAGTTTACTTGAATTTTTGAATAAACGAAAGTCTGCTTAGAATAGCAATAAAGGAATATTATTCGCGGAAATGTTTGCCATTTTCCCTAGTATGTAGGCTTGCATCAGCTGGTAGTAACATTTCAGATTTTTCTAATTACTATTTCGAAAACGGTTAGCACGCGTGGTCAGGTTGTAAGTTGGAAAGTTAACTTTATATATTGTGTAGTAGACATTCATTCGTTCCCATATAAGTTTAGTGTTTTAATTTGAATTGGAGGCGAAAGTGGATAGTTTGAGTCAGGAGGAAGGCAGGAGTCGCCATGCAGGTAAAATAAATGTGATCATTGTTCCATTAGATACAATTGAAGTCACACTAAAGAATTGGACGACAATCTTCAGCTGATCACCGATGAAAATGAGCTGCCTTGTTAGATTCCATTTCGAGATCTTTGCAACGACGATAATGTGCACTGTTGAATTCATTGTGTTGATATCGCAATGGAAGCTGACGAAGAAGATATAACAGATGAGCCGCATCCTTGAAAATCACGTGGTAACGCCGCCCATCAAATTTTTCACGCAATGCTTGACAAGCGCATAACATCAAACTAGACTCCTCGTAAAAATTATGAAATTGAGGATTTCTTCCTTCGTATCCTGTACATCACTGGCTATCATACTTTTATGTTTTTGTGTCTTTCTGTGAGAGGATTATTTCCCACTGAATTTCGTAACGATTGGTAACGGGAAATTGTTTAAAGTTCACCGGTATTTCCTGAAGGTAATAAAACTTTTCCTACCACAATATCTTGTAAAACAAACACTTCCTTCGACTCATTATTAAAATTTAAAAACAAAAATAGTCTCAAAAGCTTTTGTGATAATATAATTATAATATAATTTAAATAAAGCTTCAGATTACGACTGTTGGTAGAATTGACAGTGAGAGCATACTTTCTGATATCATAAAACTGGTGCCACATTAAATAGGAGATTAGTCAGTGAGGCAGATCTAGATCGGATCTGTGACGTCATTTTTGGTTCAATCGAACACTTTTATGGTACCTAGGACCGATCTGGGTCGTAACTGAGTGTGATGTTTTTTATTTGCCCGTTACGTTGATAAATTCTTAAATAACGGATGGATCAATGATTTTTGTCTTGCCTATGTAATTTAGTATTATCACAAGTTTATTATCTTTCGATGCACACCACTAAGCTTAATCGTATATTCAAAGCGGAACTATGTGGTATGTTCAGCATCAGGATCTTCTTGTACACCCTTTATACACATTTCCCTCCTTTAATATCTATCATCATTATTTCTTAGAATTTTTCAATGGTGATATGACTCCTGTAAAAAGTTTGGTATACGTTTTATTCCTATGGTAGCTATACAGCTTTAATACCTGCCACTGAAACTTTTAAGCTTCTACGGTATAAATGAACTTCAAAGATACCAATTTGGCTCTATGCACACAATGTACGTCTTCGACATCAAAAGAAATTTTTACTAAAGAAATAATTTACACGTAGTTGAAAAATTATTTATTTCTGTATATTTTCACATTTCATAAATTTCGACACGGATTTATAGAAGGGAGTGGGAGCACACTCCTATGATATAATTCAGAGTATAAAATCTCGACAAAGCTCGACCTACCCTCATCTGTTATTTGAATGAGAGGTATTTTTTATAAAAGATTTTATACAAACTAACAAATCGCATATGGGTCATATACTGGTCAGGCTGCCCTTAATTAGAAATAATTTAATTAATTTTTTTATAATCTCTACCCTTACTTGTTATTCCAACAAGTCGTAGTACAAATCGGTAGTATCTGCTTCATATCTTAGAAAAAATAAAAAAACAGACGAGTGTACATTATTTATTTACCCTCATCTATTATTTAATTAAATTATACCAAAGAACATCTAACAGAAAGAATATTCATCTCGTATATTGAAAACTTTATATGGCAGGTCGTTCCATTACGACCCGCTCTCACAAATTGTATGAAAACTCTCTGCTTTACTATGTTTCCATGCAGAGTTCAATCCGAATTGAATCCGAATTAGCGTTCATGGAAACAAGAATTGAGTTGAGTTGAGTTCAATCCATATTAACTCAACGAAACCAGTCGGGTTGAGTTGGGTTTTGTGTAAGTATTGGTTAGAGTAGTGCGGATGGGTGGCTTATTCAATACAAATCCAGAAACTTCGTATGAAATATATTATATGTCAACTCAAATCAAGCCGTTCATGGAAACATAGTACTTGTTAACGATTCGCCATTCACCGGTGTGGTGATATTACGACCCGATTTCACAAATTTTACGAAAACTCTGCTTTGAATGACGGCCCGCCGCCAGTCACCAGTGATGGTAGCGGGTCGTCATCGTCAAAGCACCAGAGCCAGAGGCCAGAGCCTACCATCAGCATCATGCCCATGCATTGCATTGTGTGTTCTCTTTACTCCTTTTACCTCTTTTCTAAGAAACCGGTTTCATCAAGAACACTTTGTTTGAGAGAATTTTGAAATTGCATTGCAGCAGAATAGAGGGAAAATAATTAGATGAGCGGAGGGGATAGGAATTTTGGTGGGCGACAAGCGTCTAGTCAAAATCACTGTCAGTTGCATTGATTCGTGTACTTGGGCTAAATATTTTCATAAATGTAGGTAGCCAAAATATGATGTGCAAAAGTTCTTATGAAAAATTTTCGAGTACCTAAATTAATAGAAAAATCGGCTCTCCTCTTCAGCTAGGCAGCATAGTGACGTCGGCGTGTGTACAGCTCTTGGGTGGTGGAGAACAGAGAGAATAGAGCAATATTTTCTCAGTCTCAAATCTTTACTTTTTCGCGACACCATAAGAAAATAACCATACAACTTGTGCATTTTTAGATGCCAGATGAAGCTTCTTGTTAAGTTATATGTTCTTTGATTATACTTATATAAAAAATGAGGTTATTTTACCACGCATTGGACCATCCCGGACGAGTAGTCTTGATACAGTATGTAAACCGGTTTTTTAGGGAAGAGGTGAAAAGACGCAAAGATATATCTCCTTGCGTCTTTTCACCTCTTCCCTAAAAAACCGGTTTGCATACTACATCAAGAATACTCATCTGGGATGGCCTATTCTGTAATATTAGGTTGTCTAAGAAAAAATGGTCCAGATTCACGGCTGCATGTTATATATTCTGAGGGCTTGTTATCATTATCACCATTGTTTCTCGCGCGCAATATCTCATCACCTTGTTGGGTCCCAATTTGCCATATATAAGAGCAGTAAAATCCTGGAAACCCTCACATTTTTCTTCGATGATAATGTAAAGTTTTTTATTTTATTGTATTTTATATATATTGTTAAGCACACAGCATGGCAAAAAGGAGATAAGCAAAGGATTAGGGGATATGAAGATATATTCGAAGATTTTATGCCGAAAGAGTGACAGAAGATGATAGACTGTTCCATATTCGCACAGTCCGGATTAAAAAAATATCACGGAGCTTTAATGTATGGCCGAAAGTATTTTGAAGGGTGAGAGGATGTGCGCTGTTGCAGCACGACTATTGCGTGCAGAAAATATTCTACAAGGGATTAGACTAGACATTTTATTAGAATATCAACTATGCATGTAGCGATCTAACATTGCGGCGGTTCTGGAGCAAGTCAATATGACAAGCTATTGTCACATCGCCGATGAGCTTGAAGCTCTTTTTTGGACAACATTTAATCAAACGAAGGCTGTGAGACTAGCCGCGGTTTAGATATGAAAATTATATTCCATTCTAGGCCTGATATAGGACTTAAAGACGAGTGTGGTACATTAGGTGGGCTGAATTAGATGTTTCTTACACCTTTTCAGAGTTCCAAGACATTTTGATGTTTCTTTGGCAGGAGAGCGAAAAAGAGAAGATGTAATTTATCCAGCTTAACTTACTGAAAATATTAATGCCACAATGCTTAGTGACGGTGAATCAAAAACTAACGCTTCATCAAAAGAAATGGGAGTGATAAAGTGATGATCTTGTTTTAATGAGATGAACTTTGGGTCTTAAAGTCATTGAATTCTACACGATTTGCTTTGCTCCAGGCGAGTATACAGGGTATTTCCTCTATGGATGGTGGTCTATAGAGCGGGTGTGATAGTACTCACATATACAAATAAAACAATGTATGGCGAGCGGGGGGTGGGGGGGGGCATATCAACCGTTCTGGAGTTACAGGATGCTTAAGAAAATATGCTAGGTTTTCACAGAATATCTTGTATCTGAGAAACTGCAGGGTGTACGGCCATCGTCAAGATCTTATTGTTCGTAAAACTTCATGGCATTTGCACGTACTTTTCTCCTCTCAGGAGTTATGCTCTAAACTAAAAATTTCGGATTTCCGAATTTTTTTTTAGTTTGACTTTTTTTTTACAAAAATCTGGTTCACATAACTTTTTTTTTATAAAAAATTGTAAGGTGTTGACTGTTCTCTTTAATTTGACCTATTCCACTCCATGTGCAACGAAGCTGTTATAAGCTAGTAACTTATACTCAAAGCTATTCTCTGACCTATTCTCAAAGATAATTTGTTTCCACGTCTTGTGAAAAATATCATATAATTTCGGTATGACCTGAATAGGTTCTGAGCTAATAACTTTAACGGCTACAGTAAGCACATAAAGTTTAAGTCTACAATTAATAATTTTTATAAAAATAAGTTTTATTAACCAACGTTTTGTATCAAAACAAGGGGTCAAATTAAAAAAAACAATAAAACACCATTTTGAAAATCCGCATTTCAGCTTACAGCACGGGAACTTCTGAGAGGAGAGGAGCATGGAGCTGGTAGATCAGTCATAGGAAAGGCTGTGAAGCTCTGCATATAATAAGTTTCTGAATTCAACTAGATACCCCGTATTTTCTCAGATAAGGGGTGTTTTGTGAAAACCTAGCGTATCTGTAACTCCGAAATGATTGATATGGTCCCACCTCTGCCATACAATTTTTTGTTTTCCTATGTGAGTACTATCATGTCCCGCTCTATGGACTACCATGAAGGAAACACCCTATATTATCGCGATCCTTATTCAATGATCTAATCATGCAATCTGCATGCAAACAGACCCCTGAGGCACACCGCCTTTTTAGTATGAGGTTTAGATGTAACGCCAACTAATAGAACCCGTAATAATAAATATTATCCGTTTTGCTCAACGAATATTGTTTCTATACGTTACAAACGGAATGACAAACTTAGCATAGGTATTTCATCTAGGGTATAAAAGGATATAAATGGAAGAAAATAAAAGTAAACATAATACAGAAAAATAAAATCCAGAGAAGGAAAGCAAATTATCTTTAAAACAATAGTATACTCATTCCTTTTAGATTTTCTTTGTGATCATTTCCTAGAGATTACTCAAGTGCGGCTTTTTCAATTAGAAATTTCTTTATTTCTATACAGAATACCATGTATCAAGTTTTGAAAGTTTTTGAGTTTCTACGATGGAGATTTCTTGTCTAACAGACTGAAATTTATTGAAAATAATTTCAATAAATTTATAAAATGCATTTTGAGTTCAAAAAATTATTGAACGTTTCGACGCAGTGATCACAGAAGTCTCATCAGTATGGTTATCTCTAATCGCCTACCATGGAAGCTCAATGATGGAGGTCGCATCAATTGGCCATATATTTTTGACTTTCATTTCCATTTTTGCGCTGTCTGTAGGTATTAGTTGTTGGTATTGTTGAGATGCTATACCCTTTTCCATTCGTTATTTAAAAGCGCGACAACCATGAGTCTGGACCACTTTTGTTTTGGTAACCTAATACCACTGAGTTCGCGATAAAATAACCAATATTTTGATATATAAATCAATTAAATTTTATAACACATTAGGGTAAATTAACTATGCACACTCACCTGTTTATACCTGGCAACTATTAGTAGCACCAAGCAAAAGATATGTAACTTCGTTTTTAATTTTTACTGAAACAAGAAGAAGGTACTACCGATTGTTATGAATTTTTTTGGCATAATTAACCCTTAAGTATGCGCATGGGGTCATAGCAATTTTAACAAAAAAAAAAAAAAAAATGTAGAACGAATTCTCTCTCCACCTCACGTCTTCCAGTAGCTTTTCATCTTAGAACACAATATTGAAAATCGTCGCACTTAAGGCACTGCAACGTACGCATGCTTTTGTACTATAGTAAAGTGTAATTTTTTTCGTAAAGTAAGTTTTGTTAGGTATATCTTTCGGATGAGCTCTAGCGAACAGTGGTTCTTATTTTTTTACTTTTCTATAAAGAGTGACAAGAAGTTCCTCAGTATGTAATATAAAATAATAATTATTTTATTTTTGAGTTAACTTAAAAAAAAAAGTTATTTATTTTTTCAGTTTTTGTTAAAGCAATAAGATTTAGTTACCGAACTGCATTGTTTTTGTTTTTGAATATTTTGCGGTTCACTAAAATTTCTAGACAGAAATTGGGGTTGGGTGATATTGCTACTTAAGGGTGGGTTAAGGGTAGCCTGACCAGGATAGGATTATATATAAATATATATAATTATATTATATATTCTATAAAAAATATCTTATTCAAATAACAGATGAGGGTAGGTCGAGTTTAGTTGAGATCTTAGACTATAACTAGCGCTTTACCATTACTTCTAACACCATTCGGCAAGATTTATTTAAAAATATTTCAATTTATTTGGTAAGAAGAGAAAAAATAAAGATATTTCAGTTTTTCTCTGAATGGATGACAAAAGATTATTGAAAAACAAAAGTAAAGTTATATAACTCAACAAAAAATATTTTTGAAAGGCAACTTCTATACCCGCAAGCAAGTATAGAATACCGACGTAAGGCTTTAGATTTGAAGGTTTCTTCCTCTTCACCTCTTATTAAAATGTAACAATTTCGGAACGAGGTTTTAAGTTCAAGGCAAAAGATGTCTACCATCTACCTACATTTCTTTAGAGATAAAAATATTTCTGAGGAAAATACATTTTTACTGATCCATTTCAATTTTTTATGCTGTTTTTATGAATTTTTTAAGTGCTCAATATGTATGCATTTGTGTATGTGTTTAGTAAATATATGGTCAGTTTATATATTAAAATCTACGCTATAGATGCTATGTATAATCTCCCTTTCTGATTTATAAAATTCTGCCATATTGTCTCGACGACTTTAGCTTGTATGTGAACATAATATTGCTAATAAACCGAGGAGATTGCATCAGGCAAAATTATGTAAAATGAAATAATTTTGAACATTCCGAAAACAAGGGAAACATGGAGTAAACAATTTCACTTTATTTAACGAATGTGCGACTTTATGAGTTTTTTTGGAATTCAATAAAAGAAAGACATTTACCCTGCTATACAAGGTTCTAGATATTAAGCTTTCCAAATCGACTGTTGGAAGGAGTCTGATACCGTACACTTTTATATATCATATACCTACCAGAAGAACAGTCTTCAGAGGAATCGTACTACACTGAGTCTTCTGTAAAAAATGGAGTTCCATTTCAACAGGTTTACTTTAAAATACCGATATTAAATTTTGTCTTAAATTAAATTTTGTCCAGTCACTATATGTACATTTGGAAATGTAAACGAAGAAAGGAATTTATATTTAATCTGTGATTAATGTACGGAGGAGGGGGTTCAAGAGAGCTAAATTACGAACTGTCGCCCAATATTTCATATGCGCTTCTGTGGTAGGCGATCAGAGATAACCACACTGATGAGACCTCTCTAATCGCTGGGTCGAAAAGTTCGAAATTTTTTCTGCATCTTAATGCATTTTGTATATTCATTGGAAAAAAAAAATGTTTTTTTTTTTAATGAATTTCAGTCTAATTAAGACGAAAAATTTCTCTCCAAAATGTAGAGATATCACTTTGCTTCTTCTCACCTCTTCTCTAGAAAACCGGTATGCATACTGCATTAAGAATACTCGTGTGGGATGCTCCATTGAATAGTCATCCATGGAGGTATACCACAAATAATGTTAGAAACTCACATCAAACATTGATAAAGCTGATAAAACAAACAAAAACGCTAAAGTAATCAGAGAAATGAAATTCAAGGAGCATTCCCATTACCTATAAACTGTATCAACACATTTAAATTCATAAGATTCCTTACTTGTCATTGACACGTTCATAAAGATTCAGTGTCTATGGTCTAAAAGTTATAAATTTTATAAAAAAAAAAAATTATTAAAATTTAAAAAAAAATAACTTCTAGAATTTGAAAATAATTTATCAATTTAGAAATTGAAGCAAATCTTTTTTAATTAGAGATGTAATCAACATGCATAAATATATATTGTAAAAAACTGATGTTGCCATATTATATCCAGAGTAAGGAGCAGAAATATTTTGGTCTAATCTAGCAACCGCTTATTATTTAAATACCACATCAAAAAGTGAAGCATAGAAAATAGTAGCAACTTTTTACAAAGTAGATTCAATCTAAAAAATGTGCCAGAGCGAACCCCCATAGAGAGCTGGTACTGCATCATTTTGATTTTGTAAGACAGGGAGACGAGAGATCCCAACCACGTAGAGCAGGGAGGCCAATTGTGCTAACCTGCTAGGAACTCCATCATCAAAGCCTCACTATCCTGTTAATGAAACACATCAGGTCTGTGCGTGGTAAGCCTGCTCCGAGCAAAGGCCGGACAAGTATACAGAACATTTTCGGGAGTCTCAGGCCCTTTCAGGTAGGATAGATACTCAGGGCTGTCAACAACTCCCATGTTTGCTAGAAGAGCGTGAAACGAGCAATGGCCGGTGATGATGCCAACCCCAGTTCTACATTGTTTCCTTTCGAGCCCTAAACGAAAATTAAAGAAAATGGTTTGGGAAAAAAAAGTTTTGTGCACCTGTAAGTACTCAGGTTCGCCCATCGTTGCTGATGCTTCATACGAACATCCGCTTTGACAAGGGACCCGTTAACCGAGGTGGCCACGCCTACGAAGGGCTCCGGTACAAGGAACGGAGAACCAGAGTCGGGCTTAAAGGTCAGTCCTTTCATTCCCCATGATCCCGATGTGACCAGCAACCCATCGAAGGGATACGTTTTTTGTGGATATACAGCTCATTTACGGACGATGTGTACTTTTCCAGTCACTTCGATGTTATCCGAGGCCCACTCAGAGCCATGGCCAGGATATTCGAAAGGACAGCAATGTCCTTACCCTTGATCTGATATCAAGGGCTACCTTCATTGCCATTGCGATGACGAAGACTTCAGCCTGGAGGATAGTGGTGTGCCTTCCAAGTAAGTACTCCAACCTAATGTCAGGTTCGAGAAAGTAAACACCCGCACTGGCTTCCTGTTTAGTGAGACAGCCGCCTGTGAAAATATCTAGAGCGGACTGTGCAGGGCACGATGAGGAACATCCCTCAGCCCACGATTCCCTTCCAGGGAAGCTCACAGAGAAGCGTCGCGGAGGGGCTTGACATGGACAGACTGTTGCAAAGTGCGTCCATGAAGTTTTGCAAGACGCAAGCTTACGCCTCCTGAATAGGAGCGCCGAGTTGATTTTTATAGAGTGCACCGTCTTGCCATGACGGGTGCACCAGTCCTCAACAGGATTAAGTCCTCGTTGCATGATAGCACAGACAGAAGCCATTGCGTGGCTGGAGATTAGCAGAGGGATGTCATTCGCACACGCTTCCCATGAGGATCCCACATTTTTCCGTACCGTGATGGGTCATAATCAAAATAGAGAACTTCAGAAATCGGACAAAGTAGTAAAATGTGTCGAAAAGATCATTCATTTATGCTGTCTGATTGAAGGGATCTCGAAGACCAAAGACCTGAATTTAAGACTGATAGCTTACAAAAATTACGTAGAAGGTGTTCTGTCAGTGGGACTGGACGCAGTTTACAAGTCCTTACCCAACGCAACCACAAAATTCATTTGCCCGCGGGTATTAAGTAAAGTGAAAACAGCGACATCTCCTTAAACATACCACAAAAATAGAAGATTAAAACTAAGCTGGTGTACGAACATATTTCGAGCACCCTTAACTAGTCATCAACCAGACACTTTTTCAATAAATTCACTTATGTTTTGCCTTCTCAAAATTAAGTTAAAAAGAAAAATTAAAAAGAATTTTTAAGTAGCTTTAAAGTTCAATTAATGTTGAATTTTCTAAATGAACCTTAAAGCAATTATTGCCTTTACTTCCTTTTAAGTAATGGTACTGAACTAAAATAAGCTTATCAACACTAGAGTTCCTCAAACTGGAGTAAATTTGAGGTGACTCAATGGAAAAGATTATGGCACGAAGCAGAATAGAAGTAGAATAATTTCTTAAAATAACTCCTCTATATATCTCCGTTTCCTAGCTCTCTCTAAGTAAAATCAATTAAGTATATCAGAACCAACTTCAACGAACTTTAAAGACAGATTAAAAGTTTCGTTCCACTATAGGGAAACAGGGGCAAATACATGAATCTCACGACTGAAGAGTTGAAATCCTTTTAAGTGCCTTACTTTGACAAAATTTCGCATCGGATTGGGTACTGTATTTCTCTGCAATTCCAACTTAGATTTTTGTCTTGTGCAATTGCTGTACCCACAATAAAGTGCAACAATGCAACTATAGTACACCTTTGGTCTTGAGTGGTTTAACCTTAACAATAAAGAATTTACAGCCAATCTTTCTCCAATCGTACTCTTCGTCACAATTAAAAAAAAAAAAAAAAACGAACTCAATGCAAAGAAAAGACTAAATCTCATAAAGAACATGGAAATTGTAGGAGGAGGACATGGAAATAAAGGTCGAAAGACGGCAAATCAAAGTTGAAATTCTTTTACTACAGAATACTTCATAAAACCCCCCATGGGAGGAACGTACTTACATTTTTAAACCACGAAAACGACGTGACGGGTGGCCTTGCATCAGCTCTGCATTTCAAAGTGACATTTTGCCCCTCTGCAATGGTCACAACGCGACTCGGATCCTCGTTCGCTAAATGCACCGACACAGTTGGAGGATCTGAAAAAGAAGTATATAATGTAGATATGTATATATGTAAGCAGAAGAGGGCTATAAATGAAAAATTCAAAGGAAAAAAGGACGTGAAAATGTTGAAGATGAATTGTCACAAGTGCACTGAATGAATGCAAAGTCATTTCCAGAAAAATGAATATCCAACGAATCTGAACTCAGAATGTATTACGAGAGATTATCGCGTCCATTCGGTTGTTCGATGCTATCAAGCTTAATTAAAGAATAAATTGAAGGAGAGATTTAACGTTGTGGCGGGTATGTATGTATGTATGGATGGATGTAACTTTCGTATGCATGAATCCTCAATTTGGCGTATTTAAATATCTTTGGAAATCGTTGACTAAATTTTCTTCTTCATACTTTGTGAACAATTTCAAGCTCGCATATCTCTGTAATGGGGTATACTCGTATATTCCGTACAGATACAGTTCAACAACTTTTAAAGCAGCAACGGTCGTACTTTGGCAGATTTAAGGCAACATTTAGTGGTGAGGCAAACATTTTTGTTTCGTTTGTTTAAAATTAAAGTTAATAAAAGCCAAGATTCATGGAAATTGTTTTAGCGAAAATTAGAAAGTTTGAAAGACTTTCTCATTCCCCATTCATTAATGAATAATGAATTGCATTAGCTGTTGGCAAAAAGACTCTCCTTTAATATTTTTCTACATGTATGTGTATTAAGGAATTTTTTGTTTTGGTTTTGAATTTCTCGATTATGTCATCTTCTTGTAGCTCTTAAGTACCTACTCTTGTTTCCCTAGAGCGTTTTGAACAGAGGATTAATCTTTCATATGAAAACTTATTCTACAAACCAGGAAAGATAACCTCGGAATTGAATAGACTTAACAAAGACAATCCTAGTTTTTCGTACAAATTTCAAATAAGAAACGTAAAATCTTTACTCCCCATTCAAGTCGCTAGGCCACAACTTCCTTTACGCATGCGTCAGGATGAATTTCCAAACTCATACTATGTTATCTAGACGAATGCGGCCCGAAAAAATTTTTGTATTTTAGGTTGAAATGTTATAGGAACAAAGTTAATAGCTTAAGCAATCTTGTTAAAAAAAAAGTCAGTAATTGAGCATAGCAAGGAAAAATATTCCAAACCTTTCTGAAATGAAACTAAAATTATTAAAAATTGGTGCATGTCAATTCCAGTTCTTATACTTCAAATGAAAAGTTCATTACTACATATAGCGATGAAAAGGCAGAAATCTTGTCTCAGAAGTTTGGAAAATTTGTTTATCCATTTCAATTTAGCTTAGTGATGCTGCTACCTGACAAATAGAGAAGATCTCAGTTCCAATTCTCTATTTCGCGTCATTGGATGGATGGATTGAAGGGAGGTTGAGGCCCCGAAGGGACCTGGGAACGTAGACCAAGGCCCCTATTCTGTATTCTCACTCACTTATGATTGTATGAGAGAAGTCACACACTTTGATCTAACTAACCCACCATTGTATTGTATTGTATTGTATTCCAGAAAACAAATGGAATGAGCTGTACACTGTTAAATAAAATAATCCACCACAATCGTGGTGAATATTTTTGATGTAACTTTATATTTGCTATAGAGCCTAAACTACTATTCATATAGGAACGTAGTCTTCTAGTAATTTACAGCTTACTTCCTTACCTTCCCAAAGGCTACACTTGCTATATACCTAACTTAACAAAAATAAAAAACCGTTTTGATTACAAAGTAATCTTAACATTTTACGCTCACTAACTCTCAGCTGAATAATAATTTTTTGTTTATCAGTGATGTCACTTTGCTACAATTGTAGCAAAAATGATACTTTTTTTCATGTCATTCCAAAAATGCTACTTTGATACTTTTTTTCTATTATGCTAGTTTTACATAAATTCAGATAATCGAGTTTATTACATACTCAAAGTAGAGGAAGTTCGAAATAAATTTTCTAAAAGAATATCGTAGTTTGGAGAATTCCAGGATTATGCTGGTGTAAACCAGAAAAAAATCCTTAACATAGCTCCAATGAGATGGCTATCTTTAACGGAAGTTCTTGACAGAATTTTGGAGCAATGGTAATCCCTCCACTTATTTTTTATATCATCTTCGTTAGAAGACGATTTAATAATTGCAAGAAAAATTGCTGAACAAATGGGAAATCCTTTAAGTAAAATATATTTGTATTTTTTGTCACAAATCCTTCAAGTCGTAACTACTATTAACTTAGAGTTTCAAGCAGAAAAATTTACGTTACATACATTATGCAAAACAATTGAGACAACCTACCATTTAATTTTGTCGATTTTCATTAAAATTGATTTAATAAATAACTCAGATTGCCTGAATGACATTGACCTACAAGATCAAGAGAACTATTTGCCACTTAATGAGATATACATCAGTGCAAATACCGATTGATTTATTTATTGCAGAAAAGGATTTAGTGGACTCCGTTTTGACTACTGTAAGGTAACATATCCTTTCGTTTTATGAATTTAGTAGTTAAATAAGAGAACGCTTCGATTTCACAAGCGACTTTTTAAAACACTTGTATTGTCTAGATCCCGATAGAGCATGCAAATGTAACGATACTATTTTGCCATTATTAAAAGCATTTCAAAATCTTTATAAGCATTCTGATGTACGTAGAAAAAATTAGTACACAATGACGAATCTTAAAGGTGCAATCGAATTTAAATCCTGAAAGTTTTTGGACTTATCTTTGAACTTTAAAAAACTAATTGGGGCAATATTTATTTAAAGAACTCTGTGATTTCGTAATGAATTTAATGTGTCTACCACACAGTTCTGCTGTCGCTAAACGAGTCTTTTCAGACCTTCAACTAACTAAAAAGAATAAGTCAAATAGATTTGTCCTAAAGACCATTGAATGCATAATGTTTGTAAAACGGCAAGTAGAAAGTCGAAATAAAAACTATTTTTTTCCAGACACCGTAATTACATAAAGCAACTTAAAATCGCGTTTAATAATCATAAATATCTACATATTTATGTACTACCTTATTTATTATGTGCTGTGAAAAGGAATGAATTTATTTAAGGAAAAAATTAATATTTTTTTTTCAACTAAGCTCTACGTAACTATATTTTCTAATTCTGCGACTTATTCAGTTTTAATTTGTACGAATTGTCTAAATTTGTTTTATTGTTGACAGATAGAGATATTATATATTTTTTTAAATAAAATTTTATTATTAATTTATACTTCTTTTTCTTTAAGATTGCTACTTTTTGCTACTATTTTTTTTTTTTTTTTACAAAATTTTGCTACTTTGCTACTTTTTTCCTTGAGTTTTGCTACTTTTATTCATACCTCTTGTGGCAACACTGTTGTGTATCTGCAGTTAGAGGCCGACATCATCAGCCCACGGCATGCCATGCGGGCACAGTGCCATATACAATGATTACTCAACTGAGAGCTTTTGTTTGAGGAATCGTAGGCATTTGGTTCAGATAAATATTTTTATATAATTTTGTTAGTAAAGGTATAAAAATTTTATTTCGATTCGAAAGATAAGAAAGCAAGCTTAAGATTATCAGAAAACCATTTTTCTGTATGAATAGTAGCTTAGGGTGGAGGAGCTATTCAAAACAAACACAAATGGCCGTGTGTAGTAGTAATGTCTCACTCACTTTACCACAGAAATCTCACTCACTTACCTTTCAGAATAAAAACAACAAGTGACATCGCGTTAGTGAGTGAGTTGAGTGAGTGAGAATGCAGAATAGGGGCCCAGAACAGGGTCCATTGTTCACCCTCTCGACTTATATGCAATTGCTTAATAATGGCGTTCTTCCCTCCTTACCGGCTTCATACAGTTCGACCGGGAGATGTGAGTTAAGGAGCTCGCGACGATTTCCTGAGAGAGCCGGATAGTGACAAAGCCAGTGAGTTACCGTTTTGTATACACAACCATCAGTAAGTTCCATCCTGTGTAGGTCACTCCTGAGGAGAGAGTGACCCTTTAGTGCTGTTGTAATAACGCATTATATCGGACTCATTTTTTGATCAATTGACTTTATCATTAAGATGTTTAGTTGACAACATTACAATATTTATTTTTTTCGACTTTCAGTACATATGAGCATAGATGGCATAAGAACTAGATGTCGCATACAGTACCAGAGAAAAGTATACAGATTTTAAATCGCTGGTCCATTCCGGAATAGACCACAACATGTTGAAGAGGTGCTGAGAACAAATGTTCCTTTAACATCAGTTTCTTATACATTTGGTCGACTCCCTCAACGTGATAGATGCGGGAAAATATGAATCACTCGACGTATCTATCATCATTTCTCTTTTCATGTTGCTGTACTGATCAAACTAAAGGATTGATGCACAGCACAACATATTCCGTAAGGTGGGTATTCGGTGAGGTGGGTGGGGCGTAAACGTACTACAGCGATCCTCATGCAATAGATGCTTGCATCGGTCGCTGTGTGGTGACTGGAGACGAGCGTAATCGACGAATAGAGAAGTAAAGGAAAGGTATCGCAATGTTTTTGATGAGAATGAAGCATTTTAACTGTGTGCAAATGTTACCAGACGTCAGCAAAGGACAGGGCCATAGACAAACTAATAACATGCAGAGTAGTGCCTCGCTCCAATATAAAATTAACAATGGTTTGTTCGATGAAAACACCGGGTAAGCCCCGGGCTACACCGGGCTTCACTATCTTAAAAACCCTGGGCTTCCACGAGGTTACAGAAACTTGTTCGATGAAAGCCCGGTGTTTCTGATTTCGTGCCCCGAACTTGCACTAAAAATTTCTAGGGTAAACTTTTGACATTTGTCATTTGTGAACTGTCATATGGAGTTTGTTCGGTGATTGCGGTTGAGTGCTGTATATAAAAGTGAAAAAATCGTGGAGGTCATACCAAATTCAGATTATATAAGGAAGTTGGATAAGAAATTAGATGACAAAATACCAATCGATAATATGCACATAGGAAATTCGAATGAAAATTATAAGGAAATATTTGAGGAGGCGATTAAGGTCATAGAACATGGATGATATCTTAAGATCTACCTTTCTAGTAAGAAATTTGATCGTAAAAATGTTTCTTTGCCATTATTAACAAGTAATTTTTATAGACTTCACGTTATCCCTGCAGCTACCAAGCAAATAGATTTGAAGCAAACAACATATAAGAAATTCCCTAAATTCTTAAATGAGATGTCAGGAAAGAATTTAATAGTGGCTCGAGAAGAAGCCAACGGGATAGAGAAAATCATTTCTGTAGTTTTTGATCATCCAAACTATTTATTTTATACCTAGAGACAAAACATCTGACGATAAAAGTGAAAATATTGCAGCACAACTGTTTCTTGCAGAAATGATGGAGCTATATCTGGTCACAGATGAACCAATTGTAATTTTTTCAAAGAAAAGTTACAGAAAAGGCGATAATATCGATGTAAAAAAAGCTAATAAAAGCATATGTAACTAAGAAAAAACTGAGAAATATTTTTTGTACATTTTATTATTTATTTATTCTTAAATTTTTAGTTATTTCACCTATTTTATAATTATATATATTTTCACAAATCACTGGAAATTATTAGTTAAATTATGCTCAGGAGAATTGTCAGGGAAATGTCATTACATTAGATTTACCCGGTGTTTTAAAAACTTGTTCGATGAGTGCACAAAATCCCGGGTAAATTTGGGGAAAATTGTAGGGGAAAATTTACACGGTGTTTTCATCGAACAAACCTAATGCCTCGACCTGATGTAGGGAAGGCCGCAATTTTTTCTTAGAAATTTACTAGAATATTTTTTTCTTATTGCTTGGCTACGCGTGTAAGCTCATAGCAATTGTTCTCGCCCTCCAAAAGTGCGTATAAATTCTAGGAAAGAATTTTCTATTAAACTTCTAAGAAAAAATTGCGGCCTTGCTTCCATCAGCTCGAGGCATCATTGATTTTATATTAGAGCTCTCGGCGCGGCGAATGCATGAAAATTCGAAGGAAATTTCCAGTAAATTTCTAAGATAAAATTGTAGCCTTACCTTCATCGGGTCGTGCTAATGGTGATTTTGTATGGAGCGAGTCATTGCTGGCTTACCCTTTGTGCACGAAAAGCGTTGCATATTTTTGTTCTACGTGTCTAGCCTTAGTAAGTTATTAGTTTGTCAAAGACAGGGCCAATTGTAAATTTCTAGGAAAATTGTTAAGTTCGATAGGAGAATATTTAGTTGGTGCAAACCGTCATGCAATACCATTCCAAAAAATTACTCTCAGGGGCAAATGAATTTAATAAAGTTGTTTCTTTTAAATCAAATAAAATCCTAATAACTACAGGAAAATAAAAAGTATTTCCAAAAACGAGACAAGACAGAAGTAACATTTGTGCATCATTTCTTTAGTTTGATCAGTACAGCAACATGAAAAGAGAAATGATGATAGATACGTCGAGTGATTCATATTTTCCCGCATCTATCACGTTAAGGGAGTCGACCAAATGTATACAAAACTGCTGTTAAAGCAACATTTGTTCTCGGTGCCGCAGAAACATGTTGTGGTCTATTCCGGAATGGACCAGCCATTTCAAATATGTATATTTTTCTACAGTATGGTATGCGACATCTAGTTCTTATGCCATCTATGATATGAGTTAATGATAGCTTTGCTGGCTTCGTTGAATCCAAACTGAGAAGTTTGGGAAGGTGTATCTCCAGCATCATGTGCCCAGGATGCAAGATGATACACGATTGATCCGCAAAACATATTCTGGCAAAGATAGAACTGACCGCGGAAGATTATAATTTTTTGATTATGGACGACAAGTTCTGCTGCAAGGAATATGCCCCAAAAACAAGACTTGTTGATTAATTGCTTTCGAATCATTTGGAAGATATCTTTCAGCCATCGCGCTGATGATTTTTCATCTCGATATTTGCTGTGTTTGCTGGGTATTGTCATATTACGACCATACCAAAACGTACCATAACGCACTCACTCTATCACACTCCAGAAAAATCATGACCGAAGTCAGATTACTAAACTTTCTTACAAGTTAGTCCTGCTTATCGTACATACATACATATACCAACATTAACATACAATACAGTTAACGAAGTCACATACCTATATTAAATTTGAACAGTTTTTAGGTTAAATAAATATTTATTTATGTGATATTCCATAAAAATTAATAAATTTTCATACAAAATATATGAAGGTCTCTGGGTACCTCTTCCTGAAGTTATGGGTGACAAAATCTGTGTGAACACAAGGGTTAAACTTTTTAAATGATTTTTTTTTTAATGTTACTCCTTCATCATTTTTCTACTAATGCAGATCGGACATAATCCTCAGTTTGTTCAGGCCAATCTCTCAGTTTTTCTGAAAGATTCAGTTGGCGAGGCTCGCCATCAACAATCGAGACAATTGTAATAGCCCCTTTAGGAATCAAATTGAAAAATATGATGTTATTACGGAAGAATCAGCTGATGGGCAACATAAATCGTTAAATTGTCCCCTACAATCTCGGCCATGTGTTTTTCGTTAAAAAATACGACATGAGCACGGTCAGAATACATATAGTAGAAGACGAGGTATTCCCATTAAAATTTTGACACATTGCAACTGATAGCCTGTGACGTAATTCTGTGACTAATGTAAATACATTTTTATAGGAAAGACAGAGAGAGAGGAGATATAGTATTGTGTTCTCTGTGCCGTACTTTCCTATACATTTCACGATATTACATCACCTAATAGGGGAACATGGTTCGTAATGGGAATATCTTATATTTTATATACCTTGCGCAAGGTTACAGAAAGTTCTGGTCAATTTGTTATTGAAATAAACTTGATTCAACGAAAAAAGTTAAGCAAAAGGACATGCCTACCTTCATATCCGATAGATAAGCTATGAACTTGAAATTGGTCATGTACTTGTCAGTCGTTGACTTACAGAACAGAAGATATTGGATAGTGACCGCCACCTTATTATAAGCCAAATTGGATTGCTGTGACAAGATACGCACCAGCGAGCTACAGAGACATCCTGGACTTCACATAATAATGTGTTATTTTGTCAGTAAAGAAAAGAAAGTAATTAGAGCTATACTATAAAATTCCTAAGAGAACTTGTGACAACAGATTTTTTATTTGTTAGAATGAAAACTCGAAAAGCTTTCCAAAACTTTCCACGGCACATTATAAATAATTAAGTAAATGAGCACATGAAATGCGGCGAGAAAACATTACAATTCCTAGGGAAGAATAAGTTTCAAACAGTTTTTTTTCTGTTGAAATTGAAAAGATGATGAAAAACTTTTTGGGTGAATTAGGTAAACATTTATGTATATCTCATAGTTAAAGAAAGTTGAGGATATTTCTACGATGTAGGTCTGGAAAGATATTCGAAAATAGCTTTAGGCCTGACATTCGTTAACTAGATCAGTTAAATTAGTAGAGTAGGTTTCCAATACAAATTTTGGCGATAACCCAAAGGAATGCATATAAAAAAGTTCTTCCTCTGTTTTACAAAGGTGCTCATTATTATTCTCAAAGTTGTTTTTCATATTTACGTCTACAACAGTTGGTCGATTAACATTTCACCTACCAAAGCGATCAAATGACCGCTTTTGAGACTTTAATCAAAATTATTAAATACCAGGTTTTCACTTTTCTTGAACTTACTGCATGACTTTTTCTATAATACCGGGTGGCGCAAAAGTAATGAGCCCATTTGGTTCAACTACAACTTGTTTTCTTAATTAGAAAACTAGAATTAGTTTTTTATACATGTATATGTGTGCCATGCAAATTCGGTGCATTAGGATTTGAAGACGATGTCTTTTAAATGGTGACCTCCAGAGTTGATGTACAGTTCAGCCCTATTTAGGACACTTTCTATAACTTGCCGTAACACTTACAGCGATATGTTCCTTATTTCTTGATTAATATTTTCTTTTAGGGCTGCGAGAGTTTGTGGCTTGTTCACATATACCAGTGATTTTATATAACCCCAAAGAAAATCAAATAAAAAAAACGAGAGCATGGATGGCTCAAGAACTAGATGTCGCATGCCATACTAGAGTAGAGTATACAAATCGTGAAATGGATAGCGCTTTCTGGAATGGACCATAACATGATTTTGAGTGTGCTGAAAGCAAATGTTTTTATAATAGCAGTTTTGTATACATTTAATCGACTTCCTCAACACTTCAGATACGAAAAAATATGAATCAGTCGACGTATACATCATTTCAAATGTTGTGGTCCATTCCGGAAGGGACCATTCAGCCATATAAATTTTGTATACTTTTTTGGTATTGCATGCGACATCTAGCTCTTGTGCCATCTATGACGAGAGATAATACGGCCTGGAAAAGCGTTCCTCACTAAGTCCATAGTATCGCGCGCTGTTTGTACCATGGCGCCGTCTTGTTGGAACCAGATGTGGTCCAGCCCCTATTCATCCAAACTGAGTATCAAAAACTCACGTAACATGGCTCTGTAGCGCTCGGCAGTGACAGTTATCGCATTGCATGCAGCGTCTTCGAAAAAATAGGTTCCAATCACTCTTTCAGCCCCGGGAGATGGAAATGCGCTTCGTCACTTATAACCAAATTTGAAAAAACTAAATCATCCTCTGCATGGTTGAGGTCCATGACGCGCTGGATGTATTCTAGACGTGCTCGGTGGTCAGTAGGCAACATAATGGAACCATATATACCGAGACCAGTAGCAAAGTCAACTGAAGAAGTACCAGAATACAAAGCAGACCCAAGAAGATTAACTATAGAAGAATATAAGCTGTGGCAGACGAAATCAAAAACAACAAAACCAGCTCGTAGGGGCCGACGAGTGTTCCTTAACGAGGAAATAAGGAATTTTAAACAATTAATTCGGATTTCAGTCACCAACACCGAAAAGGAAAAATGCGAAATCCTGCTAGGAAACACTAAGAAAAAGGTGAACATGCTAAAAAGAACAAAGAATAATTGTCGGTAGATGTAGATGCTTTACCATAATAATAATATTATTTTTAGCAAAATGTAATTTACAATAAATTAAAGTAAAATTTTTGATTTTCTTCATGAATTCCTTCTAATAAAGATACTCCAAAGTAATTATCTTTAAATTTAAACAAAGAAAAAAAAGAGAGGCACAATTTATTTTTGCACAAATATGGGAACTACAAACTCCAAGAAAAATGAAAATAACGGAGAAATTGTAAACAATATTGTCATGATGTCACAGTCTCAATACAAAAAAAGAAATAGTCATCATTTTGTACATATTGGTTGCAATAAAGATTCTTGAAATCTTATACAAAGCTTATAGAAACCACAGACGAGGACTAAGAAAAAAGTTCCTTAATACGCCAGCACAGCTCGCAGTTGTTTAAAATTAATACTCCGACAAAAAAAAAAAAAAAATGGCGAAACATTTCAAGAATTACCAAAGGATCACGGTACGTTATCAGTATGATGTCGGTTCACCTCATGAAACTAGATATCTAGTTTAAGAACATCTGAATTGTTTCCATCAGAAAAAAAACATATCACGATAATAGTATTTTCGTTAAGACGAAGGACAAAAATTATACAGGCGACTCCACAATGGTTATCCCATTAGAGTATCCGATTTGGGTTATTACAAAATATAATAATTCGGAAAATTCACGCTCAGCTGAAAAGGCCGAATTTCAGGACAGTACTAATAATAGAAGCATGAAGAGATTTAAGTTAAATGAAAACATGTTTTATTGCCTTAATTGTCAATTCATAGCAGATTCAATAGAATCGCTGAATGAGCATTGGGAGATAAATCTTAAAAAAAAAGGGTAAAGCCCAACTCGGCCCCTACTAAGGCAGAAAGTCCCAAAATCAAAGTGATAATAGAAAATCTAGTTCATAGATGTATCTACCAGATGTAGGTATATCTCTGATTATAAAGAAGATCTCGAAGAACATATAAGAATAAATCACCTACCTGACAACGAACCCGAAAACGAAACAGAACAAATAAAAAATATATCGAATTATAAATAAATAATAAAGATAAAATAAAAAAAAGTT
The DNA here is from genome assembly GCA_963924295.1 of Dioctria rufipes. Taxonomy (NCBI): domain Eukaryota; kingdom Metazoa; phylum Arthropoda; class Insecta; order Diptera; family Asilidae; genus Dioctria; species Dioctria rufipes. Next base: position 211,001,916 of record OZ002741.1, read on the forward strand.
AGTAGTAGCTGTGTATGTCAAAATAAGCTGCAAGATAATTTTAATCTCAAATTATTCTTAATTATAATCTTCTTAATAAATTAATTAAAAATATTGATAAATTAAAATAACCAATACGTAAAAAAGAAAATCTTGGACCAGATGCATTATCTAGGATACAAATTAATATAAATGATCTAATAGAGATCAAAGTGTTACAATTGAAAACATGAGCAATGTCAAAACAGGCTCAGTCAGATAAAGATAAAGAAACAGAGACCAATCGCATAACACAGCAGTCCGATCAACTGCGTGTAACGGAATCTCTGTCACCATCAGAAGTAAAACACATACCCGAATTGCAATTCAAAACTAAAGATAACAGGATAAAAATAATTGTAGTAAAAGCGGTACATGAACGTAGAAAATTTCCAAAGAATAGACCTAGCACTAGAGCAGGCCTTCAAAACATTGGAAAATTACATAGATAAATGGTTTCAGATCGAGACTCTGAAACTTTCGGCTGAAAACGAAATTTTTAAATTAATAAATATAACCGCATTCAAACAAATATGTAAAAAAAATACTGAAAAGGATAAAAACTATACTATTTAAACCACAAAAATATATATCAGACAAAACACGAATAGAGGACATACTCCATAACTTTCATTCCACATGAGGTCATTTGGGACAATTCAGATTATATAAGAAACTAACCGAAATATATAGATGGAAAAACATGAAACCAACAATAACAAGATATATAAAAAAATTGTGAGTTATGTTCAAAAATTGTTATGTGACCCAATGGTAGCAATGGAACCATAGATACAATAGGTCCGTTTATACGAACACACAATGGCAAGAGGTATGCAGTAACAACCCAGTATGATCTAAACAAATATATCGCAATAATACCAACTAGGGACAAAGAGGCAAACACTATAGCAAGAGCACGGGTTCATATTAACATATGGATTGATAAACAATATCAAATCACATCTCGGAACGGAATATAAAAATCAGATCTTTACAGAAATATGTGAAATTCTAAAAATAAAACAATTGTTCGCTACTGCAGCACATCCTAGAACAATAGGAGCGTTTTGAAAGGAACCACAAATGCCTAAACGAATATCTCAGATCATTCGTATACGATAACAGAGACGACTGGGATAACTGGATACCCTATTATACCTTTTGCTATAACACCAATCCCAACACAGTACATAGATGTTAATGTTAATGTTAATGTTAAGAGTAGGGGCGACTAGGCCTCCAGGACCTTGCGGACACCGCGAGCATAGTTGATCTATTGTGCCTTTCCCTATAGTGATTAGGCAAAATCGAGTCTTTTAACGAGCTCGATTATTGCTTTCAGAGTGAGATTGTAGAAATTATCTGGAGAGATAAGTTCTCTTCCAGTGATTTGCATCCTTAGACCTGCAAGTGCTGGGCACTCGCATATAACGTGCATCGAGGTTTCGTCTTCCTCTTCGCACAGTCGACACAGTTCACTGTCGCATTTGCCTATCTTCTTTAGGAAGTGACGGAAGGGGCCATGACCAGTGACTGCGCTAGCAAATAGTCTGAGCGACAGTCTACTAAGTCCAATAAGTTGACGCGACAGGAAATTAGAAGGATTGAAGAATTTCTTCGCCTGCCTCATACCGGGCGCACTACGCCAAAGGAGATCCATCTGCATGTTTTCCCAAACATAGATACATACCGTACAAACTAGTATTCGCCAAAAAGGTAATTTGACCAATAGAATTTTTCAATTAATCAGCCAGACCACAAGGGTTTTCCAATAAGAGGTGTTATTTTAATTAGCCCACTATTTCGGTAGATGTCACTTTTGGAGCTGTCATTTTTGACATTTGACAAGTAAAAACTACGCCATTAATAAAAATGGAACGATACACGATTCAACAATGCACTGAAATTGTTAAAATTCACTATAAAAATGGTGAAAATGTGGCAGAGACGGTTCATAAAACTCGAACATTTTTGGGTCGTCGTGAAGCACCTTGTCGGACAGCAATACAGAAATTGGTAGAAAAATTCGAGCTGTCGGGACAAGTTAGTGATGTGAAGAATAAAACCCGTGCACGTCGCTCAAGAACAGCCGAGAATATTGCTGCTGTAGCCGAAAGAATCTTTATGCAAAGATTTGGGTCTTAAGGCTTATAAAGTTTAGTTAACACAAGAACTCAAGCCGGCCGATCATCAACAACGTCGAGTCTTTGCTGATTGGGTCCTTGAAATGTATGAAAATGATCCGGAATTCCATCGAAAACTCATCTTGAGTGATAAGGCCCATTTCCACCTCGATAGCTTCGTCAACAAGCAAAATTGTCGCATGTGGGGCTCGGAAAACCCAAGAGTTATTGTTGAAAAGCCTCTCTATCCTCAACGTTTGACTGTTTGGTGCGGTTTATGGTCCCGCAGGGTCATTGGACCTTACTTTTTCGAAAATGAGGCTGGAGCAACAGTTACGGTGAATGGATTGTGCTATCGACAGATGATTAATGATTTTTTATGGCCGGAATTGGATGGTATTGATCTGGACAACGTTTACTTTCAACAAGACGGCGCTACGTGCCATACAAGCAACGAAACCATTGATCTTTTACGGGAAAAATTTCCGGACTGTGTTATCTCTCGAAGAGGTGATCACAATTGGCCACCGAGATCTTGTGACTTAACACCTTGCGATTTCTTCCTTTGGGACCACGTGAAAGAGAAGGTCTACGCCAACAGCCCAGCGTCGATTCAAGACCTCAAAGATGGAATTCGTGAGGCTATCGAGGACATAGGGCAGCCACTTTGCGATTTGGTTATGGAAAATTTCATGAAAAGGATATGGTCCTGTAGGCGTGGTCGGGGTGCTCATTTGGCTGATCTCATTTTCCATTATTAACGGCATACCTTCCTCTTTATAATGAAATAAAGGTCCGATCATTTATCTCAAAAAATTGCATTTTTCTTTGAATATCAAAATAACACCTCTTATTGGAAAACCCTTTATATAAAATATATATACTTGCTTTTGATAAGTAAAAGGCGAATTACTTATAAATTACATTTTTAGCTTGCTTTCTTATGTGCATTTAGTCCGCCGCCTAAATTAGAAACGAGCATTTGGCAATATCGCTTTCGATGGTTGTGCTTGCCCATGGTAAGTTATTTTCGAATTATTTTCGATTCATTTTGTTTACTGCTCTATTTGATTGAAGTTGAAATAAATCAAAGAGCATAAAAGTGGGAAATAGCCACTTAAAATTTTATAAGTATTCGTTGGTTGTCAATTGAACATGTCATATCTCGCATACATGGATGAATTATCGAATTGTTATATTTTACACTTAATGTACATGGACCCAACAAATCAACTTTATTCAATTTACTTAAAAAGTGTTGTCTCTGAAGAACAAGTAGTTGTGAAATTATTCGAAGGGGATAACATCAATCCCGCAAAACTTTTAACTTGCCATTGTAACCACCCGATTTTAGATTGAAATTAATATAAGAGCAGCAACAAAAACTACCTACAAATATTGAAGTATTGAAAACAAAATTGCAGTAAGAAATAATAGAATTTCGAAAGTTATGGGGACTGGAAAAGAAACAATTAACAAGATTTTAACTCAATGGAATAACATTAATTTTATGAAGTGGGAAAACGTCAATAATACAAGCCTCTTTTGGATCGAGGTATCTAAATATAAAGGTGTTGCAGACAAAAATCAAATTAGAGATCTTTCTGCGTTAGCTATTTCACTGCTAAGGACAGTATTCACATACAGAAGATGAACTGTTCAGATTGATAAAATTTGTGAAATCTAAACTACGGAATAGAATAAATTTAAAGACACTTAATTCAATAATAAGAGTTAAGACTTCTTTAAAATTGCTGGGGAAAGAAGATGTCGTTAAGGTTATAGGTACAAACGTTTCTTAGCCACTTTTTAGTCACAAACTCTTCAAATTTAGCCACTTCTAGCCACTTTTTATATAGATTTTACCCACAAAACTTAACCAAAAGTTGGCAACTCTGAATAGAGCTCGTGAGCTTGCAGTGTGCAGCTCGGACCTATTAGTCTTTCGTCTTTGAAATATGTACGAATTTATTAGAAATTTCTTGTGTTTTTTATAGTGTGGAAAAGTAATCTCATACCTATCACAGGAGTGATAAGTAATAGTCGAATACATATTTATTGGAGTGTTTGATTGTTTTGAAAAAGGTATGTCATGCTTATAATGCTTAGCAGACCGGTTATTATGATGCTTTTATATTTTTGTTCCGCCGATTACACGTATAAATAACAAATCATACAATTTCGAATTTTAAAAGGGTCATTAGCTGTGTTTCTTTTTCTCATATGGGTCCGGGTCAGGATCGGAAGTAATTTTCGCATTAAATTATTTCGATAGAGCGCTTTGATTTAAAATATTTATGGCAAAATGCAAAATTTTTGTTTTAATAATTCTTATATCAAACATTAATCCATATGGATTCTAGGTTCAGAATTTAACACTTTTTATCTACATTTTTCATTATTCCAATGCAATGTGATTGTAAATTTGTATTTTGCCAAAAATATTTTAAATCATAGCGCTCTATCGAAATAATTTAATGCGGAAGTTATTTCCGTTCCTGACCGGGACTTTCTGATTTTCCGACATAAAACGATCGCAGGACAACTTAGTGTGGATCTATTAACAGGAGCAAACAAACAAATTTAACAAATTTTGTTCTACGGTTTTTCCAGTAGAACTATAGCTCCACGAATAGCTACCCGTTGATTTTTCATATCGACATTGATTTAGTCCTACGATTGTAGGGAAGCATTAAATTTTTCTTAGGAATTTACTAGGAAATTGTTCTTAAGAATTTAAGTGAATAGCTATTCACCGACGACGGTTCAAACGAATTGGTGAATTGATTCTTGTGGTTAACTCTTTCGGCCACAAGGCACAAGCATTCAGTTTTCTTTATACAGTGTTGGTGGCCGACCATGGTTCCAAAGTATTATATTGATTCAGGTAGCTTGGCTGGTGTGGGTCGCTAAAGATATTTATGAGCGTTGGCAAGCTTAAATTTTACAAAATTTTGACTTCTTCCGACTTGCCCTCGAAAAAGTTTGTTATGACCCCCCCAGAGTACAGGTCTGGATACACGCCTGCATGACATAAACAATGAAAGAAACTCCCAGGCAAATATGAATAGCCTGAGCAAAGGAGAGGAAGCAAAGCTGATTTAATCACCACTCGAAGATGGGTGGTCAGGAAAGAAAGAAAAGTGGCGGCGTATACGCCAGTGAGAAACCTCATCAGAAAAAACCTACAGATGAGAAAAGGTGTATTTCGTAAAAGCACGGTTAGGATAGGTTAGGAAAGGAAGAAGAGGATAGATTAAGGAAGGAACTTTTCAACGTAGTACAGATGATGAAATAAGAAACAATTAAAAATAAAAATGGTGGGGTCCAAAGATGAAAAGTTAACGTTGCTAAGAAATTTATTTGAGAATGTAGTGTAAGGCATAAAAGGTTCGATTTACATTGCTTTTAGCTGAACCCCTGCGACCGCTTGTTACACATTACCTATGAATCGGAATATCATAGGGAATTTCTTTAAAGGAAAATGTAGTAATAGCAAAGTCAGAGGTTCTCACGAAAAGCTTTTCGATTTTCACGCAGACCCCTACAATATTTTGCACGAAATGGAAGGGCATAACGATGGAAAAAAGGCGATCTTATGGAGGCAGAGGAAGTGCAAAATGACGGGGAAGCGCGCGCATCACAAATGGTGAAGTTCCGTACCGAAAAAGCTGTCAGTCAGCTAGAATACAAGCCTGCTACAAAGGGGGGGTTGAAAATTACTGCGATGTGAACAAACGGTGAGGTCATAAGTCAGAGAATTTTTATGATGATAACCTCTCCCAACTCTTAACGAAACCGAGTTGATATTGCCTTATTCAAGCACCTTACATCAGTAATTTGGATACGTAATCAACACTGCATCCCTTATTATAGAGGTGAGGTTTAGGTTAAGTCAAAGCCTTGTATTTTGAGAAAATTTGCATACATTTTCAGGTTTCCTAGTCGCAGGATGGACTGACAAGACTTGTCACATGGTATGAGGAAACACAGGACGCACATTTATCAACGATTGAGGTGAGTTTTATTTGCCTTCCCTATTTAAATATATTATTTGCATCTATTGTGTTGCTATTAGCATAACAGTTATGGCAACTTACCTAATACGTAGTCCTTCACCGAAGTCTTATTCACGCTCGTAGAATAAAATCTTCAGTATATCCTTAGGCAGATTGCATTAAAATTACTCGATAGCTCTAAAGCAAGGTAAAGTCAGAACGTGTGGTGGGTTTAATATAAAGCAAGTCGCAATGACTAAAAATACATCACTGAAAATACCTATCTATGTAAGCGGGTCTGCCTGATTTAAAATGGTTCTTCTGAAGGATTTCAGCGTTCTTTAATTCCCAAAAAGTATTTATGGTGGCAGCCAGCAGAGAAATTAAAGGGCTTCTTATTAATACCCAATTCCTGGAAATCTTAATGCTTTCAAAGGTAACAATCACAATAAGTATGAAGATGCTCTGAGGTTAGACTCAATAACGGACATTGTTCGAAAGGGAAAAATAGAGTGGATAACTCAACTTCACCATATAAATTGCCTGGGAATTATTTAATCATTTTTATTATTTTATTTATTATTTTATTTTGATATTTATCAATACTCAAGAACCTTCCAATAAACGCAGAGCTCGGTAACAGGACATAGGTATTTAGTCGTCTTGTCTTTTAAAAGTTGGAGCAAATGCATAGTGGACAGGAATAGTTCCGAATTTTTAATCTTGCAAAAGTAGTAGCCCAAAAGCCCGCTGCACTTTTTTTTAGTGAACGTGTAAAAGCATGAGACACATATAAAATGAAAGATCGTGTATGTAAAAAAGAAACTCTTTACAACTTCCAAAATAGTAATGGAGTGTATGTAAAACTACCCTGAACTGCCTCTCTCTGAATAATAGGGTAATTGTGCAGTGGGTGTCAGGGCACAGCAAAATTAGCGGGATTGAAAGGGCAGACGAGCTTGTTCGCCTTGGTGCAGGCGCGGAGGAATCTGCCTCCATATTCGGGATTGCACCAAAACAACTTGTCTCAATGATTTCAATTTGGTCTGACCACCAACACAGTCGCCTTTGATTAGAGGACCTCTCGGGTAGAATAAAAAAGGAACTTTCAGGTAAACCCAACCCAAACCAAACTAATAAGCTCCTGGGACTTAACAAGCCAACCCTGAGAACTCTGGTGTCTATTCTCACTGGGAACTCTTCTCGCAGGGGTCACATTCACAGGTTTTGAGACTTGTTCATGATCTTACATGCAGGGGCTGCGGACATGAATCCGAAACGGGACTCACTTCCCTTATCATTGTCCGGCATTCTCAGAAATATGATACAGACTTCTTGACTAACACCTCCTGGACGAGTTGTACGATGCCGGCAAAGAGGGTTGAGAGCCAATACTAAAATTAATAAGAGCATCCGGTTAGGACCTATTAGCGGCTGCTCGTGGGTCTGGAGGGTGAATAATGGGTCTTGAATTGGCCTATGTTCGGGGGGGGGGCCCTCGGGATCCCAAACTTCGTTTTTCATTCCATTAATCAATCAATCAAACAAGAAGTGCGAAGTGTGCCGAAGAAAATCTTGTAAGAAATAACGAATAATAGATGACTTCGGGTAACTTTTTTCAACATTAAAAATCATAATAACAGGGGACCCAAACGCAACTATTAGATACCTTACGAGTTTTACAAACCGCTAAGATTAGTGTGCCGCTTAAAAAATCACGAGAAATTAGTGGCACAATATTGGTGATAGAAATCGCTAATCGCTTTCACGATAATAAGTGTGAGGATGGGAGCTTATTCCAACTATGAGCGACGTATAAGGACTACTAAGGAAAGTACATAATGTAGCACATATCCAAGATATCTGAATTTCCATTAAAATCCAAACTGCTATCAAAGCACTGAACTCATGTACCATAAAATCCAACCATGCCTAGGTGTCTCCCATCAAATTATTCTTTCCTGGGTACATGGCGGCATAATTATAGCACAAGTGAGTGTGCAGCAGAGTTTGTCGGAAGGGGTTCATCTTTGGATCTGCATTTAGTAGAAGATTCCTGAGTAATACCACTCCCATCAACAAACAGGTCTTTTGGACTACAGGCTTGCAAGATGTCGAATCGTAGATGAGGAGAGCCATCGGATTGCAAGAGAGCTATAACCAAAAATAGTTCAAATGAAAGCATAACCTTTTCCAAGGATATAATGAAATGCGCAACACAACCTCACTACATTCATCAGGAGGTACGGATGAAATACACAATGTATAGCTACAACCTCTTCCGCGAATTGGAGGAAATACATAGCCAGATTTAGGAAACATACTAAAGTTTGTTAACTCTTGTAGATGGTTCTAGTTTTCTGAAGTAATCAACTAAATATCTTAAGAAGAGTTCCCGTAAAGCTGAGAAGACAACATGCCACATGAATATCTAAGTTTTTCCACACACACATTGCACTTATGCGGTTATATAACAACACGCTGGAAGAGAACAATTATAGTGTAAGCTCACGTTTAGAGCTATCCATGAAAGCTGTAAGTTCTCTTACCTGCTACCAATTGTTTTGCTAGTTGCAAATAGTCTACTAAAAAATATACGAAAATTTTATCTGGAAAATGTAAACAGCCGTCTCACAGCAACAATCTTGCAGGACTACCAATAAAAAACGAATATATTTTGTGGACGGCACTTATGCATGTAACTTTGTTGTATTAACAGGTAAATATCAAATACTGTTGTTATTTTGAAATATACTGGACAATTTTTTAACGTATTGACAAGCGAAAACTATTAAAAAATAGCATTCACATGTATATAATCTGTTGTCAGACGAAGAATTGTGATCGTGTGTGTAAAACGTAGTGTAAAATCTATTAGAAAACTACCAATTAAGTCGCTTAACTTTGCTTACAATTTTGCTAGAATATAATACGTATAGAATACAGGAAGCGTTTGAACATGAACACAGTATAAAATACCTGAATATGAGTGTATCAGATAGGAATAAAACTATCTGTAACAGTGGCGCATCCAGGATTCTTGTGAGGGGCGGAGGAGGGGTGGAGGAGGGGCCCGCAACTATGGTTTAAAAATTAGGGATAAACTAGAAACAGGTCAAAAGTGCAGAGACACTCGCCACCACTCGCAAACATCAAATGCACAAAATAAATCTTTTTAAAAAGACGGGTCCAACAGATAAGTGAGTGGTTATCACTCAGAACGAAGAGAGTTCTTCAACGTTCAACTTTTGACACTCCGAAAGGTCAAGCGAGGTGTTAAATTATTTATTTTGTTTTGGTTTGTAAATGGCGGTTTTGTTAGTATAAATAAGGAAATATATTTTGTTCGAACTCATGAATTCATTATAAATTGTAACTTTGCAAAATGCCGGAGGAAAGACAGAAAATGATAGACTGTTCCACATTCGGACAGCTCAGGATGTAACAGCATCGCAGAATTTTACTGTACGGCCGAAAATATTTTAAGTGGATCTGCGCGAGTACTGTGTGCAAGAATAATTCTACAAGGAATCAGACTAGATATTTCATCAGAACATTGCCCATGCATGTAGCGATAAGGGAGCGAATAAAGCGGTGTTCGAGTAAGTCGGTATGACAAGTTATTGCCACATTGCCAATGAATTCGAAGGTTCTAATGCTGTACTACGAGTCCAGTTATGGTAATTGTATGCAATTCTCGGTCTGATGTAGGACTTGTAGAGGAGCACTAGATTCGATGGGTTGAAATATTTCTTACAGCTTTTCAGAAATCAAAAACATTTGGATGCTTCTTCTGTCCAGCTTAACGTACTGGAAATGTTAATGACAAAAATGCATAAAAGCGGCGTATCGTAATTATGATCATCTTTGAAAGTGATGGGACAGCTTTGGGACTTAGACTTCGACGCGATTCGCTTTGCTCCAAGGTCGTTATTCAATGATATAATCATGCAATCTAGTTTAAGACATCTGGCATTCCCTCTGGTGTCTGGAAGAGTATCAATAAAGTAAGGGTACTGCCATCGGCAAAACCATGGATGGCATTGAAAGTAAGGAAAAGCATACCATTAATGAAAATTAGGAAGAGAGACGGTGAGATTACAGAGCCCTCGGGCACACCAGCTTCTATAGGGTGAAGCTCTGATGAAAACCATCTAGCACAATCCGTATAAGGCGATTTTAATTTCAATCCATAATAGAAAAGGAAGGAAGAGACCAACTGCTTTCAGTTTGGCTAAAAGAGACTTTATCAAAGGCCTTTGAAATATGTATGTCAACGGTTTTTGATTCACAAAAACTGTGAAGGTCATGGTTCCAACGTTCCGTAAAATAAGTCGGCAAGTCTCCAGATGAGCCTCCAGTCCGGAAGCCAAATTGGCGATGAGTTCATTGATTTCTAGATACTTCATTATTTTGGAGTTAATGATAGATTTAAAATTTTTAAAAGAATCAAAGTGATTGCAATTGGTCCATAATTTGAAGTATCACTATCGTCTCCTTTCTGCAGACTTGTACTTGTAGACTTGTTTCAGTTCTGGATATGGACGCGATCGATAGAACTCACAATTTTTAGAATCGGTCATAGATGGAGAATGGAAAAATTTTAATAACTTTTATTTTTAACGATTCTAAATTAAATCATAAATTCAAGAGGAAAAACAACCGCGTCGTCCGGAGTTTGAAACCGGGACTATCCGCTTTTCGGGCGACTGCTCTTACCTCTAAGCTAACGAAACAGATACAAGAGGGAAAGCATCTGTCTCGTTAGCACAGAGTTAAAAGCAGTCGTTCGCAGAGCGGAAGGTCCCAGTTTCAAACCCCAGAGGAGGCGGTTGTTGTTTCTTCTTGCATTTATGATTTAATTGAAAATCATTAAAAATAAAATTTCTTAAAATTCTTCTATTCTCCTTCTTTCGCTTTTATTGATTGCTTGCAATTTTACTGTAGTTGAGATTTGCTGTACGAATGCGAAATGTATTCACGCTTGCCAAGACTTAGAATGTTACTAAGCTCTAATGTGCACTCTTCAACATCGCACTAGAATATATGGTCCTTAGATAAAATTTTCCTGAGTCTAGTTGATTTTTTATGGTTTCAAAGAAATTAGATTTAACTTCTGTAAGTATATAGCGAAAATCATGCATTTACACGCGTGGTTAAAGAGAGTTGGATTCATCGAGGCTCGTATTCAATGCGATCTGAAGGATCTATTGCGAGTCTGAAAAAGAAGAGTTAAAACACATTTGATTTTTCGAAGAGCACACATTTATGAAAATCTCTTTGAATCCCTTCCGTTGTGAATCATCATATCACGGTGCGTAGCTCAAAATTGTTTTAGGTAAAAATTTGATCACATCTATCTTAACACTATTTAGTAAAACCAGAATTTTCTATATTTAGTCCAACTACAGAGGTTGGTTGTCACAGATCACCCCAGTACAGGCGCGTATACAGGGGGAGGGTCACTAGAGTTCATGACCCCCCCAAGCGCCGACTAATCTTCGCCACAAATTGAATACGGCATTGGAATGTAGAGTGAGTTGTAAAAGTTTAACAGGCCGATTTTCGTATGGAGCGGAACCAATGTGTAACTAACGCTGGCGATTATTGGTGGTGCTGTAACGCACTTTTCCAATCTGCGTCGACAGCTAGCGCTGATTTGGGCGCTTGCATTTCTTATTTCGAGTAGTAATAGCGGAGTCTGGAAACGTGCACGACTTTTTAGAACTTTTCTTGTGTTTTATATAATGTCGAAAAGTCATCTATCATACCACTCACAGGATGGGAAGCAATTTTGGAATACTACATATTTATTTTAGTATTTGATTATTTATAAAAAGGCAAGCAATGCTTAGCAGCCCTGTTATTATGATGATTTTATATTTTTGTTGCACCGATTACACACAATTTTGAGATTTGCAAGTGTTATTATTTCTAAGAAATTGGTCAGAGATCATAATTTGTCTTTTAACCTATGTGATTTTCCGACATAAAATCTGGATGACAGGACACCGTGGTTGAGAGCTCGCAATAGAAGCATACAAATTGACTTAATGAATTTTGATTTAGAGTTCTTCCAGTAGCACAGACAAGAAATACCCAGATACCGACGGTAGTACTAAGAGAGTGATGTATGAGAAGAGCTCATAGAAAACATCAATAACTCACTGATCTCGGCTAAATATATATCACGGATACAAACCAAAAAAATTTTTCAATATAGGCAAAATTGAATTTTTTCTTAGATTATAAATCGAGAATATTTCTTCAGAGTTCGTGTGCATTATTGGTGCCTGTAGACGGTCCGAACAAATTCTGTCTGCCTTCGTGTTGCGGGATGAGTTAGGTTTGACGGGCGGTAGGTGGATGGGTGTTAGTGGTAAACAATAATGAAAGATTTACTTCTTTTAATAGTTGGATAACCAAACCAAATTACAAACATTACATTACATACAAATCGCATATTTAGATTTGGCATTTTTTGGTTTCCATATTTAAGAAAGTTGCAAATTTTAACAAAAAATGGACTTGCTTGAAAGGTATTTTTTCGCACTTCAGAAATGTTTTAGATATGATTAAGTATTTGTTGAGGTACAATTTTCATTGAAATTGTATTAAAATTGCAAATAGGGAAATTGTACGGCATACCAGTTGGAAGATTAGTAGGAAGTTAATGCAAATCGACGATAAGATGCGAGTACACAGCGAAATTTCGACTTATTCCAATAAATTCACTTCAGGGAATGCAAAGAGCAACAGTGTTCATGTAATTAAGTACAACCAAAGAACGTATAATTGCAAGAACTCTCAGCGGTTTCGGCGTTCCTGTTTGCCTAGTCGTGAAATATGCAAATAAATATCGGGATGCAAGCAAACTAAGAGAAAAAATTTGTTGTGTGGTAGTGCATAGTGCCAGATATTGAAAACGTCAATTTATTTATGACCCCCCCCCCCACCTGCACCCTACAGAAACAAAGAATCAATCAAGACAGCAGACAGAATTAGTTCGAACCCTCTACAGCCGCAAATAATGAACATGAATTCTGCAGAAATATGGTCGTCGTAAATTCTAAGAAAGAAAGAAATTTTCGCCTATACTGAAAAACATTATTGGTTCGTGCCCATGATATATTTAGCCGAGATCAGTGGGTTATTGGGGTTTGCTATGAGCTCTTCTCATACATCATTTTCTTAGTACTACCATAGAGAAACAGTATCAGAGTAGAAAATTGAATGTTGAAAATTTTGCCGCAGAGCTTTTGTTCAAGTGCCCCTAATCTACTTCCAATAGCACATGGCTAGTCTGAAAGCAACACTTGGAACAACTTAGAGTTGGCTTCGCTAGGATCTCTGCACGCACACTGCACTGTGTGTGACATGCACACGGGCCGAGCAGAGTAAAGTAGCTATACCATCATAGTCAAAGAGAGCTTTTAAAATCGTGGGTATATTGCTGCCATGTGTTTTTCAGCTCTCCCAGTGACGGTGTTACCAAATGCTTACCAATAAAGTTTTAAAGACCAGTATTAAAGCCGAATTGCCTACACTCAAAAGACAATTGCATACGGCATGTCCGCTTCTGTCTTTAAGACATGTCTTAACTTTGTCTTTTATTGTGTATTATGTCAAAACTAGATGGCGCTGACTAAGTATTCACTAAACATTTGTCTTCATAAATGTCTTTAAGACAAGTCTTCATAAATGTCTTCATATGAGTTTTTAAAAAAGGTTTCAGATGTGTATTTAAAATTATAATTACAGTGAACTCAGCACACGCATCGTTCCCAAGATTTTGCTTTTGTTTTCTGTTAATAACATCAGAAACGTACAGCGATGAATGTGCAACGTCCACTGTAACTACACTTTAAGGCCTGAGTTCCAGATATTCAGTTAAATAATTTAAGTTTTAATTTATTTTACTTTGAGAAATCAAAGTATCTAAGACTGTAAATTGTGAGTTCATATTATTCTGAGTATCTTCGCAATTACTTCTACAAGATGAGTTAATCTTTTTTCATATAAAAGCAAAACATGACTGTAGTGGTTTCCCTTAAAATACACCGAAAATTCACGCAAACAAGAAACAACTAAAGACTCGTCTTCAATATTTTACATATTGGACGATTTTTATTTACTTCACTAATAGATGTCGCCAAGCCAGAAATTGTTTCTCTTTCTTTCGAGTGTGTATTTTATGTAATTGTCTCATTGAAGACACCGTGCAGACATGTTTCTGAAGACGTTTCCTTCACAGCTGTTATTGCTTCTCTGTGGTACTACCGTCGATAACTGAGTATTTGTTGTCTGTGATCTGAGCTCCGTGCAATCATCAACGTATAGCCAGCCGTTGATTTTTCATACCAACACTGATTCAAGCCTGAGTTATTCAAAATTTATACATTCGTAAGGATCAATTAAATTTTTCTTAAAAATATACTTGCAAATTATTCTTAAGAATTTTAATAAATAATTATTCACCGACCGTCCAATCGAATTGGTGGATTGATTCTGGTGGTTCACTCTTTCGGACAAGGGCACAAGCAATCAGTTTTCTTAGAAAGATTTTACATCTTTTCGTTAGATTTTTCATGCACTACTGGTGGCCGACCATGGTTCCATCCAAAGCGTTATACCGATTCAAGTGCCTTGGCTGGTCCTGGTCGTTAAAGATATTTATGAGCGTTGGCAATAAATTTTATTCTTAGAAATTTTCTGGAAAATTTTTCTTTCCAATTTTTATACAATATTGGTGGTGAATTGATTCGAGTGCCACTAAAATTGGTTCTACAATTTTTTTTTTCAGAATTTTTACGGGAAAACTATATAAATAAAATCCATTCGCTTTGCTTTGCGTAAGTTGGCGTTGCTTTGCTAATATTTTCGTATTAATTCAAGCGTTGTTTAATTTAACTTCACGTTTACTTTTATTTTATAGAAGAAGGATAAACTTACTATATTAGTTAGCGATTGATGTAGAAATAATAGCGAATATGTAAAGCGGAAGACTTATAGGAACATTGACAAAATTTTTCAGAACAAAGCAAGATCGGTTAAGTTCCCATCAAAGGAGAAATAATTAGTAACATATCATGGACTCCTACTCCCATTCCTTTAAATGTGGCTCATGGTGCAAGCTCACTCTCAGTCAATTATTTCACCCGTGAGAGAATCGCTTGCGACAGTACCTATTTTTAAACGAGAAGGCTTATCTGGTTATGAGTCCTTATTGTCGACCCTGAGATCGACATTGATGTGGATAATATTATCGACAGGTTTTCCAAATCCAACCACAATTGGATTTTGTGATATAACTTAAATATGAGTACAAAAAAAAATCAAAAGTGAGTTCTTCCATTGATTTTATACATATAGATATGCCACCAAATCTGTTACCTCTTCTCGACAGATGGCCTTACATGTACCAAATTAAAAAAACAGAGGCGAAATTTTTCCGAATGACTGAAATCATGTTTACAGATGGCGCCATCTATTAGAATTTTTTTTAAAATATGAGAATATTAAGTTATCTTCGATAACAAATGTTTTTTCTTATCTAACAATGTCTAGGAATGTGGAAAAAATGTAATAAAGGAATTCAAAGGAATTTCAGATTTTTTCTCAATAAATTTGCTTTTTATGAGATATATAATATATAGAGTAGTACTTCGTAAGAGATTTTGTTGTTGAATTTTGTATTATTTAAATTAATACATATGTAATTTACTACATATTTCATTTAACACTTTATTTCAGTAACTTATCTATATTATAGGTAGGTACCTTAGGTAAATAAATAAATTATTTCCAAATTAGAAATGTTTTATTCTAATTTCAAAATTGTGTCAATTTTGCAATGCATCCTTTCAGCCAACGCGTCAATAGCTTCGATTCGCAGCAGCAGTTGCAGATCATTTAAAAATTCTTACATATAGTACGAGAGCTAGCAGCGTCACCATCTCAATAGGCATCCGGCCCATCCGTTTGGTGAGAGGGGTTGCGTTTGACTGTGTCCAGTCCGTTCCACAGGTAAACAAAGCAGTTTTCAAAACGATTTTAGTTCGATTTTTTTTTCTTTTTTATTAGTTTTTATAAACATCTAAACATTGAATAATATAATTTCATTATTCCCAGACAGTTTTTTTGCTGCTAGTATGTACCGACGCTTTTTGTTCGATAAAAATAAATAAGAAAAAAAATGATTTTATTATGGGTGTAATTTTTATACGAGCTGGTTTAGTTATCGAAGGAACAACATGAAATTAATTTGTCATGCAGAAATTCGGTTGATTGTCAATAGCCAAATCGATTTGAGTATGATAGGGACTAAATGTGAAGAGTACGGCCGACAAGACGTTGGTTTTTAACGAAAAAATAAAACGTCTAGCACGGTGCCAGCAACGAGGAAACTGTCTGGAAATAGTAAATTTATATTGTTCGATGTTTATGAAAATAGATGAAAAAAAAATCGAACTAAAATCATTTTAAAAACTACTTTTTTCACCTGTGTAACGGAAAGGACACAGGTAAATACAACCCCTCTCATCAGGTGCGTTAATTTAATTAACTCCAGCAGGCAGTCCCAAATCAATTTGGAGTTGAATCTATTTGATTGAAAAGCCAGTAATGCAGCTCTGCAGTGAGAAAAGATATTATAGATATTTTTGTTCCTGTTGGTTCTCTCGATATTTTTCCTAATTTATAGCTCAATTACATATATGTAGACCCGAGGTCTTGAACCATATGCTCCTGCTGCAACTCCCTTAATTGTTTTGAAGCCATCCGTAAATCAAAAGAATGTTCTATCTAGGATCAGGCGCTGCGAGCACTCGAATCAAGTTAACTTTATCAGATCGTTCTCGGCAACCAATAATGCATAAAAATTCAGAAGAAAAATTTCCAGTAATTTATAAGAAACAAGTAAAAAAGCTAGAATTGGTCTAAGTAAGATCAATTCTTGTCAAGATGAATGCTGGTTTGCAATTTCGTATAGTCACCCATCTGCGCAAGTTTGAGTTTTGAAGTTGTTTTTGAATATATCTCCAGAACGGTTCATCGAACAGCAAAAATGATTATAGCCAATTTTATAGGATTTCATATTCTGAAGAACTTTCCAGTATATTAAAACCATATAGGACTGATCGTTTTCACAGGATACGTAAAAATCTTAAATTTCTATATGGCAACACCAAGAAGGACTGTGCCCGATTTGGTCCGTTTTTGAAATTGTATTTACTGGTTTTATGAATACACTATATACAAAATTTCAACGCTCTACCTTGACGCGTTCTATCAGGCAATGTCCAAATATTTAGTGAAAAATGAAATTTTTGTATGGCAACCGTAAGTAGGAATTAACCGATTTGCACCATTTTCAAACCTAATTTTGCTTTTTTGTTTAAAAGCCCATATGCAAAATTTTAGCTTTCTAAGTACACGCGTTCTCGAGTTATCGTGAGGACAGGCGGACATGCAAAAATCAAAATAACTTTTAATCTTATGCATGGGTCCAACCCATTTTGCCCTAGTATCATTATTTCTATGTGTTACAAACTGAATGAAAATCTTAGTATACCCTTTAGATTTCATCTAGGGTATAAAAAAATAATGTTTGTTACGCTCACAAGATATTGCTTTCATGTATACCGCGATCCGAACCAAATTTTCTAAGACAATTTGCTTGGCGGAAAATATTTCAAACTATTCACGAAAAATCAATGTACCAGTCAACAACCAGATGTGAAAAGGCAGATGGCAGAAATTCTATCGAAAATCCGACCGAAAAATTTCTTGGAAGCCCACAATGCCTAGATAAGAGTTTTATCTGTTCTGCAGCTTTCTGGTGCGAAAGCGAAGTATGAAATTCTTTTCACTTAAATCACGTATCATACACATTTGTCAAATCCTTCAAATCATCTTTATAAATAAAGACGGAAAAAACAAAAGTAGAATAGATTCTTTGGTGTGATTTGGCGTTATTTATTATCGAAGACACCTTATTATCCTCATATTCGCCATGTTTTGCTAACAGATGGCAGACCGTTTTGTGAGCAGATGATAAAGTACTACAGTGGCGTCTCAGTGAGAAGAGGTAACAACATATTGTGCGCGGCGGTGGCATATCTATATGTACAGGGTGGGCCAAAAGTCACCATGGGGGCCAAAAGTCACCATTGGTAACATATGGAGGATGAAAAAAAGGAGGGGTAAGGTGGGGTGGGGAAACATGCTTACCTATGAAGAACAGACAGTTGGCTATCATGTAAAAAAGGAATGAAGAGAAACGGTCAACAGGGTGTGGAGCAATGTACAAACGAAAAAGTTAGTTATTTTAAACCCCATGGTGACTTTTGGCCCACCCTGTATAAAATCAATGCTTCTTCCGACTTTTAACTCCCTCTCGAACATTTCAGCTATAACCCCCCCTAGGCTGCAGGTCTGGATACGCGCCTGATCCAGTCAATGCTATTACTTTTGGCATCCACCCAGATATTTGCATCGTGAAAACGCAAAATTGTTCTTGGACAAAAGTCGCGTGAACTGAGATTTCAGTACAGATTAGAATACACAGCACAAAATAGGAGCCAAAGATAATCCCATGTTCCTCTGTAGAAATGAATACAGAATAAAAATAAAGGGCATAAAAATGACATACATATATACACCAATATGAAAAAGATTACCGTCATTGCATGAGACCCTAATACTAATACCTAATGTTATTAAGATATTAACTAAACTCTAACTCAATGTATGAGTAAAGGAAATACTACAAAAATTACAATGTGTATATGTATAAATGCCCAAGGGTGTTCAATCCTCTTAAAAATTTTAGATAGAATTCCCATAGAAAACTTTTGATATCTCTTAGGAAAATAATTTTACAGCGTTAACATCTCGAACTTTAAAGTGGCTCAAGTTTCGAAAAGCTTTACGGTCGATAGTTGTATAAAAATATTCCTATATCCTCTCACCATCAGCAAGACCTTAGATGTAAGGTAAGTTACGAAATGCATTTTGAGGTTTTATTGAGAAGTCAAACACAAAGTAAGAAAGAAAGTTGGAATGAAAAAGGACTTTTTCTGTTTAATGTAAAATTGCCGGTGACTTTTTAAGTTTTAAGTATTTTCAGATAAATAGAAAAGCGATGATGGAAGACACAGTGCAATTGAATTTTCAAAAACGTAAAGAGAAAATTTTTTCCGTATATTTAGATAAATTAATTAAAATAATCAAGTCCACATAGATGAACAAGGTAATTTTATGGTGCAGTACTGAATAAAGATACGAAAATCCATTGAAAACTACTCGAACTATTTAATATACCATTTACCGCAATATTTATGCATACATTGATATTCCTATTAGCCATTAAACCCCTAATTATTCTCAGAATAATGTATACTGCAATTATCCGCCATAAAATCGAATGTTTTCAAAACGTACCTTATAAACAAGATATCATCGGCGAATAACTTTCGCTGACCAAACTCACATATCCACGTTTTAGGGCCAATCCTGTAATGGTGGAAGCTTGGCAAAATTATCCTTGGGTGCAAAAATGTAATACGTAAACTAAATACCTGAAGCTAGTGATTTGGTCAAACTTCAGCAGATACAGAAGAAATCATCAATCGAATGCGTGAAATGTCATGCGAATAGTGGGATTATAGTATTATCACAGACAAAAAATACCCTGATATCGATGGTAGTACTAAGAAAGTGTATGTATGGAATAACTCACTGATCTCGGCTAAATATATCATGGGCACGAACCAAAAATGTTTTTCAGTATAGCCGAAAATTCATTTCTTTCTTAGAATTGAAATCGATCATATTTCTTCAGAATTCGAGTGGTTTATTGGTGGTTATAGACGGTCCGAACAAATTCTGTCTACCATCTTACTGGATGAAAAGGTTGTGCGGGATGGGTGGGTGGTGGTAAACATTAATGAAAGATTTACTTCTTTTAATAGTTCGATAAGCATACAAAATTATAAACTTTAACGAAATTTATTGGCATGGCTACAAGTCGCACATTTAGGGTAATAAAGCCTAAGCGGCTATTAGTAATCTCCACAACCAAATTAGATTTTGCTGTTTCCGTACTTAAGAAAACTGCAAATTTTAACAAAAAATGGACTCGCACATCAGAAATGTTTTAAATATAATAAAGTGTTTATTGTGAGTAGGGAAAATGTACAGAATACCAGTAGGAAGATTATTAGGAAGTTAATGCAAATCGACGATAGGATGCGAGTGCACAGTGAAATTTCGACTTGTTCCAATAAATTCAGTTCATGGAATGCAAAGAACGACAGTGCGTATGTGTTTAAGTACAATCAAAGAACGAAATAATTGCAAGAACTCTCAGCGGTTTCAGCTGTCTGACTAGTCGTGAAATGTGAAAATAAATATCGCGACGGAATTCAAATTTCAAATTAAGAGTAAGAGCAAAAAGTTTGTTGTATTCTATAGAATGCAAGTTATTGAAAGCATTAATGTGAATTTATCCCCCCCCCCCCCCCTTCGTCCTTCACAGAACCTGGTCAACCAACAAGACGGTTGACAGAATTTGCTTGGATCGTCAATACCCACGAATTCTGAAGAAATATGGTCGATTTCAAGAAATAAATCAATTCTTTCCTCCATTGAAAACATGTTATAAAGGCCTGAGACAAAAATTCGCGCTGATGCACCTAGATCTACGCTCATAAAATTTTTTAGCTAACAAGCGCAGACACAACTTACAACTTATCCGAATCGTCTTCAGCAGCCACCTATAATCCACACGAATTCTGCAGAAATATGGTCGATTTAAATTCTAAGAAAGAAATGAATTTTCGCCCATACTGAAAAATATTTTTGGTTCGTGCCCATGATATATTTAGCCGAGATCAGTGAGTTATTAAGGTTTGATATGAGCTCTTCCATACATCACTTTCTTAGTACTACCGTCAATATCTGGGTATTTCTGTCTGTGGTAACCCATTTGGAAAACCTAGAAGGCCTTCCTGTGGAAGGTATGCAGAAAGAATCGAATTTTTAGTAAAACTTCTAAACCTTTCCAAGAAACGCATATGCGGTGCATTGAGAAGCTTCGAAATTTGTGAAGCATATTTAGTAGTATGGTGGGTGACTCATGTCTAACTGCGAAGTTTTAATATGCGTATTGGACAATGTCATATTAAATGTGGAGCTTGATGTATTCGGACCACTGACATATATAATATGGACTGACTACGTTCGTAGAAATGCACTGCGAAAAGTGGGCTCATTTCTATCTTGCTGACTCTTTCGGTCTAAGCACCAAGTACCAACTGAGAAGAACTGAAAACAACAAATAAATAAGTGGGTGCGTCGAGAAAAATGTTTTTAAATTAATTATTTGGTTTAATTACAGATAAAATTGTTTTACCAAACGCAATATATTCATTATATATGCAGTAGAAATTCGAAAGGTTTTATTATAATCGCTTTTCGAGCTGCGTGCTCATTTTTTCAACTTCCCGCCAATGATTTTTTTCAATGTTGGCACCGGCGTAAGAACTTTTTTTGACATTAGCAACTGAGCCCACATGAAATAGAAAGTTAATCAGTCCATATTATAAATGTCAGTGATTCGGACATCGTAATCGAACGAATTCTCGTGAAAAATAAAATAATTTTAAAGTTTAAAAAATTTATTGGAAGGTAAAGAATTTTTAAGGTAAGTGTTTTAAAATAAAATTAATTAGGCTAAGACAATTTTTAAATTTACACGGCCTTCTGTCCGTCGACTTAGCGGGCTGGAAAAAATTTTGCTTTCAAAATTGAGGAAAAAGTTGTTAACCCGTTCTTCATAATTACTTCCAGATCATGCCAGCAGAACCACTTCCGTATTATGCCAGTATAATCACTTCGTAAGAAGCTTTATGCCTGCCTTCTCTCTAATGACATTGCAATATAAAAACGAAATTAACTAGGAAACGAGGATTCATACATCCAAAACTTCCCAGGAAGGTGCCCAGCATGCATGTTATATGCTTTTTTTTCGAACTGGGAACATGCTCTTTTATTTTCTAAATTCTTCATGCAGTGTTTTTGCAAGAAAAATAATTCTTATAAAATATACTTAGACTTTCGTGGTGCCCGTTGATGATTTGATTATGTTCATAGCTCCCTTTTTGGCATCGTTAAAAATTTATGTTTCTTTTTTATATTTTCTTGGGGATCAGATTTCATTCTATAGCAGCTATAATAGGCGGCATTAACTCCGATGGTACTTCTATGCTCTGTAAGAGTTAAGAGACAAAATAACATGGGACTCTCATGCAAATCGGATATTGGATTGCAAAAAAGAAAGTAAGGCGTCTACATATATCTACAACTCCTGCATGTGTAATTTTTATATTCTGTACCAAAACAACGGAATGCGTACATTGATCCGGTAAGTAGCCACGATTATTTATACAAATCCATTGCATTGTTTTAGTCTTCTACTTTCGAAAGTGAATGAGATTTGCTTGCTATCATTATACCGAGGGGGGGGGGGGGGGTGATACTAATCTCTTTGTCGTGCTTAGGTGTATATTTTTGTCATATATTTTGATATTTTACCTCAAATTTGTCGTACTGTTCTATTCACCATATTAATTTTGATTTATCCTTTTCATCAGACACAAAATAAACTAAAATGAATTTGCAATGAATTAATGTCAGAATACACGCATAAAATTACGAAAACTTAGTCAACTGCTTCCGAGGTTGTGACAATGATTTTATACTGTGGAAAATGTATATTCTAAACCTGAAGTATCATTTCTAGTTCATTCTATGTAATGAAAGGCTTGCTGACCTGAATAAAAACACACAAAAAAGCAGCGGAAAAGATCATTTTAAAATATCGTATATTCTGACATTAAGGTACGACAAAAGATTAAAATCACACTCCTGATAAATGGACTTGAATTAATTTTGAGCCTGGAATTTCTTCTTTCGTAAAATCTAGTACGATAATACTCTATGTGTCAAATTCATCACAATTTTTCCATTGATATCGGATACATTTTTACTCCAAAGATCGCAAAGAGAAAAGTCCGAAAGACAATGAGAACCAACGCAGTGGCGTACCTAAGGATGTATAGGCCCCCGCAAAAAATTTAATTTTTTGTCTCAATTGTAAAGAAATATTTTCTGAATTTCGGATGTATGATGTTTCCCATAATGTTGTTTGAGGAGACGAAATTATTCCCTTCTCCCTTTATAACTTTTTTCAGGCCAGAAATTCCCACAATCTCCCAACAGTGCCTTCACTCCACTTGCTCCAAGCCAGAATTGAGCAAGAAATAAAAAGATTTCGTGGGTACCACCACAAATAGTCAGTGTTGGCAAGATCTGAATTGTCAAACTTATTTGTTTTGATATGCTCACGAAAGCACATTAAAAGCAAAATCGATAAGTAGGTCTGAGTAAAATGCTTAAGTAAGGCAAAGCGAAAGGGAAAAAAAGCCTCCCAAACGCTCTAAAAACATGGCTTTTTAATTATTTTTTTTTCAAGCACATTTGAGATTAATGTCATACAAATAATATAACATTTGATTAAGTAACTCTTGAAGAAGAGAAAAAAAGAAATTTATTGACATTTTTTACAAAATGGCGGCTGTGGAGTGATTACCGTAAACCGCTATTTTAAAAAGTTTTTCCGCGACGAGCAGTAGAAGTCTCGTCCAAATCTACTTAAAAAAAATTTTTTTTTTTCATTATCTACATGAGTTTTGCTAGTGAAGTAGATATGATCATATTTTTAGAATTTTTTTTTTACGAAATGGCGATTGTTTTAACAAAAAATCGTGTTTTCGACGAAAAAAATCGACTTAAATTGTTTATAAAATTTGTTGTTGTTAATCAATCGCTAAAATCGTGTGTACAGTTAATATTTCAAGTCAATCGGATATAAACTTTTTGAATTCTACTGCTCGCCGATTTTGAAAACATGTTTTCGAGAAAAACGCGTTTGAAGTTTGGACGAGAACGACTGATCGATTGAACACAGTGCAAGTGTGAGTAAACACGTGCTGTAAAGACGTTGTAACTGTCGTAATTTGATGCAGCAACTTCTATAATTAAATTTTAAAACACGACATTGATCATAGGTAACTTCAACTAATTTCCAAAGCCGCGAAATTCAAAAATTCGAGCATCGCTAAAATAAGCGAAAATTGTGATTTTGGAGCATCGAAGCTGTTTGGGAAAAATTGATTTAAAAAAATTTGAGTTTAGATCGGAGCTCTGTAGAATAGAATAGAATAGAATAGAATAGAAAGTGTTGTTTATTTTCCACTCAGGCCATTTAGCGACGTCCTAAGACGTTGAGTATTAAGATGGTACGAAGATTTACATTAACCGATTCTTAATTATACTGAATACAACAAAAATGGTATGATTAAACGATAGCATATAGAAAACGATTTTAGTTGTGTCAAAAGATACATTGAATATAGATTCTAAAGACTTAGATTAGAATACTAATGTTGGTACCAAATATAAAATATATGAGATATGAGATATATGTATGTAACATAAAAAAGTTACCAAAACATTTGCAACTCAAAAGATGCCCTGATACATTAAGCGTAATTAATCCAAACAATATGTGCAAAAGTGAAATATCAGGTATGTTAGACTAGTAGTAACCACGGATCAAGCGTGCTACACCAAGATAACTGCATGACTAATAACTAGAGAATAAGAAAAAAAAACCAAAACTGCATTACAGCAAAGAAACGGCAAACATGTAAAGCAAAAACAATAACTCTGCTTAACGAGTCTGTTGGATGGCTGGCATAGACTTCAAGACTCCCAGATATGCAACCCAGCATCACAGCGGTCAATACCACACTTGTTTTTTCTTCTTTTTTTATATGGGATAATCTGGTTCATTATTTCATTATTTAGTTAGTAATATGTTGTACCGCTAGCCCTTTGAACCTCTCAATCGAGCCAGCTGATCTGAATTCCCGAGGTTCGCTCCAACTTGGTAGATTTGTCTACCTCAAAAATGTGTCCTAAGCCTGGGCACGACTAATCTGAAATTTTCATGACCACTCCAGGACATTTTCTCTTAGATATACTTGGGTAATGAGCCGTGCCTGCTCCTGAAAATGAAGGCCATTGTCCATTGGTCCCGGCAGTAACAAATTGGTGAGTGAAGATATATGAGATTGGCGTTTTATTGTAAAAGCATAGCGCAGGCAGGCCTTGAACGCACGTCCTAGTTTTGCTAATGCTGTACAATTCAGCGGATATATTGCCAGATCCGCGTAAAAGAACAAGGGTAGGACCAGCGCGGACACCAGACGAGATCTAACCCACGAGAATGCATACAAGGAGCATACAACACCCAAGTTTTTGACGTAGGATGAATCTAGTGAGATAATGTAATCCTGAAGTCGAACCGGGGGAAATGTGTCTAGTGCGACTCGACTACTATCACTGGAGCAGTATAAAAGTGCCTGAGTTTGAGTTGGGTTTAGTGCAAGTCCATTATCTATGCATTATCTATGCATCAGCTGTTGATTCTTTATAGATTTTCATTTAGATTTGTGACAAGTCCGTGAAGGTCTGAGTCCATGGAACCAGCGTAGAGCTGCAGATCATCCGTATAAAGGTGGAAACCAACATTTATGATGGATGTGGGGATGTCATTAATAAAAATCGAAAAAAAGAGGCGCTAATACAGCCCCCTGGGGTAAGCCCATAATCACCTCTCATGAATCGGAGCTGCGACCATCACTCTGAACGATTTGGGGTGTGGAAGGCTTTCTTCCAATGTGGGTTACCTTTTTTCCCTCCTCACACAGCGCCCGTATGTCTGTTACTACCATCACTAGTGCAGTGCTTGTGGAGTGATTTCATCTGAATCTCGATTGGTGATCTGCGAGTAGTTCTTCATTGTTTAAATGCTTTTTAATTTGGTCCCTGACCAATATTTCAAAGACTTTGGAGATTGCCGGCATTATCGAGATCGGATGGAGAAGCTGGCATTGCAATCTTAGGGATTGGCGTGACAAGCCCCGTCTTCCAGCACCTAGGAAAGATCGAGCTCGTAAATAATCTATTGAATAGGTGTGTAAGTATGGGTAATACGTATGGTAAGACAAGCCTCAAGAGCTTGATTGGAATGTGTTCATTTCTTCTTTCGTTTGATTTTATATGATTGAAAGCTTCTACAGTTTCCATCTCACTGCAGTTCCTGAATGCAAAACCTTCAGAATTGCTGGACGCAATCCCATTGAGTTCCGGAGATGGAGGTTCCGAGGAATATGTTACAGAAGTGTGTAATGGAAGATTGGATGAGATGTGAGCAGATGACGAGGCTGTTGGGTTAATAGGAACGAATGGCGCCAAGGTTCTGCTGGCCGTCGGCAGAGCCTCGGTGGTGGAGGCTAGATAGTCAGCGTACCCATCTGGGTTAATATCAGATGGCACCGTATTCTTGGAACCAATTTTGAGTTCTCTGACCCTTTTCTAGTTTAGAGGCCCATCAAAACTTCTCAAGGTGTCTACTCTTCGCATAGCTCTGATGGTGTAATCGGTAAAAATTACTGTAGATAGTACACCATGATCAGTCAATAGGATTTGAATATTTTAAATTATTTTATTTAAAAAATAATAATCAAATTTATAATAACAAATAAAAAAGAGTACAAATTAACATCTTCTAGAGACAGTTTTTATATGAATAATGTAAAATTCTATAAATATGTAAGGAATATAATGTATAATAATATACCTAATGTAATCGTCAGTTTTCTTCACATTTATGATCACATTGATCGATTGAATAATTTAAAATGGTCTTTATTCATCTTTATAAAGAGTGATTCGTAAAGAAGTGTTCCAACATGTACCAATCGATTCCTTACAGTATTGTGATCATAAAACCACCTTCGTTTCTTTTTTAAGAGCTGAAATATTTTCTCGTGTGTAGAGAGGTAAGCTCATATAAACCGTAATAACTTCTGTTCGAAATACAATACGACTACAGGTTTTGATAAAAGGTATGCATTATGAGAATAGAAGCGTTTTGATCCTACCATTAAACATTCTAAATGTGGCTTAAGTGAAAAATTCCTAAGGAGGCAAATGGCAGCAAAATGCCAATAAAATTGCCAAAAAGTTTATAGCCCAAGCAAATGACTCCAATTGCACTCCGGCAAAAGATACTTCCTTTTAAGTTGCAAGCAACTCAAAATTAAATGGCCGAAGTATTAGGTACACAAAACTTTTTTTTTTAAGTAAGATGTGGTCTCTTACCTATGCTGTGTTGCTTGAGTAGTGAGCTTAGAATTATTTCGTAATGTGCATTTGATGTGCCTGCCTTTATTTTGTTATAACGTGGAGGTACTTTTATAGTGACTGTAATAAGAGAATTATAACAAAATGGAAATTTGCTTGAGTGAAGTTCTGTTTGGCAGAAGAACAAGCTCAACAAAAATTGAGTATCCATAACTGAAGTCAAAGATTTTTCTTAGGCTTAATTGCAACCAGGTGAGTCGACATGATCCTTCTTGTATTTTGGATAGGGTTTAAAGTAAGATTTATGGCTTACCCATGTAAGTTTGTGGCATTTCTCCTTTCAAAATGACTCTCACACAGTTCCCTAGATTTACCTAGCTGAAATGGACGATCGAGAGCGAATACGGCTCGCACCACATCATCTACAGAGAAACAAAACTTTTCAAGATCGAACCGAACATCGCAGAAAAGCGGGAATACTTTTTACTTCCACGTTGTAAATTGTTGCTGCTATATCAGGATTAACCACTGACTTCATATAGCCATAAAGGAAATAATCGAGAAGTGTCAGATCACACGACCCAGGAGGCCGACTCACCGGATCCTTTCTCGAAATCACATAATCACTAAATTGTGATTACAATAAATGGATGGTTTGTGTTGAAACAACATCTCGGCAGGATCAATGTAATCCATATTTTTGAAAAAATATTCATTTAGCATTGTCCCGTAGCGATCACCGTTGATAGAAATACGAGCTCCTCCCTTATTTTAAATGAAATAAGGACCTATAATGTCATGATCTTCTAAATCATACCAAACGGTGTATTTTTCTGTGCGTAAAGGGGTTTCTAGAGCATGACAGACATGGGGTATCGATATCTACATATTTGGAATACCCGATTTATACATCTTGAGTGTCATCAAATACTCCCAATATATATATATATAAAAAAAACTAGTGGGTATAGACTAGATATCAATATCTTCAAAAATTACTGGGTATAGCCTGATCATAGTTACTTCTTAGACTGCGCAGTGCCATCTAGTTGTTAATAATAATATGACATTCTGTCAAATTTGAGAAAAAAATAATTGTCTGTGCTTTCCCAAAAAGTCGAAAAAGAAGAAGAAGAACCGAACATTTTATGGAGTCGAAAGGAGCAAAATGTTCACTTCCCGGGGAAACTAACGAACAAAAATAGGAAAATATTCAATTCCGCGGAATCAAGGTTCATTACTGAGGTATGGATGGAGAAACAATGATCGTGATTCTCGGATTTCTGCTTCGTAAATATTCTCAATTTGGAGAGGAAAAATTTGAATGTAATTTCTGTCAATGCGAAAATTTTTCGTCATCGACCACACTTTTCTTCATTTCACACAAAATTGTAAATTGAGACACCACATCCGCCGATATATTTTGCACCTCAACCAGGATCTTATTGCAAACTGACGAATTTTATCGATCCAAATCTTGAATTTGTCATATACTTACTTACAATTGATTAATGCAGTTTAGCATGCATTAAAGCTAATATATATGTCGCTTCCATTTCCAAATTGTGTACCATGTCTGTCATAAACATAACAAATTCCGTAAGCCAAAAGCGAGTCTCGTCACTTAACACAATTTTGCGATAAAATAACAGGTCAGGTAACAACTACTCAAAATCCTAATCAGCAATTGAATATCGTAACCGAGATCTTGTGTTATTAATTACTCAACGAACTAATTTTATAGGAGTGCGTAAAATTGTCCACGTGGACGTGGACGGACATAGATTGCTAATTGCTGCGTCCGTTGACGAATCAATAAATTTGGATCCTCTTTTCCATACTTTTGTTTATACCGACAATTTTTGCTTTTGTACGCAGCTTTCTTACATAGTTTTCCACAAACTTCAATATATGAAGTCTGTGTAGTTTCCAATGACGTGTAAGATGTGGTGTCATTCCAACACGCAGTATGGAAAGTATATGGAACGAAATTTATTCCCAAGTTCAATGGCTTGCTTCGATGGACGACTATGTGCACAAATAAAATCACGAATTCATTTCGCGAACCGACAGCGACGATCGATTTTCAAAGTAAATTCGGATAATTACTGACAGTTCCCCATGCGTGAGTTTATTTATGATTACTTGCCAGACTATGTATATTGAACGTAACTATCAGAATGATAGTTATCTCTATCGGAAGTTCTATCTAACGTAAAAGCATAGCTTTTATATAAATACGAAATTGGAATAGGGCAAAAATAATATAAAATCTGTGCAATGTTTTCTTAACCGTGAAGTAAAATCAAAGAAAAGAAAGAAGGAATTTAGAATTATGCATCCTGTGAAAATGTACATTCCAAATATTGCAGCACTTCACCACACTAAGAAGAAAACATCCTTTGTATGCGCTTTGAACCACATAACAAGTCTCAAAGCCATTCAGCACTAACACAAATTTTTATTAGGTCTGCGAAATGCAATCTAAATTCCCAAATTATATTTTTTGTTTTTGTATTTGCTTGACCGACCTAAATTAGATTTCTCAAACCTGAGATGGTTTATGTGGAGCTTCAGTTTTTCTGCATGTTGAGAATGTATTGGCTTAATTGAATTTTCTGGAAATTATAAGTAGGTACCTCAAAATTTTATTTCCGTTCTTTATGTTAGTAAATGGGAGGTTGGATACAGGGTGGATGAGAGTAATTCTCCGCATCTGAAAGTGGTGTAATTGTTTTATTTGTCCTCTGTCTATATGAAATTTATCAGCTGCGGTACAATCTGGTTTGAACTCACCTTTCTGCCGTAATTCTCGTTTTCTTTTGTAATGCCCGTTCAGATACGGCTATATGAGGGAATACTGCTGTCCTAGTTTCCAGTTCTATAGGCATTTTAATTCTAGCTGGTGCCTTTCTTTTCTTATTTCTTATGCTTCCCAGTGGTATAGTGAAAGCTAGTTATATGGCGAGAAATAATCTACCTCAGCTCTAAGGTGGAGCCGCCATGTAGTGTGTGCCGTGTCCGCATAGAAATGCATTTGATGTCTTTGTATATGGTTTTCTTCAAGGAGATCTTGTACCGACAAACAAAAATTAAGCTACTACTTTTTGGCTACACACTTAAATATATTTTGATGTCAAATTAGTACGTTCCTTTCGTAACATTATTTTCGATGTTACTTTCTTAAGTTCGAACGCCGGTCGAAGTGAGATACTAGTACCCAAGGTTGGCAGTTGACTAGTGAATGTTCTTCTTTTATTCAGGCTGCTCGCTTATAAAATTCACTTCCTTTTGTATTCAAAGGACAGCTAGATTTCGATCTTTAGATTTTGGCGGACATAGCGAGCGCCTGTACTGAAATGAATAAGCTAATTTCGACAGCATGAACAAAAGATCAATTTCAATAAAACCTGATCAAGGACGTGTGACGTTGCGAACAAAATAGTATAAAAAATCTTAACGACTCAGATCAGGACAAATTTTCCGAACGAAATTGCGTATTAGATACTAATCGATTTTGCTTTTTTTTATGATGATGCCAAAGCTCAGGGGATACCCTATGATGCCGTAGCACAGCCATGGCAGGAAAGGAAGAAAAGGTAGGAAATTGGGGATTATTGAATTGAGTTAAGGAGGTGACGGTGTACATTGCGCTTGAACTTTTACGGCTCATAGCTAAGGGGGAAAACAAATGATGGTAAACTGTTCCACATTCGTACTGTCCTGCATATGAAGGATTCACGGAATTTCACGGTACGGCCAAATTTGACTTCGAGGGTATCAGGGTGACCTCGAGTTACAGGTCGTATGGTGCGCATAGGAAGAATTCTACAAGGGATCAGGCTAGAGATTTTGTTAGGGTCATAGAAGTAGCGATAGAAGGGAGATAGAAATTCGGAATACGCCAGTTCTTTAGGGAATCAATAGTTGCAATTGATATGTCATCGTAAATAATCCGGAAGACTTTATTTTGGACTTTGTCTAACGCGGAGAATACAGGGCGTCCAGCCCCTGCCCAAATATGGGAATTATATTCTAATCTAGGCCTGATATGACACTTGTAGGTTTGCGCCAAATCTGTTGGAGTAATATATTTCTTGCATCTTTGCAAGAGCCCCAGAC
Source organism: Dioctria rufipes (assembly GCA_963924295.1). Taxonomy (NCBI): domain Eukaryota; kingdom Metazoa; phylum Arthropoda; class Insecta; order Diptera; family Asilidae; genus Dioctria; species Dioctria rufipes. Next base: position 211,033,456 of record OZ002741.1, read on the forward strand.
ATTTCAAATACTAAATGCCGAAACTGTGATCGGTCCAACTAAGATTGTGAGATATTTCAATGCCTAAGATATTAAGAGATGGCGATTTCGAGATATCTTCTCCATCGACGGAAATGGATTGAGCGGGTGTTGCAGCATGTTTGAGTGATGGCAGAAAACATTGCGTTTTGAAAGCATTAAATAAGACACGATTCTCTCTCAGGTTTCGCTATATTATTGATGACATTATTCTCTAATGTTGGAAATATAAATGAGTTCGTAATTTAAAGTCGAAAATACTTTTAAAACCCCATGTTTTAATTATGCATAATTATACTTACGTCATTTCATAAACAAAATTCTCCATCTTTTCGTAATTTCTTACTACCGTTGATAATTTATTCGGAGGTTTACCTGACGTCTAGTTGTGTAGGGCTCTACAAGATGGCCGCAAAGACTTAAAAAAAATCGGTTAAGTTACGTGATTTCATAAAGGCTAAATTTCGGTTTGGCAGCAGAGAATTATATCCCATGATCAATGGTAAAAATGCCAGACAATTTGCTTGGTCACTTAGAGTGCTGAAATCTTGCACACAGGCCTTTTTAGAAGAAAAGTAAATTTAATTTCAACAAGTAAAAAGCTAGAATTGGTCTAACAAGGAGTAGGGACCCTCATCATCACAGATTTCATCTAAATTTACTGTATAAGTAGAGCTTGACTAGAAATGAAAGTCACGCAAGTAGGAGCTCCAGATGACCAAACGAAACCGAAATAATGCATAATGTAGGGGAGCCCACGGTTTTGTAGGCTTATCCCTTGAAAAATGCTCAAATTTGCAAATTGTCGCGGTTAAATTGCAACAGAATTTGAATGAAAGTGCCAAATTTATTCGGCTAAAATTCCAACCACAGAGGAGGTATGTAGGTTTTCGATTCTGTAAGTGGTATTTCCGTGCATTTTCAAAGATCGCCGGTAGATAGCGAAAAGTGGATATGCAAAATTTGTATAGATTTAACTTTTTTTTAAATAGGTAAATGACATCCGATCTTCCTGAAATTTTGTACAGATAATCTCTTAGTAAAACCGTATCCATAAAAAAAAAACGAAAAATTGGATTAATCGATAACTTGTAGAAAAACATATTGAAACGAATTTTTCAGACAGGATTTTAGCCGTCGAAAATTAAATTTCACAACTTAATCAGACAAAAATCACAAAGAAACTAGCAAAATGAATTTTGTAAATCGGATAATATTTATCACACCTCACTTAGGACACCAGAATTCGGGAAATGAGAAACTCGTCCCATTGTTGTATATGAATGACCTTTCGACATTGAATTTATCATACGATTTCGGTGAGATTGTGTACGAATATTCTACATAGATGGTGGAATATAAAATAAATATCCCCACCCATGAAAATTTTTTTTTTATTATAATACCTACTGAATATATAAGTAACCCACCATGGGTTACCACCCTGTGACCTGCTGCCGTACGAGTCTCGTAATAGCTTCAAAAACTCATAAAAACACACAATGAACTTGGCAAATAGAATTTTTAAAACCGATTGGAATTTGGCCGAGAAATAAGGATGGTAGTTTTGCGGTATGTGCTGCTAATTAATGTAAGTTGAAAGTAATTTAGCAACATTCGCAATCTTATTTTGGAAAACACTCTTAAACTAATTGGGATAATGACTTCTGGTTTTCTGTATATGAAAGATAACAGATTGTAGATAATTGTAGCGAAAAGAAAGTGGCTTAATGTTGCGAATATATCCACAAGATGGTAATTATCAAAGTTTTCCGAAAACTGTTAATTTTAACCCCGGGTTCACCTACATTATGCGCTATTTCGGTTTGCTTGGCCACCTGGAGTAGCCCAACATATACAGTAAATTTGGACGAAATCCGTGATGACGAGTAGGGACCCTCTTCTTGTAAGACCAATTCTTATGATATCCTAGATGAATGCCCGTATGAAATTTCGTATGGTCACCCATCTATGCAAGTTCGATTTTTGAAGTGATTTTTCGCATATATTTCTAGAACGATTCGTCGGACAGAAAAAATAATTATAACCGATTTTATAGGACTACGTATTCTGAATAAGCTTTTGGTACAATAAAAATGTCTAAGACTGATTGTTTTCACAGTACACGTAAAAGACCTAAACTTTTATATTGCAACATCAAGCAACGGTTTCCCGATTAAGTCTATTTTTGAAATTTTATTTGATATTACTGTAAAAACACCATGTACCAAATTTCAGCTCTCTATGTCGAAGAGTGGTGTCCAAATATATATTGGAAAACGAAATTTTTGTATGGCAACCCCATGAAGAAGTTGTCCGATTTACCTCATTTTCGAACTTAATTTTACTTTTTTTTTAAAAGTTCGTGTAAAAAATGTCAGCTCTGTAAGTATACGCGTTGTTCGAGTTAACGTGCGCACAAACAGACGGACGGACCGACGGATGAATGGACAGACAGACGGACGGACATGCAAAAATCAAAATAACTTTTAACATTATGGGTAGGTGTCCAATGCATTTTGCTCTACCATCATTATTTCTGTGCGTTACAAACGGAATGACAAATTTGGTATACCCTTTAGATTTAATCTAGGGTATAAAAATCGGACCAATCGGGCAACTCCTTTTTAAATTTACCATACAAAACTTTGGGTTTTCACTATATATAATTTCTGTATTGCGGTCCGACAAGGTGTTTCACGACGACCCAAAAATGTTTGAGTTTTACGAACCGTCTCTGCCAGCCACATTTTCACCATTTTTATAGTGAATTTTAATAATTTCAATGCGTTGTTGAATCGTGTATCGTTCCATTTTTATTAATGGCGTAGTTTCTACTTGTCAAATGTCAAAAAATGACAGCTCCAAAATAGCGGGTTAATTAAAATAAGACCTCTTATTGGAAAACCCTTTATATGAAAACTGCCTGAGAGCGTGTCAACGTAGAGAGCAAAACTTTGGTACGTGATCTTTTAATAGTAAGATTTAGTACATATTAAAAAAAAAAAAACTAAATCAGGTAACCCCTTCTTGGTGCTGCCATACAGAATCCTACCTGAGAACGCGGCGACGTACAGCGCTGAAATTTTACACACAAATAAAAAACAATATATTCAAACATTACATAAATCGAGAACCCCTTTTTGGTGCTGCCGTATAAAACGAAAAAAACGTTGACGATTTGGTGGTCCATTTTTGTACTTGTATTTGAAATTTTTATGAAAACGCCTTGTGCAAAATTTCAGCGTTGTACGTCGACGCGTTCGCAGGCAATGTTCAAATATGTAGTAAAAAACCAAAGTTTTCTATAGCAGCATCAAGCAGGGGTTGCTCGATTTGGACGTTGGGCAGAAAACGGCTTGGAGAATAATTCACAGGAACATGTTTCAACCTTACCACTTGACCAGGGCACATGGAATTCTTTAATCGGACCACCAACTACAAATTAACTTGTGTAGTAAGTAGTATTATGTAAAAGAGTTCAAGAGATTCTCTCGTTTTCAATAAAATATTATGAACTAATGAATAGTACTTCAGAAGAGCAGGATTCATAAATATTTGCAATTGGCACAGTTGGTAACAGGAAAATCCGCATAATATCCGTCATGGGAATATGCAGCATCGGTGTGGTTTCATGGTTTGGGTAGGTATCGTGTATGAGTATCTGATCGGATCTTATATTTTCGAAGAGAATTTGAACGGAGAAACTTATCTCCATTTATTGGAAAACATTCTTCCTGCGAAGACGAATTATATTTCAGCAGGATGGAGCGCCTCCATAATACAGTAAAATATTGGCTGGATAAAAAGCACCACGAACGATGGATTGGTCGTGGTGGTCATATTCAATGGTCACAAAATCTAACGGCAATGGATTACTACGTGTAAGTGTATTCTCAGGAATTTATAACATGTGAACAATTAAAACAACGATCGTATAATGCCTGCGAAGAGCTAATGATATAATTCCAGGAAGTTTTCTAAGTAGCGTACACAGATCTGCGTCTGTAATCATATTGATAAGTTTGAAATTTTTAAGAGGTAAATTCACGAAATTATCGAAAACAGTTATTGTATTCGTAATCAATATGAAGGTAATCAACAGCGCTTCTAAATAATTGAGAAAAAATGGAACATCAAATTCTTAGATTCCATACAAAATGAGTAAATTCTGGATTCCAATTCAAAATTTCTGACTTTTTCTTTGTGTACTAACATAACCTAATAAGTATTGATTTCATTTTGAAGGCTATTGAAAATAAAAAAAAAAAAAAATTGCAATGGAATAAATACTTCAAAATGTACAACAGCTTCAGTGAAAGTCTAACTTAAAGAGTCCCATAAACAGTAAAACACAAATATCTTTTAAAGGAGTGAGGAGTGATTTTCATATGATTTAATAGAACCTTTTACTCAGAAAACAACACTCTAGCAATAGACCAAATATGAATCATTACCGGAACACCCTGTGTATACTGTAGACTTTTAACGATTGATGTAACAGCAGATTGTTTTTAGATGGTAGCTAAATAAAACTTAATGAGACAGCAAAAATCAATTTCATAAAATTCAAGAAAATTCTCAAATTAATAATTGCTTGGACGTAGAACATTACAGTGCACTTCAAGAAAAGTTAAAATAGAATATTTTAATTTCAAAAAGCATATAATATTTTTTTTAATACATACATGCAACACTGATCATCCTTTTATCTTCTAAGGATTCTCCTGAAAACCATGGATTTGATGCTCGACACGTCAGTTCGGCTCCATCATTTTCCGATGTAACTCTTAAGGTCAGAATACTTATTGTTATGTTAGAGTCCTGAAAATATAAGAACAAAAACAAATAATATAATTAAGTAAATCATCTATATTATTGCGTATTCTTACATCCTTATCACTATGGACTGTAACATCTGCAGTACGTATTGCTTCGCCATCTAGAAGCCAAATAACTTTAGCAGCAGGATATGAACCCAATGTTTCACAACGTAAAGGCACTGGTTGACCAGCGGTAAGTAGGTCATTGGGAGTAACTATTTTAACTCTCAATGGTTTTACTGCAATTAAAATGCACTTAGTAGAAAAAAAAACAACCTATGTGTTCATATTAACTTACAGTGTACTTGTATAGTAATCTCCTTAACCACTGGTGGTATAAGCTTTGATCCTTGAGCTCTACACTGCAGTTTAGCGCCATACAGTTCCCTAGTTACTGTTCCTATGAATAACTGATTCACCATGGCTGCCACTCCTTCATCAGCAGATGGAAGACTCACCCCAGATATTTCGACACCATCTCGCCACCATGTCACTTTCGGTGGTGGACGACCTAAAGGGAATTACATTTTCTGTTGAAATGTCATGGTTTACTTGCAAAATGCGAGATTTTAGATTATCAAAGTATCAGAAAACCGCTACAATTTCACCATATAGTACAGAGTAATATTCTTAGATTACTATATATTTCACTTAATTAATTTCAACAGAGCTCTGTGCGGTTTAATCTTGAATTCCAATGTACGACAATTAAAATTTCTTTTCGCAACGTCGGTAAAATGTGTCGACAGATTGAATAAAGTGTTCTATAAAATAAAACTTAATGGTTTTACTGGATGGGGGGTAGAATAAAAAAAAAATATAAAATCCATTATCTAGGATAATGTGCTTTACATGCATATACACATATATACATGCAAACATACATAAAATGGCAAAAACACTCACCTCCTGTTACTTGACATGACAAGAATAACTCATATCCTTCCCGAAATGGACCAGCCAAAGCAGAAACTTCCTTACCCTGTGCATCAAATATTCTGGGCTCCTCCGGCGGAACTATGAAAAATGAAATAAACCAATCATTCCGAAGCATCCTTTCGAAAGTTTTTTTTTTTTTGCCACCTGCACTTACCCACTAAGGTTAAATTTATTCTAAAATTTCGAGTTGGGGAATTAAAAAAATCTACTCTACATCGATATACACCACCATCGCTACCCCGAACATCACGAATTTGTAGTCGTGATTCTTTTGGGTTGTCTGGTATTAGAAAAAATAGCCTCTGACCTAAGTCGCTAGCTATTGCAGATTGTGTCGCTTTTCTTATGTCTCCACCTTTTCTGGAATCCAGGCTGCGGAGATAAAGATGATAGATATACAAGAAAAATATCAAAATGAAAATAAATAATATCTTTGCGCTATAAATTGATACATACCTGTACAAAGGAATGCCGGTTGTATCTTTGAACCATAGTAGCAGTTTGACCGAATCCTGCGGTGTGGGTGGCGTTAGATCGCATGGTAATTCTGCATTTCGTCCCATAGCAGCCCACACAATTCGTGCTGGAACTGTAGATAAAACAAGAAAAAAAAATGCAAAAAAATTTAGAAAACGAAACGAAAGCAATTTAAGAGTGTTTTTAAAGCGACAAAATGTTTTATTGTTTTTCCAGAGAGCTTAAAGAATTTCAGGGCAAAGATGTTTATCTTGCACTTGAAGATGAATTCCGTAGAACATATAACCTCCAGGCAGGAATATGTATTTTAGGAGCATCTTGTTCGCTATAAATAGTGTTGCACTTTGAACGACGGCAACGGATGTGTACAAGCAGAAATATATATATATATGCATACATACATACATATGTACATTAATGCAGCCCAGCATAAAATAAATGCTTAACAAGTGGAAATGTAGACAACGAAGAATTTTTTCTCCAAACTTTTCATCCTAAACATTTAAGAAATGCACTATGCCGCGCATATTTTATACTGAAGAGTTTTAATGTACATTTCCTTAAGAGGCTTGGAAAAATTCGAATAACAAAGCTTCAGCACTTAGGATTTCAGATTAAAGATGGATGGTGAAGCTATTGTAAAAAAAAAAAAAAAAATAGCGGTTTCAAGTATTTCAGAATTTTTATAGATATATATATGTATGTGTCGGTGAGAACCATGTGAGAGATGCAATTGCTGTTCTATACATTAAAACGGATTTCAATGAGAATTATTTATTTAAAAAATATTTTTATTTTTTTTTAAACTTATCTCATGCCACAAGTTTCTATATTTTTACCAGCCAGCACATTAATCTAGTCGTCGTAGATCTAGCTGGCATCCAGAAATCTTGAAAAAGAATTATTCAAATATTCGGTTTATGATGATAACGATTTTGAATCATCTATAATTTCACACCGAATTGTAAGAGACGACCTCAGTGTACATTATGTAGGCTTAAAACATTCAATTAAAATGTAATATAAAATACTATGACTGGATTGAAACAATTAATTTATGTATATGTTATGGGTAAAGCCAAAACCCTCGAGAATACTTCCCATACCATGAAACCGAAATCTATATGTATGCGTTGTGAGTCCGGTTTTCTAAAATGTTCTATATTGATACTTATGGAAAAGTGCCAAACATTGACTTTATATATGCTATAGAGCCTAAACTACTATCCATGCAGGAAAATAGACTTCTAGCAATTTAAAGCTTGATTCCTTACCTTCCTAAAGGCTACACTTCATATACAGGGTATTTCCCACTAGGAGGTCAGTAGATCGGGAGGTGATAGTACTCAGATAAATGAACAAAAAATTGTATGGCAGGGGGGAGTTACAGGGTGATTAAGAAAAAAATCTATTCTTTTCACAAAACACACTGTATCTTAAAAACTACAGGGTGTATCGTCACAGCTCATTGTATGCAGAAATCCATGGCCTTTCGAATGACTGCTCAATAAGTCCCATAGCCCTCTCCCCTCAAGAATTATGGTTGTCTAAACTCAAAATTTCGGAAATTTCTTATCTTTTATTTTAAAGTTTAACTTCTATTATTTTTGCAAAAAGGTCGTTAACATAACTTTTTTTTATAAAAACTGTAAACTGTAGACTCTCCTCTTTAAGTTGACCTATTACACCCAATGTGTTAACACCAGCCTTTAAACAGTTATTAACTCCTAACCTATTCAGGTCACACCGAAATTAGACGATATTTTGTAAAATGACGTACTAAGGGAACAAATTATCGTTGAGAATAGGTTTGAAAATAGGTTTAGAGCTAATAACTCTTAAAGGGATTTATTTATTTTATTTATTTATTTGAATCAGTCTACCGAATATAATAATCTTACAGACTTGCATAGCATTTTACGTAAACAAAGATTGTTCATTATTGCCTTAATAAATCTACCTTTATAAAATAAAATAAATTATCATAGAAGAACTAATAATTTTGTAAAGACAAAGCATTTTCAAAAATTATACTTTTAAATTTTTCTCTAGACATACAAATATCTACAAGTGATGAGAAAGAATTGTAATTAAATACACAATTAGATATTGGTTCATGATAGCCATAATTGGTTCTATGCTGAGGAGCATACAACAAATCCCTTGAACGTATAGGTCTTTCAGGAGCATATAAGTATAGTAATTAATAATAGTAATTCAAACGATTTTATTTTAAACGAAAGTATATCTTTGACAAATAAAGCACAGGAAACTTCGCGACGAAGTTTCAGACTAGACAGACCAAGCAGTTTACATCTCACAGTATATGATGGTAAGTTGTCATTTTGGTAATTTATTTTCCGTAGAACAAATCAAGTAAATGCCTTTTGAATGGATTCAATACGATCAATATGTACGTTATAATATGGACACCAAACAATGGATGCATATTCAAGAATGGATCTCACGATCGAAAAGTATAATGTCTTGAAGGTCTGAATGTTATGAAAGTCTTTGAAGTTCCGCTTAAGGAAACCTAAACAACGTCTTGATTTAATGATAATAGTGTTGATGTGAGGGGTAAACGCCAATTTAGTGTCAAAAATAACACCTAAGTCCTTGATATCATTTGTTCGAGAAACTATATCATGATTAATTTTATAATCAAACAAGAAATGATAAGAGATGCGATGAAAAGTAACAATTTTACATTTTGATATGTTAAGATATAACTTATTTTTAGAGCACCAATCAGAAAGTATATTGAGATCATTCTGCAGTAGTAAGCAATCGCTTAGAGAGTTTATTTTAACGAATAGTTTTAAATCATCCGCAAATATTAGGCATTTGGCAAAAACAAAGCAAGTTGCTATATCATTAATGAAAAGCAGAAACAATAGAGGACCTAAGTGACTACCCTGCGGAGCTCCCGAGGTGACCGTTATTACATCAGATATAATATTGCCAATCCTTACATATTTTTTGCGGTTAGATAAATAGGCCACAATCCAGCTTAAGAAAGAGGAGTGGCAGCCTATATTTTTCAATTTATGAATGAGAAGAGGAATGCTGATCTTAGCAAATGCCTTCGAGAAATCTGTGTAAATAGTATAAAGGATCGGCCAAAAAAACAGCGCAATTTTTTAGTAGCGAATGACATAACCCATCAGAATCTGGTCTTGTGGTGGAATCGAGATCATTGAGACCCTTCAAGACATCATCAGTATTAATCGATAAATGACCAACATCCAAGGGGATGTATCAGTATTAACAGGGTATTCATGATCCAATTCACTAAAGGTGAACAGATTGAACAGATTTGAAGTAATAGGCAAAAAGATTGCAACTGGTGTGCAAATCGAACGACCTATTAGAACCGTAATTTAAAACCTTAGGAAAAGAAGAAGTCGTATGCTTGGATTTAATAAAGGACCAAAAGGCCTTAATATTAGAGGTAATGCTGTTTTTAATTGAACACACGTATTGACCATACAGATACCTATGCAGGACCTCGTATTCCTTTCTAAGTCTATGAAACAACGCCTCATCAGTGCTGCGCCAGTAGCCCTATATTGCTTGTGTGCCTTTGTCTTAGCATTTTGCAATCTTAAAAGACCGTCTACAAACCATTTTGGGTGTTTATTCCTACATTTAAATTTTTTAGCGACAAATTTATGTAGGCCTTCAAGGACAACATCAAGAAATTTGTTGTATGCTCTCAGCAGATCACAATGTTCCAAAAAGGACCAATTTATGTTAGAGAAAAAGGTATTAAGATCTAAATAATTAACTTTGTTAAAATTAAATTCAATTTTATCAGTAGAATTCTGTAAAGGAGCAAAATCATCAAATGTAATAGGTCATATTAAAGAGGAGGGTCTACAGTTTACAGTTTTTATAAAGAAAAAGTTATGTTAACGACCTTTTTGCAAAAATAATAGAAGTTAAATTAAAAAAAAGGTAAGAAAATCCGAAATTTTGAGTTTAGATAACCATAATTCATGGCTATGGAGCTGATTGGGCAGTGGTTCGATAGGCCATGGAGTTCTGCATGCAATGAGCTCCTAACTGTGACGATGCACCCTTAAGATACAGGGTGTTTTTTTGAAAAACTAGCTTTTTTTCTTAATCAACCTGTAACTCCTAAACGGTTGATATGCCCCCCCCCCCACCATGCCATACAATATTTTGTTTATCTACCTGAGTACTATCATATCCCGCTGTAATGTAAAAGTGGTTACCGTTAAGTGCTGATCAGTTATTGCAAAATATATAACCCAGAAAAGCAATTGCGAGACAATTGAATTCTTTAAGGGTATCGACCTATAAGGCATCGATTATTTACTTTCGCAATAGCTGATCAACTTTAAATTTATAAAATACGCTAATTCCGCTGATCCTACAATATGTAGCAACAAATGAAAGTAGGTCAGTGCGAAAGCGTGAAGAAAGGTTTTGGAAAGAACTGAGGGCGAGTGATTGAATACGGGCGATTGAAGACGGTCGAAAATAGTCGTTTGTTAATAAAATAAGTGAAAAAGCCTGATAAATACACGTATAAAATTAAAAACTTTTCGGTTGTTTTTTTCTAAAACCAATTCCCATCCTAAAAGAAATATACCTACCTCTACAAATTGGCGCAGCCGATAGGATGGGAAAGTGAAAAAATTAATATTTTATAAATGTGTATTTACCAAGTGAACTTAAAAGAAAAGAAAATATAAAAAAAAAAGGAGAAAGAAAAAACAAAACAAAACAATACAGTGCAACTTATATATATATAAATATATAAAAAAAAAAAAAAAAAAAACTACAACAGCAATAACAAAGCACGTGAAAGTGGAAAAAAGTGGAGAAACAAGACACCAGATCTAACCATCGTCTGTAAGTCAGCCAATTTTGTAAATATATACATACATACATATAAGTACCGATTATATCATTCGCATAATATTTTAAACATAAAAACAAAAATCAGATTTTGTTAACTTCGTAGGTATATATGTAGGTACTTAATTGATAACACAGAACAAGGTATATAAAAAAAAAAAACACAAATTAGCTATATATGTATATATATGTACGTAAGGGCTTGAATAAAATCGAATCTCTCTGTAATTATCGTGAAAAAAAAAATGTGTTAGGAAAACTCAACTTACTTAATTCGTAATATGAGCAGACAATAATTATCGTGTAAAAAAAAAAAGATCAGTTAAAAAAAAAAAATTCTACTTACGTTTTTTTTTTACATTTCGTAATATGAAAAAACAAGATAACCACGGTTCTGTAGATCACACATAAATGTCTTTTGCTTATTTTTTCCCAGATCTAGCCCGAACTTCTGGTAGCCGCACGATCAAGTCTCCCCCAATTGCCCCTAGAGCATATTACTCGCACTAAAGAATACGAGTATCTTTGTGAAAGAATAGATTCACTTTCTTTAGATAATTTAAGTTCCCCTGAACTTACAAGAGAAAGTGTTGAAATCCCTGCTTCAGAAATTGCAGTCTTTCAAGAAGCAACAAGCTCAATTCCAAATTCGTGCGATCAAGTTTCAAAACAAACAACCCAAACTAGATTTAGCGATTGCAAGTTAAGAAGTGGTGTCGTTTACAAGCGCGGTCGTATTAACTCATACCCCATAGAAAAAACTCCCGTAAGTGGCATAGTCAAAGAAGCAACAATATTCGCACACCCCGGTTCAAGAAATTCTGATAAAAGTACAATGATAGCACTGGAGCGAATAAGTAAACTCGTCAATAACGTCGTCCCCATTTTTCACGGTGACAGACGAAATAATCTCGCAAATGATCTGCAAATATTTTTAGATTGCTGTAAGCAGGTACATGATGCTTTACCTACAGATGAGGAGAAAGGCATTCTGATACCGTTATTGAAAACTAAGTTGAGAGGGGAAGCCTACGACTTAGTAAAACACCTACAAATAAAAAAAATCACCGAATTTGAGTCGCTTTTATTAAATTCATTCACCCCAGAAAAGTCCATTAATGATATAATAAGCGACATACGACGGTGTAGGTATACAATTGCCGGGAGAAACTGTTAATGCGTTCGGAACTAAACTGAGTATGCTTTTGGTGGAATGCAAAAGAGCTATTAATAACAAGTATCCCGAAAATAATCAGGCATTAATAGGTGAAATTGAGGAGGAAGCGTGTTATGTTTTTAAGACAGGCATCCTCAGCCCCATAATAAGACAAAGCTTGCTAGGTAATGCGGATAAACGTCTTGAAGAGCTAATCAAAATTGCCCAAAGAATTGAAAAGACTGAAGATCGACAAGTTCAGAGTCGACAAATTGGTTTTAGTTGGCAGACTTCTCCTATTTCCTCCCCAAATACATTGAGCGAAATAGAAATCAGACAACTTAAAGATCTCTTGCGTGATACTGCGCTCAGTCACAATGTCCAAGAGAAACTTATACCGTCAAAAAGTCAGTGTTCATCTTATCCTTCCACACTCACCCCTGTACGGCCAGAATCACACAATGATATAAGAATTATGGACGTTAAGAGAAATCTGTCTACCCCTCAAGAAAACGCACGTGTTTTTCCAGGAGCTCACATCATCCAAACGTCAGCACCCCGTATCAATAGAAGAAGTTACATCAAGAAATGTAGTTTCTGTGAGAAAGACGGCCACACTTATCAAGAGTGCCGGACCCGACGACGCACCCCATACTGTACAATTTGTCGAAGCTATGGTCATATTTTCCAAAACTGCTCAGTAACAAAAGAAAGGAAAACTCAGGTAAATGCAAACCCCACACCAGTAAAATGTGATTGGTGTGAAAGGCTCTATCATACTATAACAGAGTGTCGAGCAAAAAAATCTTGGGAAAAAAAGCAGAACCAAATAAACCACAATCATTCGGGAAACTAAAGGGGGCTAGCCTACTGCGCCCTATGGCTAACCCTTCTACAGATGGGTGCAATAAATTTAAGAAAAATCAACTTATTCCTAATACTCCCACCTTTACTACCATTCCCTTGCAAAATAATGCAAAAACTAAGAATGAAGCAGTAATCGAACTACCGTTAAATATTTCAAAAACAGGCACCGTTAAACTTTTGGTCGATACGGGAGCTGAAGTAAGTATTTAAAAAAAAGACAGCTTGAGCAGCAATACTGCCATAAATTCTCAAAAAATACTTCACCTCTCAGGATTATATGGTGGTAATGACACAACGCTTGGTTCTTGCATAGGAATATTTCTTATAGGGGAAGGTCTAAAATGTGAGTTTAATATTTGTAACGCTAACAGCTCTGTTCCTTTCGATGGTATATTAGGCCGTAACTTTCTATGGCGGAATGCAAATATTCTCACAACTGAAGGCATTTTACACTTCCCGTACAACGATAGCAACCCAATCGACCTAAAAATCCCTTTTTTAAATAAAACAGTAGCGAAAACATTAGATCATAAGCATAAACCTAATGCAAAATATTCACTATCATCTGATCCTAATGCAATAATTACTAGCACACACTACACCAACCATAGTAAAGGAAAACAATCAAATATTTCCAATTCCTTAACCTCAAGCAAAGAAACAAACATAAACACTGATTTTCTTTATGACACTGCGACGCGGATTCCACCGCGATCAGAAATGGTATTAGAAATACCAGCAGATAACTGTGATGGTGAAATGTTTTGTTTCTCACAAGAGGTTTTACCCGGCCTTCTCACAGCCAATTCGTTAATACAGCCACAAAATGGAAAGATAAGGTTAAGTGTAATAAATACGCATGACAGGGAAATTGCACTACCACATTTCGAACCAAAGTTCGAACCTTTACAAAACTTCACTACTTTTAAACTGGAGAAGACACAGATAAACCAGTTAAATGTTTCCACAAAAAATCGTCTCGATAGACTATCAACGGAAATAAATACTGATCTAACGCATAATATCGAAGAGCTGGAAGCGATAAAAAATTTATGTGAAGAGTATAATGATTTATTTTATTTAGAAGGTGACCCGTTACCTTACTCCACTGCCGCATGTCACACTATTCCTGTAAAATCCGACCAAGCACCAATAAACCAAAGACCTTACCGTTTACCTGACATTCATAAAAACGAAATTAATAAACAAATAGACAAAATGATGAAAGATAACATTATTATTCCAAGCAACAGCCCATGGAACTCACCGTTATTAGTAGTCCCAAAGAAACCTGGCCCAGATGGTAAAAAACGTTGGAGACTCGTTATAGATTTCCGAAAACTTAATCAACAAACAATCGGAGATGCATTCCCTTTACCAAGAATAGACGATATTTTAGACCAACTAGGAAATTCCCGTTATTTTTCAACCTTGGATTTAGCGAGCGGTTACCATCAAATATTAATGGACCCTTCCGACAGTGAAAAAACTGCTTTTAGCACGTCATATGGTCATTATGAATTCCTTCGCATGCCTTTCGGTTTAAAAACAGCTGCAGCGACATTCCAACGCGCAATGAATCATGTACTAACCGGCTTACAGGGATTGAAGTGTTTTGTTTACCTAGATGATATAGTCGTCTACGGAAAAAACCTGGAAGACCATATGAAAAAACTAAAGGAAGTATTTGATAGACTCAGGGAATATAATTTAAGACTTCAACCTAATAAATGCCACTTCCTTAGGAAAGAAGTAGTATACTTAGGCCACAAATGTACACAAGATGGTTGTGCCCCTGATACAGACAAAATCAAATGTGTTCAAGAATTCCCTATACCCAGAACAATTAAACAACTGCAAAGTTTTTTAGGTTTAGCTAATTACTACAGAAAGTTTATAGCAAATTTCTCTAACATCGCAGAGCCTTTGACAAAAATGTTGCGCGGAAAACAAAAATTCGCTTGGTCACCGAGAAGTGAAGTAGCCTTCCAAGAAATTAAAAAAGCGTTAACTACACCTCCTCTTTTGGCTTATCCTGACTTTACAAAAGCTTTTAATGTTACAACTGATGCTAGCAACGAAGCATTAGGTGCGGTCCTATCTCAAGGACTCCCAGGTCGTGATCGTCCCATTGCGTACGCTAGTCGCACCCTCAATAATGCAGAGAGACGCTACTCAACTATAGAAAAGGAGTTGTTAGCCATAGTTTGGGCTGTAAAAAATTTTCGATGTTACCTTCTTGGAAGAAAATTTTCGGTCTATACTGACCATCAGCCACTGCTGCGAGTATTCAATATAAAAGACCCCACTTCAAGACTGATACGATTTCACCATAAACTTTCGGAATTCGACTACGAAATCAAGTACAAGCCAGGTCGAAAAAACTCCAACGCGGACGCCTTAAGCCGCATACCTCAGGAAGAAAATTCTATACTAGTCACCACCAGATCTCAAAACAAGAAACCAGAAACATCGAAAGACATCGAAAATCTAAACCAAAAAGGAATGATAAGCGAAGAAGACTCGGTTTTAAGCTTGGGAACAGAATATCTAGATGATTTATCTATTTCAGGAGAAAACGCTACTCAGTATCAGATTATTACTGATGAAAAAGATATCAACGAGATATTAAAAGCATTTCATATGAACCCATTGGGGGGTCACCAAGGCATTGCACGGACATATCATCGCATTCGACGACAATACAGGTGGAAGAATATGTTGAAAGATGTAGTCAAATTCATTAAATCCTGTCCTAAATGTCAGAAAAACAAACATAGTAAGCAAATTCGAATGCCAATGGTAATGCCGGATACAGCAAAAAGGCCTTTCGACAAAGTGTATCTCGATATAGTAGGTCCACTTCCTGTGACAAACCAAGGAAATAAGTACATACTTACATTTGAGGATGACCTAACAAGGTTTATGGATTGCTACGCTATACCCGATGGAGAAGCGGCCACTGTGGCGAAAACGTTTTATGAAGAGATAATAACACGCTATAGAATACCGAAGAAATTAGTAACTGATCAAGGCTCTAATTTTATGAGTGACTTATTTAAGCGTTTATGTAAATTCCTGAAAATTCAAAAACTCAACACTTCTGCGTATCACCCTCAATCGAATGGTGCTTTGGAAAGATCCCATCGGCCATTAGGGGAATACTTGAGAAACTTTGTTAGCGAGAACCCTCATACTTGGGATGAATGGCTAAGAGAGGCTGTCCATGTACACAACAACACTAAGCATTCCTCGCCATGTTTAACACCAATGGATTGTCTTTTTGGGTTTACGGCTGAGTTACCGACAAATATTAAGCGCAAGCCCGAACCAATATATGACCACGAAAACTACTTCTACAGCCTTCGAAACAAAATTCAACAAGCCCATAATATTGCTAGAAAAAATCGCATAAATAGTAAAGCGGTTAATAAGAAATATTATGACAGAACAATCCGTGAGGAATCATTCCTAATAGGTGATATGGTCCTTTTGAAAAATGAAGCTAAAAAGGATAAGTTATCACCGATATGGATCGGAACTTATGAGATAAAGGAAGTAACCTCTCCAGTGAATTTAAAAATTCAGATAGGTCGGAAGGTGAAAACTGTTCATGCTAATCGATTGAAAAAATTTCAAAAATAAAGTTAACTTAGCCTACACAAACACCCTGAATATGTACAATGTACATTAACAAAAAACAAATTTTTTTTTTATATTACTGAATTTACGATTTTTATTCCTTATCAGGTACTAACTAAAAATGCAATTACTTACTATGTTTGCATTGGGAGCGCTCAATTTAGTTAGAGCAGAGGTTCCATTTACCCGAACCCAGGTAGACAATACAGGTATCATTTTTGAAGAAGCTAGTAAAGCGCTCCTATACAAGGACCAGTGGACCATTCTCACTGCAGTAAATTTGTCACGAGTTTCCGTGTGGGAGGAATACTTGGATTGGAGTGAAAATATTGTGGTAACAATTTGCAATCAGTATATAGTTTTAAACATAAATCAAACCTGTAAACGAGATATAAAAAATGTACAATATATATCAGGTAAAATAAGATTAGCCCTAAGTAAAATAGAAATGAAACCTAGAAATAAACAGCGGCGGTCATTATTCGATGGTATAGGGTCGTTTGCTAATTTCCTCTTCGGAACGATGGATCAAGAAGATGCGAAAGAGATTTACTCTAGGCTAGACAATTTAGAAGGGGATAATAAGCAAACTTTAGATTTAGTGAAAGAGCAAATTAGCCTAATAAAAGCAAATTACGAGGATAATAATGAAACACTTGAAAAATTCAACAGAGACTTACAAGAAATTAAAAACAAAACTATGACCATGCTAAACCTTTTTAATGAAACAATAGCAAAAATACTTTCAGAGAATTCAATCATAAAATGGCAACTTTCCTTGGATGAAACCACAATGAATATTATCATTCACCTGCAAGAAATTGAGCGCCAAATTGAAAATCTTTATATCATTCTTAGTAGTTTGAGCAGCAAGCAGTTACACCCGTTAGTGCTTAGTTACGCTCAACTTGCGGAGCTAATGGAAAATCTGCCCACAACTTATCCACTTAGTGAGACACTTCAAAACCCGTTCTTGTTACAGCAGTTGGCTACGGTCGAAAGCTTTGTTGACCAGCAGAAATTAATATGCAAAATTATAATACCACTACTCCAAAAAGAGTGGTTTTCTCTTAAAAAAGCGTATCCTCTCCCCGTAATTAGCAAGGGAAACGTTTCAGTGCATTATGAGATACCAGACTATTACTTACTTACAGATAACGGAGCAAATAACTTTATTATGCTAGTCGAATCTCAAGTAAAAAACTGTAAGAAGGTTACCCTTGGTATTACCAAAGAAATTTTAGCCTGCCATTTTATGCTCCCCATCTATACTGCACCTGATAATCATTGTCTTATATTACTTTACAAGGGTTGGCCAGAGGCTAACCAAGCATGCACTATTTCGCATATACTCCAAGAGCACGACTCGCTTATCAAAATGGTCACACAAAATTCTTGGCTTTATTTAATAGTGAAAGAAATTACTGCGACTATTGAGTGTGAAGATTTCAGAACAGTCATAAAGTTAGTTGGTAAAGGTATACTAAATCTAAAACCGAAATGTATTATGAAAATCGGGAATGTACTTCTCACAACTACTAACACCCTTGTGCGAAATGTCTCAATAGAATCGATTGAGTTGATACCGAAAGTTGATTTCGAATTAGAGACACATGAACTGTTCAAACAACAAAATCCAATTTTCACGGCCGAAATGAAATTGCAGTTAACTAATCACCAAACGCACTCCAACTACCTCGAAATACAAAAAAATAAACTAAAAAACTTCCAGTTAAAGGTAGAACAAGTAGAAAAAGACCGGACTTTACGATCGCAAAGGCAAAACCAAAGGAGTCATTCAATTGTCTTCGGAGCTTCGATAGGTCTCCCTGCCATACTGTCAATAGTGTTAATAATAAAATTAGCAAGGATTGCTAGATCAAATAGCAATTTACAAAGCAGGTTTCCGAGTATTAACAGGAAAATTTTCAAAACTAATAGTTTAGTTAAAATACAGCAAAACGATATAACTCCAGAAATTGAAAATAAGACAAATACAAAAGAAACCCCGGTTGACCCAAATTGCCAATCTATTTCTAGCAAACAAACTAATAACCCCGAAATCAAGACACCATCGATACCATTAACTACCCCTACTATGAAATATTTTCGTGCGGGAGAAAAGACTAATATTAGTGACTTTGAAATAATTTAATAATAATAAAAAAAAAAAAAAAAAAAGTGGATATTTTGTTATTTACGACAAAAGGAATTAATTATTTACTCAAAGTTTTAAATGCAAAAGCGTAAGTTGAATTAATTATTTGGATGTTTTTTTTAAGAATTTATAAATTTTTCTAAGGAGTTGTAATAATATATAATAAACGTAAATAAGTATAAATAAATATTTGGGGTATATTATAAAGTAATAATAAAGTTTTAATAGAACAACTATACGAATTATAAACATTAAGATTAATCCATGTAACAAACAAAAAAAAAAAAAAAAAAAAAAAAAAAAAAAAAAAAAAAAAAAAACATATATCAATTGTTAAAACTTTTTATAGACATTTATTTTTGTATGCTTTATACTGATCAATGTGAGTAAAGTAAATCGACAGGAATAAAATAAAATTCCATATTACGAGAAGGATTATAAATAATAGCTACACACAAATTATATTATGTAATTTCTTATTTCTTATATTTGTAATAAAAAAAAAAAAAAAGTGTATTAGTTTCGTTGATCATAGTTTTTTTTTTTATAGCAGAATGTTTCTATACAAATATGAAAAAAAAAAAAAATTATAAAGAAAACGCAGAAAATAATATAAATAAAAATATCAGAAAGTGAAAAATAGAAAAAGTAATTAGAAATTATATATTAAATGTGAGGTGACCCATGTGTTACAACTACATAATGAAAATAAAACAAAAATATGATAAAATAATATGTTATATGTAAAAGAAAAACAAAGGAAAAAGGTATCTATAATATATATATATATATATATATATATATAAAAGCAAATTGTATATTATGAATTTATTTCCGTTACAGTAGAAAAAGAAACTCTTTCTTAGTTAAAGATGTGGTCTTCAGGTATTTCCAAAACCTATCACTTATCTTTTTGGCTTCTACATATTTTCGTCACTTATAATAACGAACCACTACATATAATACAACCCCAAAATTCATACCCTAATGAAGGCTTACAGCCTTCGCTTCAAAGGGGGGGAGGAATGTAATGTAAAAGTGGTTACCGTTAAGTGCTGATCAGTTATTGCAAAATATATAACCCAGAAAAGCAATTGCGAGACAATTGAATTCTTTAAGGGTATCGACCTATAAGGCATCGATTATTTACTTTCGCAATAGCTGATCAACTTTAAATTTATAAAATACGCTAATTCCGCTGATCCTACAATATGTAGCAACAAATGAAAGTAGGTCAGTGCGAAAGCGTGAAGAAAGGTTTTGGAAAGAACTGAGGGCGAGTGATTGAATACGGGCGATTGAAGACGGTCGAAAATAGTCGTTTGTTAATAAAATAAGTGAAAAAGCCTGATAAATACACGTATAAAATTAAAAACTTTTCGGTTGTTTTTTTTCTAAAACCTCTACACCGCTGTACTGACCTCCTAGTGGGAAACACCCTACCTTAATTAACAAAATAATAAAATAGTTTTGATTACAAAGTAACCTTGTCGTGGCCCAATATTCAATTCGGTGTAGTTGTGACATCATGACTTTAGCTAGCAGCAGGTGTACGATTAATTAAGCCGTTTGCAGTATCTAAGCATTTTACTTCGCACAGTTAAATGCTTGTCGCAACTACTGCTGTTGTAATTAAGCATTAAGCCAGGTGTAAGTAATTCACTTCGCATAGTGAAATGCTCAGCTGGGCTTACTGTTTGTTTACTAATAGTATTCCTTCCTGCTCTAGAACTGCCTCTACGGTTTCACCACTGGCATCCGTCAGTAACATGAATTCCTTCGTGAAATCCGGATAAGCTAATAATGGAGGCGTAGTGAGAGCCTCTTTTATCAGGGTGAATGATTTATCACATTTGGGTCCCCATTCAAACCTAACCTTTTTCCATAATAAATTATCAATTGGATCCATAATTAGTTAAAAGTTAGGGACGAATTTCCGACAGTAATTAGCTAGCCTCAGGAAATACTGGACCTGTCGCACCGTTCTTGGCCTTGGAAATGTCTTTACGACTTACACTAAACGTTGATCTGGCTTTACTTCTTGTTCCGAGCATACATGACCTAGATACACCACTTCTTTTTTTCAGAAACTGTCATTTAGAAGGTTGTAGCTTCAAGTTATGATCCCAAAAACGTTGAAATACTTGCCTTAACTTATCGTTATGTTCGTCTAAGTTTTTTGCAAATTTCACGACATTATCGAGATACACGAAACATTTTACTATCTGTAATCCGGTTAATATGTCGTTTAAGAGCGATTGGAAAAATGGAGGCGCTATCTTTAGCCCAAATTGAAATCTTTTATAATGAAAATGATTGAAATTGGTACTAAAAGCCGTTTTCTTTTTGTCTGCTCGATCGATTTGTACTTGATGATATCCGTTAGCCAAATCTAACGTTGAATAGTACCTAGAATGACCTAGTCGATCCAAAATGTCCTCAATTCGCCAAATTGGATATGAACAAGGGATACAGAAATCTACGCACAACATATATTTGCGGTTCCCAGCTTCATCAGTACCCTTTTTGGGTATCAGGAGTACTGGAAAATTAAATGGACTATCACCGTTCTCTATTATGTCATCCTCTAGCAATTTTTTGAGTTGCTTTTTACATTCTTCTCTGTGAGCTTCTTGCATTCGGTACTGCTTTTTATGTATGGGTCCTGTGTTGGCCATTATGGGTAATTTAAAGGTTTTTGTTGGAGTATAAGTCAGTTTGTCTCCTGGCAAATGAAAAATGTCACTGTATTCGTAACAGAGCTGAGTCACGGATTCCCTCTCCTCTGAATTCAGATCTTCTCCCAACAACAGTGATTGTTTCATTAATTTTAGCCGATGTTGCCTTTTATTACACTTCCTTTTACTATCCGCTAGTGGTAGTACTGAATACCGGTTCAGTTTTTCTAACTTTGGTTTGAAATCGTTTACCTCCACGGCCTCAGTCATAGCGTTTATGATTTCTACAAAGGCTTGTCCATTCTTGGACCTGATTAGTGTATTTCCGCAATACACTCCGGGACATATTTCTTCGGAGTCCGAATCTGTAGGCAGGTACATTCGATATTATCAGCCCACGGCATCCCATGATGGCACAACGACATTACAATGATTACTCAGCTGAGAATTTTTGTTTGAGAAATCGTAGTCATTTGGCTAAGATAAATTTTTTTAAATAATTTTGTTAGGAAAGGTATGAAAATTTTATTACAGTTCGGAAGATAAATAAGCAAGCTTGAGATTATCACAACACAATTTTTCTGTATGAATAGTAGTTTAGCGCGAAGGAGCTATTCAAATCAAACTTTTGTCAGCTTTACATAAGAACACTGCAAATATTTTACAATTTAAGGACTCCGTTGGGCTTCGCATGTGGTAGTGAGGGAGTCTGTTTCATGGCTTGTGAAGTATTCGTGAGGATTTTGGTAAAGCCCAATATTGGCTAAAGCTAGGTGTAGCCGGCTAAAATCAGTTTTATCCAAAACAGCTGGATAAAGTTGACAAAAATAATGAATCTCGGGCTTTAACCAGCTAATACTAGCATTTGCCAAATAATGACTCATACCTTCCAGCGTTGAATATTATCCTGTCTTCTGTGTGTACTTTCTGTCTCTACTTCTTGAATACTCGAATGATTATTTTATTTGTCAGTGTTGTGAATGTTCTTGCACAAGTCGATGGTCGTGTAGTGAATTTTAGTGTTTAAAAATATCCGTTAATCTAAAAGAATTTTTTAAAAAGAGTTTTACGACAATTTTGCTGAATTGTTGAAGCAAAACGCATGAAATAGTTTTTATATGGACGAAAAACAGTATAAAGCTTATTTATAACAAGTCAAAAGTGCGAAAGAAGCCAAAAGTTTGATAACGTTTCAGCGCCCACGACTGCTGTGATTTGATATCTTTTATCGGAGGAGGAGTCAACAAATAGATAGAAGTTAAATTGTTTACTCGAGTTGAAAAGTAAAAATTTAAAATCTATTAAAAATTTATTACATTTTATCAAATCGTATTAAACATAATGATTACAGATGAAACAAACATGAAATATTATGTTACAAATTAGGAAATATTTGATGTCATATTTGAAGCTCACATTTCTGTAGAACATGGTGGAAAACATCGAATGGTCTCTGAATTAAGCAAAAAGCATAAAAACTGCAAGCAAGAAATTATACTGTTATTTTTGAAGTTATGTGTTTCAGGTAAAAAAAACAGAAATCGACTAGGAAAGGTCTAGTCGTTAAACCAATGATTTTTTCAGAGATGAACAGTAGATGTCAAGTTGATATTTTAGATATGCAATCAAGTGCAGATGGTCTATACAAATTTATTATGGTATATCAAGATCACTTAACTAAGTTTAGTCAATTACGACCGTTGAAGTCTAAATGAGAAGCAGACGTTGCCAAACATTTACTCGATATTTTTTGTATTTTTGCAGCACCAAATATTTTACAATCAGATAATGGCCGTGAGTTCGTAAATTGCATTATAGAAGAACTACGACCCATGTGGACTGGATGGCAGATTGTTCATGGAAAGTCTAGGCATAGCCAATCGCATGGAACTGTAGAAAGAGCGAAGAGGAAGGACATACAAGACATGCTTATGACTTGGATGGTGATTGAAAATTGAAAGCAATGGTCAGAGGGATTACGTTTTGTTCAATTTATGAAAAACAGGTAATTATTAATGTAGAATAAGAATAAGTTTTTTATTTGAATACAAATAAATTTTAATTGACTTTTCTTAGAGCGTTACGATGCGAAATTAGGATTAGGCACACTATCAATACCGAAATAAGTTGACTTACACATTCGTTCCGAAGAATTAATAGAGCACAACAATATTACGATGGAGCCAAAATTTGCTGAAGAAAAAGAATCCGATGAATCTGACGCAGTAGGTACGCAGACGAAAAACGTGTGTGAAAAGTGTGACAGCTCGGAGCTCAAAAATGGACTTTGTAATATTTGTAAAAAAGGTGGCTGATATTATTCAAAATAGAGTAGATTCCAAAGAATGTTTAATATCCCAAACTAAAAAAAATGAAAGTCCGGTCAAATTCTCAATTTCCGATCTTAAAATTGTGGACACTGTCAGAGTACCGAATACCTGACGTCGACAGTGGTCGAGGTTACAAGACCAAGAGATGCAAGTGTAAATTGACAGGCGTTCTTTGCAATTACAAATGTCACCAAATAAAAATATTGATTTATGTATTTGCATATTTTCAAAATTTATTGTTCCTGACAAAAATATATTATTTGCAACAAACCAAATTTTGCTTACTTTTCGTTTATTCTTACTACAACTGCAACTTTATCCAGAAAGATCTGAATAATGCTAAGTTTAGACGGATAAAGCCCGAAATTAATCACATTTTATGTTTCAAATCAACTTTATCCAAAATCGTTGGATACTTCTACATTTATCCGGCTAAACCAAGATCCCTGTGCTATACCACGGAATAGCATTAAAATGTCCGAGACCTCATCGCATACCCTAAACATCTGCCAAGTAATAAAAAAGCAAACTCTTTACCAATTCGCAAAACAGATCTCCAGAATAAAAGTAACCTCAATTTAAAATCAGCAGTGTGAAATGGACAACATTGTCGAAAATCTTAGAAAATTCTAGATGCATTAGAAAAGGGACTTTTTCTCGTCAGATTGGATTTAAAACTATTAGTTGAGTGAAAATCAGACTACCAGGAGGGTGATTCTGATCTTTTGTCGATTTTGAATGTCAAAATAATCGACTAAATAAAATGAACTTTTCTACTGATTTTTTCGTGTTTTTATTCAGGTCAGCAACCCTTGCATGACTTAGAATGAACTGAAAATGTCACTTCACATTACAAATTCAAAATAATATTTCGAATTTAAGCACTTGTAATGCTCTAATTAGGCGTAGGATTTTTATTTACCAGTGTAAAATTTTTGTCACAACCTCTGGGAGCAGTTGACTAATTTGTCGATTATTTAGTCGTGTTTTTTGACGTTTGTTCATCGAAAATTCATTATGGTTTATTTCGTGGTAGATAATAGTGAAGACACAAAATGAACTGTGTTGAAGAAAAAAATCGACAAAATATGTCAAAATTCACGACTAAATAGATCGACAAAACGCACAGAATCACCCTCCAGGCCCCTTATTCTACATTCTTACTCAATTATAGCTATGTGAGAGAAGTCACTCACTTCGATCTCAGTCACCCGCCATTTAGGTATTCTAGAAAACAAATGGAATGAGATGTACACTGTTAAATAAAATAATCCATCATATTTTGTGGTGAATATTTTTGATGTGTCAATTCAGTTGTTTCTTGTTTACGGAAGTAGAATTAAAAAGTAATTAAAATTAATTTAAGAGAGCAAATGTGAGTGTTTATACCTCAATCTTATTAATTAGTTTTTGTTTTTTTGAAATGAAGAACTACGTAGTTAACATAGAATTCACTCGATTAATTGTCGCACGAGTTACGCATCATTAAATAAATTAAGAGTGTTCTAACCAGAATATTATTTTATTTTTATTATTTTTTTTTTTTTTGTTAACTTAAAAGCGTTAGAACGTTAATCACGTGAGTCGTAAATTACTTATGAGTCCTTCGTAAGCGGACATAAGTGTGAGTTTCCTAAGTCTGACAATGTAAATGTAGATAACAAAATTCTAAAAACGTACCGCTTCCAATTATAGTTGGACTACATGGATTTGATTGTGACCCAATTGCATTTAAAATTTAACAAAAGTACAGAATCACATTTTTTTTTTTTTTCATAAATATTTATATTTATCTTATTTTGTGCAAAGTTGTGCCACTAGTGCCTTTTAAAACCTTCACGAGAATAAAAAAAAAATGATGTGTTCAAGCAGTCCTTGCATATATAAATCGGATTATAAACTAGGAAAGATTTAAATATATGATTTCAAAATAGAGTAGAAAAAGTCTCATCATCAATTGCATTTCATATAAAGGGCTTTCCAATAAGAGGTGTTATTTTAATTAGCCCGCTATTTCGGTAGATGTCACTTTTGGAGCAGTCATTTTTTGACATTTGATAAGTAGAAACTACGCCATTAATAAAAATGGAACGAAACACGATTCAACCACGCATTGAAATTATTAAAATTCATTATAAAAATGGTGAAAATGTGGCAGAGACGGTTCGTAAAACTCGAACATTTTTGGGTCGTCGTGAAGCACCTTGTCGGACCGCAATACAGAAATTGGTAGAAAAATTCGAGCTGTCGGGACAAGGTAGTGATGTGAAGAATAAAACCCGTGCACGTCGCTCAAGAACAGCCGAGAATATTGCTGCTGTAGCCGAAAGTGTTGAAGAAAACCCAGGTTTGTCCATTCCTCGGCATTCCACAAACGTCATTACACCGTATTTTGCATAAAGATTTGGGTTTTAAGGCTTATAAAGTTCAGTTAACACAAGAACTGAAGCCGGCCGATCATCAACAACGTCGAGTCTTTGCGGATTGGGTCCTTGAAATGCATGAAAATGATCCGGAATTCCATTGCAAACTCATCTTGAGTGATGAGGCCCATTTCCACCTCGATGGCTTTGTCAACAAGCAAAATTGTCGCATCTGGGGCTCGGAAAACCTAAGAGTCATTATTGAAAAGCCTCTCTATCATCAACGTGTGACTGTTTGGTGCGGTTTATGGTCCCGCGGGATCATTGGACCTTACTTTTTCGAAAATGAGGCTGGAGCAACAGTTACGGTGAATGGATTGCGCTATCGACAGATGATTAATGACTTTCTATGGCCGGAATTGGATGGTATTGATCTGGACAACGTTCACTTTCAATAAGAAGGCGCTACGTGCCATACAAGCAACGAAACCATTGATCTTTTACCGGAAAAGTTTCCGGACCGTGTTATCTCTCGAAGAGGTGATCACAATTGGCCACCGAGATCTTGTGACTTAACACCTTGCGACTTCTTTCTTTGGGGCCACGTGAAAGAGAAGGTCTACGCCAACAGCATGGAATTCGTGAGGCTATCGAGGACATAGGGCAGCCACTTTGCGATTTGGTTATGGAAAATTTCATGAAAAGGATATGGTCCTGTAGGCACAAATAAAAAAAACAAAAACATTGAAACTATTAAAATATAAATTAGGCACTTTTGAAGATGGAATTCATGAACGTATTGAAGAGATGTCAAATCGGTCTTAGAACGCTGAAAAACAAATAACGTTTAGGAAATATGAAGGAAAATATAGTCAGGCTCAGGCTCAAGCGTTTCAGACTTAAGCTCATCTGATTCCACGCACCAAAATTAAAATTATTTGAAATCCTCACCTCTGTTTGCAGTTTCTGAAATTGGTTCAGAATGGTAAGAGAGATTAGTATTCTCATATAGAGAGAAATCATATTATTGATGATAGTACCAAAAAAGCCGGTAATGTATTCATTTAATTAATTAATTAAATTTTTAAATTTTGGGCGAAGTTTAATTTGTAACATAATCTAGCTTCTTTCATCATAGGGCGAGTCGGGAGCAGCGGCTCTACGGCAGACAGCTTTTGTTTCCCTCCAAGCTCGTCCAGTAGATAGTATTTTTCTGCTCTCTATGGCTCTAAGTCTAGCGATGTACCGTCTTCTTGAGGATTACAATTGAGACTTTTAGTTTTCACATCGTTCTTCTCCTATCCTGCACTTCTTCAAAGCCCATCTTTTGATAACGTGGACACATATATACGTACCAGGTTTTACAGCCATATATACAAGACTGCTTTTACATACATAGGCACTGAGTTATGCCATGTTTACGATTTGTTTTTCTTTGGAAATCGATACAAGGTGACATGAGAAAGACATCTCTCAATTTATTTATACGGGAACCGACATCTTCTTCTGTGAAGGTGCGAAAGATTCCTGTCGTATTTCCCTGTTCAGATTCAAGCTGTCGAACTATTTGCAATTATGTAGAGCTATGCGTTTAGTTTTTTTTTTTTTTTTTATTAATTCGATTATTTTCAGGGAAATACTATAAGTCATGTTCATTAAACTTTCTTCCACATATACCTTCTATCAATTAAGTCAAACATCTTCTCGAAATCCACGAAAGTTGGGTAGAGTGGACTGGTATAGCAATACGTCTCAAGTTATTACAAACAGTTGGGTGCATTTTTTTTTTTAGGAACTTAATTTTTTTTCCAATTCATCGGGAATGCTGTTCCAAGACCTTCACAGGATTTGTTAGCTCTGGCGATATTTCAGCTACTTTAGTCATGTCTAACGATCGGACCGGTAATTATTTGTGTCATGTATATGAAGCACTTTACTCGCAAACGTTCTATCTTTCTGGATTCTCTAAAAAGGTCCAACTAAGAGCTTAGAGGAAGTTCACTAACCACCGCAACTTAGTAAGATTCCACCCTAACCCTATACTACGTTAATCTCTGGAAAGAGCTTACTCCAAAGCTGTGTAGTGTTTTGATACAGGACTATGCCATTTATACTCATTGAGACGCTTTATGCTTCTGACGTAAGATCTGTTTTTCGCCTTCTTTTTTCAACAAGGCGTACACAGGATTGATGTGTAACTAAAAATATTAATTTTGGAACTGTTATCGCCGATTTAGAAAATTGGTGGAGTAGATGTTATTCTTAAGCACCGTTCTACGTTTGATTTCTTGCCAGGTTATGTCTGTCGTCCATTCTTATCGGTGCATTTGAACAACCCAGACTTTTTTGCATTGGTGTTATGAGAGAGTACAATGTACCACGTTATTGTCTATATGGTTTGGATGATCGGTATACCGGTAAAACTTTTCTCGAATACAAATTAGTATTGTTATGCCACAATTTTTATAAACTCCTCCAGTTCAGCTAGATTTCTTTGTATACTTAACTCTGTACGTAGGTAGTAGGTATCCCGCCTACAGTAAAATAACGACAGCTATATGAATAGATCACTGTTCCCAATGGTAACTGAACTTATGCCTTGGCTACAGATGACCCCATCAAGGGCAGTTTTGTTACGGTAGATTTAAATGTTTAAATAACCAATTATTAAACCGTGACCTCCTCTCCGGATAATAGAATCGAATAGCATATTTAACCTAATAGAGAACTACTCCTTAGTATATTCTCTTTAAATACATCGAAGCTATTTATATGCAGTAGAGAAAAGATTAGCAGAACCCTTTAAGAATAACAATTTAAATTTCTCTAATGTTAGAATTTTATTAGATCACATAGGTGTCTGGTAATGAACGCCCAGTTGTTTATCGCATCGTTTTCCCTATGGTCATTAACTTACGAGTATGGATGAGCAAAATACTAAGTGTATACATAATTCCATCAATTTAAAACTATTTTTTTTTTATCTAATTCTCATCAAGATTAAATATTCATCTTCGGTCTACTTTTTTAACTTTCTACACAGAATTTCCTTCACATCCCATACATGATAGATTCTACTTATAATTAAATAATAAAAAAAAAAAGCGCGACTTCCAAGCCGTAAAATCCAAAAGCTCGACATTTTTTAATATTAAATTAATTTCAACGTTCAAAACATGCACTACGATCGAAATTCTGGGTATCCATTAGTCCTTTTACCCTTACCTAATTACATTAGGACAAGTCACCTCATCAAAATTTAATTCTACAGCAATAGCAACAGCCGCCACCCATCAGCTTAAACATCCAATTAGGTGAAAATTGAACTCAGTTTCCCCTCGTCTCGTCATCATCGGTCCGAGGACATTAAAACATGTTCTTTGAAATGTAAGCGCTCCAAATGTCCCAGATCAGCAATCTGTCTTTTTTAAAGTGAATGGAATGATTCATCTATGAGCTTTTTTATGGTGAAATACTGCAACAAAAATAAAGAAGAAACTTTCGTAGAATCGAGGAAAGAGTCAAGGTGCCTCATAACTTTGTCAACAAATCTTTCGAACTTGACTATTTGCTGAAAGTCTTTTGATTTTCTCGATTTATTATTTCCCCATCCATACAAACACCCACTACAAAACGAACTGAGAATGTATGTTGGAAACAGGCAAGTTCACTGGCGCCATACATAATACAATATCTACAAGCACAGGAAGAGCATCTTGGGGATATTTTTAAGTGTAAAACTGTATGATTGATTTCAACATGTGAGATGAAATCTTGACGGGTGTGTTTTGGCAACTTTTAAGTGGAATTTATCATACGGGGTGGAGCAAAATTTATCAACGAACGAAGGTAAACACCGAACCTGACAAGACATCAATTCGAGCCAAAACTAAATAAGTATTGAATTGGGAAACTTCAAAAAAAAAAAAAAAAAAAACAGAGGGGATCTGACAGCATTCGCTTCCCGGCTAGATTTCCACCATCAATTCTGATTAATTAAAACCATGTGCTTGAGAGTGTGACGCTTTTGAATATTCCGCCCGCGTAAATTACTACTCCTCCAGTTCAGGCCATATGTACATACTATTTTTTGACATGTGCTTCCTCTGCATTCAGGAGACCCATTTTTACATGGGATTCGTTTTATCTTTTTCTTTTTACCCAGTTTGAAAAGATTTCAAAAGACTTGAGGAGTCATCAAAGAGAAGCCCCAACTCATTTAAAAAATATGCAAATGTCTGCCTAAATTAAAAGTTTTTTCTCTTTTTTGTTTTTTTGTTTTTTAGCTCAGATATGTGAACAATTTTCAAATGGTTCATAAAGTAAACACGAAAGTAAAAGTGCTACATAGGCAGGAAGGAAAATTATTCTCTCTGAATAATTAACAAAATTAAATTTGACTTTTCGCCTGCATTCCTGAGGCGAGATTTATATTACCTATGTAGGTATCTTTTGTAAAATTATTTCTTTGGTTTACTTTTCTTTGTCACACATTTATTTATTTATTCATAAGTAAAAGTTGAAGAATCATTTAATGCGATTAAATAATTGCCTAATTTTATTTTATTTATTTAATAATGTTACATGCAATGCAAGTCGAGTAGTAAGGAGAAAAAAAAGACTTGGAAAAAACCAAAAAAAAACCAATTAATTTAAGACTAGTTAGTCGGTTCTGCTAAACGAGTATTGCAGAGGTAATACAAATTCGTATTCCAACAAGTGATTAGCTGTAATCCTTAATAAAATACCATGAGCGTAACAGAGGAAACAATGTGTTTGGAGACATTGCTTGCCGAATGCAATAGATTTCTCAAAAGGATTCCAAAACATGTATGATGTGAAGTATCTGGATCAAAATATTAAAATGTGGCGCCTTCCTAATAACAAAATTCAGATTGTACGAATTTAATCTCTGATTTTCGTGTGAAGCATTTTATTTCTAATATATAATTCTAAAAATAACGCATATTTATTTCATCACAATTTAAACAGTATTTGCCGCAGAAGAGCTTTGCGATGCTGTAGAATTTTTGTATGCATATGTAATATCGGCTATAAAATAACCAAAATGATAAAATAGTAAACAGCGAAATTTTGAGCATTTTTAATTTGCCTCTCATAAAAATTGCATCCACTTCATGGAAAAGCATTGGCGTAGCTAGGATTTTATTGTGGGGTGGACTTGTAGGGGCCAGCCTGACAAAAAATTGAAGAATAGTATTTTTCAATCAAGTTTTGATTATATCTATCCTCAGTGGTCCTTTCAGGCAGGGCAACGTTAGAAAAGGCGTGTACAAAATAACGAAAGATAATAAGCAGTGCTGTAATTATTTATAAATATCAGTAGATGGTAGCTTACTTTGATACACCGTAGCAAGCACTGGTATTTAACATTTTTTAAATTTTTAAGAAATGCATCCACAACGTGAGCTAACGGTAGGTTTTCAAATCGTCGTTCTAGATTTACTATGATATTATCTATTACTTGGTAGTAAATATGATCTTCCAGAATTTGCTGGTTGTGTATCAGCTAGTAAATGTAATGCTTTCGCCCGCTGTCGAGTCTGTACAAACGTCCCTTTGTTGACTTCTTTTTCTGAGACTCTAACATGTTTTAGCGAAATCTAGTGCATTTCAGAAACTGCTCGATATACATATGTCAAAATTTTGAACTGATTCTTGCATGCTTCGAAAGTACCTATAGTAAATTTACTATAGTATTCAGTACATTCACTATATTAATAGCTTGTGCCATCATAAGACTGTGCAAGAATTCAAACATCACCCAAATGGTGTGTATTCAATGTATCCAAAATAGATTTGCAAGTCCTTGAGCATCTCTGTAGGTGGAACAATTTATAAAACCTAGAAATTATTCGACTATGTCGAGACCGTTCGCATATCTTACGGTTACTGACAATTGTCCCTCTTTAAAGCAGCTGGCCTCGTCCAAGCTCAAAGAAAAATAGCCACATGCTTTAGTTTCTTCAACAATCAGAGTGAGGTTCGACATGACTTTTGTTATTTCATTCTGGATATCTGAACTGAAGTAGTTGTAGTATTTTTCAAAGTGGAGTGACAATTTGTCATCCTATTTAGAACACAAATGGGTAATTTCAAGAAATTACCTCCTATTTTTAGAGGATGAGTTCTCCCGGTGTCGTCTCAGAGGCAGGCGAAGAAGTATCAGTATTATATCAATAAGTTTATCCAAGTATTACCGGTTTTTAACAATTTATTTCTCTTGCTGTTTCGTATGTTGTTGATTAACATATCCAAATGTAAGAGATTGACGATAGGACACATGCAATTGGCTGCATTCAGAGTGAGGCGATGAATCTGAGTGTTTTTTTAAGGCCTCTGTTAAATTTTTGGAGTTTCTAAAACCACTTTTTACAAATTTGAAACAAGTACACTATTAAATAATTTCGTTCTACATATTTTCAATGTATGTTCTCATGCTTGTTGGTTGAAACTTAAATATAATTGATCGATTAATTGGATTTAATAATTTTGGATCGTATTTTTCTGGGGTGGGCACCGGTGTCGCACCGAATACACTGGGGGGGGGGGGGGGGGCATGCCCACCCATACCAATACCTAGCTACGCGTATGTGGAAAAGAAATCCATATCGGAAAAATGTGACTCACATAGTCGAGTTTTATTTAAAATAACTTTTTTTCTGTGAATTTTCTTGAACATTTTTCTTCAGAAATTTTATGCGCTTGGTAGTCAGCAGCACCCCAAAAAAAGTTTGATTGATTCGTTTCGCTAGTAATTTTTATTAACATAGTTTATTTTTGCTTATGAACCTTTATGAAAAGTTTTCCTTTTAATTTGTATGCGCTTCCTAGGGCATGGACGAAATTTCCGATAACAGAAATTGAAAATACTATTAATAATGTTACAACATTTTCGCTTTTGTGCATTTCCTTCCAAATTTTTCTCTATTCTGCAGATGAAAAAAAAAAATCTGTTGATAATTGGGATTGATTAAAATTAAAAATTGTTTTACAAGAAATACAGGATTTTCCAATAAGAGGTGTTATTTTGATATTCAAAGAAAAATTCCATTTTTTGAGATAAATGATCGGATCTTTATTTCATTATAAAGAGGAAGGTATGCCGTTAATAATAGGAAATAACATCAGCCAAATGACCACCACGACCACACTTACAGGACCATATCCTTTTCATGAAATTTTCCATAACCAAATCGCAAAGTGGCTGCCCTATGTCCTCGATAGCCTCACGAATTCCATCTTTGAGGTCTTGAATCGACGCTGGGCTATTGGCGTAGACCTTCTCTTTCACGTGGCCCCAAAGGAAGAATTCGCAAGGTGTTAAGTCACAAGATCTCGATGGCCAATTGGAAGAGATAAGACGGTCCGGAAACTTTTCCCGTAAAAGATCAATGGTTTCGTTGCTTGTATGGCACGTAGCGCCGTCTTGTTGCAAGTAAACGTTGCCCAGATCAATACCATCCAATTCCGGCCATAAAAAATCATTAATCATCTGTCGATAGCGCAATCCATTCACCGTAACTGTTGCTCCAGCCTCATTTTCGAAAAAGTAAGCAAATTCTCTATTGCGGTCCGACAAGGTGCTTCACGACGACCCAAAAATTTTCGAGTTTTACGAACCGTCTCTGCCACATTTTCACCATTTTTATAGTGAATTTTAATAATTTTAATGCATTGTTGAATCGTGTATCGTTCCATTTTTATTAATTAATTAATGGCGTAGTTTCTACTTGTCAAATGTCTAAAAATGACAGCTCCAAAAGTGACATCTACCGAAATAGCGGGCTAATTAAAATAACACCTCTTATTGGAAAACCCATTATACTATATGGATCAGTATAAGCCATTAAATATTGAAAAACTATTTTGAAAGGTAAAAAGTAAGAAGGTTTGCAATTTAAATTTAATTTGTTTACGTGTAAATTTATGCAAGAATACATGATGTCAATTGTGCCTCTATAACAAATTTTGACTATTGTAGGATGATATGTTATTGTAGAAAACAATCTTGTGTATAGAAAAGCTATAAAAGCACGATGATTTATCAAAATAATTGTCAGTTCGCGATACCAGTAAAATTGTAAGAATCTTACACCTACGTATCTTTCGTAGAGATTCGCTACTAGAAACAGCTTCATATTACAGATTTTATATTATTCTATTCACTTCCCCTAGAAACGGTTGCTAAAAGGACATTTGCCCTATAGACGTACTACAAAAAATTCATTTCACAAAAGGAATCTTTCCCAACTTAGATCAAAGATGATCAAAGATAAAAAAGTCGTTTTCCAAAAAAGACCTTTTCCAAAATGACCTTTTGGCAAATAAATATGTATCTGCTGTAAAGTTTGTTTTATTTTTGTGGTCTTTTTTCCGTTGACCAATGGTTGTGGAATATCTTATGGAAAGAAGAACAAACTTTTATTAAAACAGAGATACAAGCGATATAGCTATATGTAGCGTCTAGGTACTTGTATCTCGACCATGTGAGAGCTGGAAAGCTCAAAGTTTGGTCTTAATATAAGCTATGTTGAAATCACCACAGCTGCGGACAGCTTTATTTGCGGTGCCTTGATTAGCTTAGAGCTGAAGAGCTCTATTAATATCAGGCAATGGTATGAGAGCACTTTTTACCTTGAAGGGTAACCATTATTAGGATTTAAGGGAGCTTCGCTATAGTAAAAGACACCTTGAGAGTTCTGATAATACTCTGATTTTATTAACCAAATCACAGGTGTTTTATACATTAACAAAATCGTTTACTTCATCATTATGCATGTAAAAATTAGATTTGCACGATTGATCACCTGAAATCGGTGATTGCATACAAGATTGCCGAATAAGCTTTATACAGCTACACAAAGTTAATTGCACATGCATAGTGCTTATTTACTCAAGATGGGTTTATTTCTTTACCTATGACGCTTGGTCTTATGGACAAGCTTTAATGAAAGAATTGTTTTTCTTTATTGTTCTTTGCTTGTTTAAGATTACTCAACTGCAATTTCATTCATGCAGTGTATGATCCATTCATGTAGTAAACCAATTTTTTTGTTTTAATATTTTTCGTTGGATTATGTGCATTTGTGTGTAGATCAGTATGCTTCTCTTTGCATATTTGTTGTGTGCATTACATCAATACACTTATGCTCTACACTATAAATGAGACGTATGTTGCATGAAATGAGGCGCGGGCGCGATAAAAGTTTCTAGCATTTTAATAATTTGGTTACCAAATTTAGTTGCTAAAATCCAAAGAATTACAAAAACGCAGATAATGCGAGGAAATCAGAATTTTTGGCAGAAATGTATAAGTACTCAAATGTCATTGACAGCAAAGCCGAACTTGTTCAAGAGTTTAAAACTTTTAAGGATATATACATATTGAGGAAGTGTCCTTAAGCAATGTATTAAAATTCATCTTTGTCAATGACATGTGCTTTATTTACCATAGCTTCTCGATTTTATCAAAAAGGAATGCAGGTGCCGAGCGATCCCCTAGCAGACTGAAACTCATTAAGTCTGGGTTAGTTTTGCTCTCCATTGAAATGCAGTTGCCTACTGAAGTGCATTTTGCAGGAATGAAACCTAAATGAAGGAAGCTGTTGTAGTTGCCTCATTTGTTAATAATTCATAAGAACATACATACTTATATCAATTTGAATATAATGAATATAACGGGTGATTTTTTATGCGTTTGGTTATTAATTTAAAAAAAAAAAAAAAAACACAAAAAAATTGGCAAAAGGTATAAAGTTGTTATTGGAGACAGTGTTGGGCAAAATGCAATCTGATTGATGATTAATGATTACGATTACAATCTGTAATCTGTAATCATGATTACAGATTGATAAAATTAATCAGAAAAGTAATCATTTATGGCGATTAATGATTGATCAATTGTAACCGTAATCATGATTACATGATTACATTTTTTGATTACAAATTTGCAAAAGGTTTAAAATTGTAGTTAAAAAGAAAACAAACATTGTTGTATTTCTATCCCGAAGTGGGTAGTGAATAACTTGTATTGCCTTATTCCACAACAGCTGCATTCTGCCCTTGAATTCATTCGAACTAGCATATAACAAGGTGAAGCAATATGAAAAGTGTAGCAAAATCAAAGCGTTAAAAGGCATTATTGCATTTTCCATGCTCAACGACTTTCTTATACGCCCCAGAAATCTAATTTTTTCGCTATTTTTTTTTCAAATATAATCAAGATCCTCGAAATTAAGCTGATGATCAGATATGTGTGAGTCTCTATCAATCGAAGCACTTACATTCTTTACACTGACTTCAATTAATACATAATTCAACGTGCCTTGGAGTTTTCTACAATAAAAATTTTTACGATAACAGATTGTTTGTTTTCTTAGAACTAAATTTTAAAATCTCTTGAAAAGTTTCATTTGTAATATAAAAAAAAATCTAATCATGTAATCATGATTACGGTTACATTTTCCTAAGATTACTCAATGTAATCATGATTAATGATTGATGAGTAATCAATATTGATGTAATCATGATTGAGGTGTAATCATGATTGATTTAATCATGATTATTAATCTGATTACAAATGTAGTTGATTACGCCCAACACTGATTGGAGATTGAAAATGAATCTTTGCCATTTCTAGTACATTTTAAATCTTATTTTATGTAAATGTTCGCCGCAACTACGTTCTAGGTGGTCAATATGGGAAGTCCAATTTTGTGTGACTTTTTCGAGCATAGCCGCTGGAATCTCACCGATAACAAGTATGATGTTGTCTTCTAGTGCTTGATTCGATGCATATTTATCAGCATAAACATGGAATTCGGCGTACCTTCACAAAAAATAGTCCAACGGTGTCAAGTCGCACGATCTAGACGGCCAGTTCACTGGTCCAAATCGAGAGATAAATTCTTCACTAAATTCATTTCGCAATAGATCCATCGTTGCGCGTGCTTTGTGGCATGTGGCACCGTCTTGTGGAGACCACATGTCAACCAGATTCAGCTTATGTATTTTGGGTAATAAATGGTTGGAAATCATTGCACGATAGTGAGCACTATTGACGGTAACGTTGTTTTCATCGTTATCTTTGAAAAAGTACGGTGCAATGATTCCACCAGCCCGTAAACCACACCAAACAGTGCATTTTTCAGGATGCATTTGCAGCTCTTGTATTGCTTGTGAATGCTCATGGGACTAAATACGGTAATTTTATTTATTTACGTATCTGCTCAACTAGAAATGTGCTTCATCGCTGAAGACAATCTTTTGATCTTCCTACAGCTTTTCCAAGGCCCATTCACCGCACACATGATGCTGTGGCAGATCGCCCGGCTTCAGTTCTTGAGCGAGCTGTAGCCTATATGCCTTCAATCCAAGATCCTTGCATAAAATCTTCCACGTAGTGGAATAACACAATCCCAGTTGCTGCGAACGGCGACGAATGGACACATCACGATCCTCACCAACACTGGCGGCTACAGCAGCAATATTTTCTTTTGTACGCATTCTACGCACACGGATGGGTGGCTTGATGTCCAATAACGTGAAATTGGTGCGAAATTCGGTCACTATGGCTTGAATAGCCTGCTGAGTAGGGCGATTATGACGACAATAAAATGGTCGAAGTCACCGAAACACATTTTTCACAGAGCACAAATTTTGATAATTAAATTCAATAATTTGTAACCGTTGGTCGGGTGATGAAGTGGCAATGCAAACTGAACAACTATGACACATGTCACGAATCACGAGTGAGCTGTCAAAAACAAAGCGCTGAAAAACCAAACAGCAAAAAATCACCCGTTACTTATCACTTATGTTTGAAGTTCTGCTGGACGCCATTTTTGTTTGTTTGTTTGTTTATAATATGAAATAAAATTTATCTCTATGCGCCTTTCTTTAATATGTTCGCTCCCCCAAAAGTTTAAACCTGAATACGCCTCTGCCGATAGGTAGGATAAAGGCTTGATAAACATTGGCTGGAAGTGACTATTTAATTAGCTATTCGTATTCATGGAAGATTTCTAAAATGATAGAAGTATGCTGGCTATTATTATTGTTAGTTATTTTGTGTGATCTTAATGATATACAGTTTTCAATTTAAATCAAAATTGGTGATTAGGTATTAGTGGTCATTAGGATAAGCATGCTCTTAATATTAAATTATGGCTGGCAATAATGATACTAATTTGTCTTTTTTTGTGTATGTGTTGCACATCGCCGCATTTATACTTTTGAAGGCTCTAGGCATAAAATAATTATGAAACCCAAAAAAAAAAAATAAGTCTATTTCAGTTAATAAAATATATTAAGGTAGGTATGTATACATTTTTTTTTAGTTTATTGGAAGCAAAAGTCGCCATTTCCATAATAATACATTTTAGTAACATAAAAATAACACAACAGTAGTAAAGTAGTTCAACTTTAAATAAAAATCTTCGTTGAAAATTTGACGAGGCAAAGGCATTGTCAAAAAATCAAGCAAACATATTGAAAATCTTAAACGATTTATCACTAACAGAAGCCTTGTACATCATGGTATTGGGGTAATTGTCCGTTCTTTTCCTCATTCATATTAATAAATTTAAAAAAAAATGCGTGGGTCACTAAATAATTTCGTACGCATGCTTTGAACATACTCATCAGAAAGTGTACAGGTTAGATCTTTGAACTCATTATATGATGTGATTAAGTTGCTGTGACTTATCATTATAATGTCTTTGTCCCTCATACAACTTTTCCACAGATTATTCTATCTATTTTTATTTTTTATTGAGCAATGGCGGTGATTTTTTTAGAATTAATTTTCTCAAAAAGTTTTTGACTCATCGCATTTCTAAACATATCACGCCAAATTAATTGACTACATTCTCACATTAGGCATACGTACAACTGATGATACAATACAAATACCGAGATATCTTATAAGTTCGGTGTTTAAAAAATTAAATACCATCTCTGTGTTTTTAGAAGTGCCGTATCTCCTACTTTCTTTGACAATTGTATTCATTTATGGCCATTTGTAGCCAAGTGGGGGCGCTAGGCACTTTAGGATATACGGGCCCCCTAACATAAATTATTTTCTAAAATATTTTGAGTTATCAACAGGACTAATAACGTAAAGTATTTTTAAGATCTATCGCGCACTGGAAACTTTTTGTCACGAAACTATTTTGTCACCACTATCAATTCCATTAGGCTGCGCGCATAAAGTGACGTGACTTTTTAGTTTCTCCGGCTAGCATCATTTTGGTGACGAAACTATTATCGCGCCTTCATGTTTATATGAATGTGAGGTTTGGGATGTTTCTTAAGGAAAACTCCGATCTATGTTTTATGCTTTTTTATTTTTCACTCGACGTTTCGGGCCTTGTTTAGTACCCTTCTTCAGGAGTTAGCTAATACTATCTGATATTCTAATGTAGCTAACTCCTGAAGAAGGGTACTAAACAAGGCCCGAAACGTCGAGTGAAAAATAAAAAAGCATAAAACATAGATCGGAGTTTTCCTTAAGAAACATCCCAAACCTCACATCATAGACCCGATCAAAAACATAACCGGCTGGAAACCTCAAATCAGCTGTAAACCGTTTATATGAATGTGCACGCACTTGAAAAATAGGTACTGCAATGATAGTGTGAGATGAAGACATAAATAATGAAGTATTAATACAAAAAATACAAATGACACCACGCCTATACTAGAAAAATTTGAAGGAATACTCTAATAGCAATTTGAAGATCAAAATGTGGGGCAAATATACATGCAAGTGTTTATAGACCTTAGAGTTACAGCAAGTCTCTCTTCGGGTTCAATTGATGATCGCATAATGGTACTTTTGATAATTTATAGAATGTCTCAAGATCTGTAATAAATCATGAAAGCTTTCAACATTCATATGAAAATATCCAGAGAATTTTTCAAGACAGGATCGCAGTTCATCAAACATTAAGTGAAATTTTCCTTTAAGCACCCTTTCGCTCCAAATTGGAAGAACCCAATAGCACTGATATTTTCCATATCTTTATGACAAATGCGCATATCACAACTGTCTCCTTGAGAAATTTTTATTGATGAATGATGATATAAAATATATTGGTTTTTTGAGTGACAGTTATTTACTGTGTGCGTACTAAACTAGATCAGTGCTAAAGTGACGAAGAAATAGTGTGACAAAAAGTCTCCAGTGCGCGTTAGGGCTAATAAGTATAAACCAACAGTAAAAAAATTTCAGTTGATTACCAAAGAAATTGAGTTTTTCTACTAAAAGTATACCATGGAAAAATATCGGAAATTCAAAAAATACTGGAGCTGCAAATACAGTCAATATACTTTTATATACTAA
Organism: Dioctria rufipes; assembly: GCA_963924295.1. Lineage (NCBI taxonomy): Eukaryota > Metazoa > Arthropoda > Insecta > Diptera > Asilidae > Dioctria > Dioctria rufipes. The sequence goes on from OZ002741.1 coordinate 211,074,165, forward strand.
TATTTTGTATGAAAATTTATTGCAATGTTTAGAAGTTCGAATAAATCTTACGGTCTACTTTCAGCAGCCAAACTTTAACAGCTAAACTAGCTCTTAATAGGTTGTCTTACTGGTTGAAGAATTGGTCATCGGTTGGTCTACAATTGCAAGGACTAGGGGGCCCCAAGGATCGCGGATTCCTGGGTCCAGTGGGCCCATGCGTAAATATGGCATCTGTATCCATTAGTTCGTCATCGAAAAATAGAATATTTTCAGGTGATATTGCTGTTTTGGTAAATGTTCAAGGCACATTTCTCATTTTTCCTTGTCTCCATGGCAATTCCCTTGGCTTAGGTACAGAAGCTGATGTATGTAGATCTTTGTTTAAGTATAGTTTTCACTTGATTGTTAGTATTAGTACTATTGGTAGTATGTCTTTGAAAACAATGATCCACAACTTCTTCTGGTTCATGGGTCACATCTTCTATATCACCCTTATCTAGTACATTTTCATTAAATATCTTGAAAATCATCACCACTATCACATGGTTTATTGTCAATGAAATCGATTAGTTTATTCTCATTCATAGCTTCTAAATCCCCTTTTTCTAACCCATTCTTGTAAATAAAACTCATCTGGGATAAAAAGAAAAATGCAAAGATATTCAAGAATAAAAAATATTAAAAGTACACGTGCATCTACGAGCTAACCCCCAGACCAGAATATACAAGCCATGAACAAAGTCGAAGAAAGAGAGCTGCGGGATGGTCATCAAGCCCATCCACAGTCTTCTTGCCTTGTCTTACTGCAGGAGTTTTTCATATAAAAGTTGCTTGTATTTTGTTCAAAAATTGTTTCTTAGTTATGACATCATTAATACAGCACATTTAATTGGACACTTTTGAGTCAACCTACAAAACCCGGCTTATCTCCAAAACTGCGCAGCCGATCCGGGTCCGGTTTTTTGCATCTGAAAGCCAGTACTCATGCGCGTCCAACACCTGTCAAGAAGTGACATCAACTGTCAAGAAGTGATATAAATTTGTTCTACATGTATTAATGCGGCACAGCAGGTGAATACTGTTTAATTTTTTATGCGAAATTTCTCTCCAATGTGCAACACAATTGTAGAGATTTCTCTCTGCTTCTTTTACCTCTTCCTTCGAAAATCGGTATGTATACTGCATCAAGAATACTCGCCTGGGATAGCCTATTATCTTCAATGGTGCTGCGACGTTTTTATAACCTAGATATCATGTTTGTGTTAGGAGCAGCGTGTAAGGTGTTGTTTACCTGGTAGCCAACGCTCATAACTTTACAAAATTTTATTCATGATGCGGGCGGGGGGTCTTATGTTAACTAATACAACTTTTATGACAAGTACGACTTTCTTACCGAGCACCTCGATGAGTTTCTTCATTAACTCATCTATTAGCTCATCAATAAATTGGGATGGATACGTATCTGTATATCTAGTGCATCTAATATACGAGTGAAAGGGAGATAAATGGTGTTGCGCTAAAAATTTACTACTTTTGGCTTTAGCTATTCGCCTGCGAAGTGGGACTGAATTTTATCATTCTTCATTCCATTGTCTAAAGCGAACCGTAGAAGGTCATGTGCAATTTAAAATGAAGTGTAAGTTCCTTTTAAGTTTCAGGTGTTTTTTTAATCATCGGTAAGTAATTTTTCATATTTTTATGGATAGTATACTCCTATTTAGAAAAACATTAACAAATTGGTTGATGACATGTGTAATGGGCATATATATTAGCCGCATTGCAATAAAAATATTTTCCTTTTTAGAATCTTACCGCGGGAACTTATTCAGAAAGAAATACAAGGCTGAACTACGGAAAGACATTTTATTGGCACACAATCGATATAATTGGGCCACATGTACAGCAAGGTATTACTATTTTATCTATCTAGTTTATTGATTAATTTTTACAGAAAAAAGGCAACGAGTACCGCAGATACTGGTCTCGGCGAGCTCCAATAAGAAATAAGACAAATTTTTAATTTTTTTTCCAATTTTTGTTTTATTTATTTATTTTTTTCTATACAATAAATCGTACAAATATTATTTTTCTTGATTTTATTAATATTCTGAATTAAAAAACTTAATTACCCCTGATAATCATAATTATGCTCAACGATGAGGGATTTGATTTATTCACAAAAGTAATCATTGAATTGCTCATCATATGAATGCGAAGTATATAAATGAGTTTAGTCCCAGTGCTAGAACAATTATCAGCATTACTTTCATCCAACCAATTATCATGAGCTCATCAGTGCGCTCATGATGATTGGGCTACCAGGGTTATGCTGTTGTGTAATAAATTATCAAAGAAAAATGCGGTTGATGTATTGGTATATGTGAATTAATGCGCACTGTAGGGTTTTAACAGCGGCGTAGCTATCTTATGATACATATCGCTTCTTACAAGAAAATGCTGTCAATATCTATGCCTGTGAATGATAATAATTCAAATTTAGCAATTTTCAAAGGCTCCAGCAATACTTAGCAGTTACACACAATGCTTTCCTTTTATGGATATTCACTAGTAAAGGGTTTTCCAATAAGAGGTGATATTTTGATATTCAAAGAAAAATGCCACTTTTTGAGATAAATGATCGGATCTTTATTCCATTATAAAGAGGAAGGTATGCCGTTAATAATGAAAAATAACATCAGCCACATGACCACCACGACCACGCCTACAGGACCATATCCCTTTCATGAAATTTTCCATAACCAAATCGCAAAGTGGCTGCCCTATGTCCTCGATAGCCTCACGAATTCCATCTTTGAGGTCTTGAATCGACGCTGGGCTGTTGGCATAGACCTTCTCTTTCACGTGGCCCCAAAGGAAGAAATCGCAAGGTGTTAAGTCACAAGATCTCGGTGGCCAATTGTGATCACCTCATCGAGAGATAACACGGTCCGGAAACTTTTCCCGTAAAAGATCAATGGTTTCGTTGCTTGTATGGAACATAGCGCCGTCTTGTTGAAAGTAAACGTTGTCCAGATCAATACCATCGAATTCCGGCCATAAAAAATCATTAATCATCTGTCGATAGCGCAATCCATTCACCGTAACTGTTGGTCCAGCCTCATTTTCGAAAAAGTAAGGTCCAATGACCCCGCGGGACCATAAACCGCACCAAACAGTCACACGTTGAGGATAGAGAGGCTTTTCAACAATAACTCTTGGGTTTTCGGAGCCCCAGATGCGACAATTTTGCTTGTTGACGAAGCCATCGAGGTGGAAATGGGCCTCATCACTCAAGATGAGTTTTCGATGGAATTCCGGATCATTTTCATGCATTTGAAGGACCCAATCAGCAAAGACTCGACGTTGTTGATGATCGGCCGGCTTGAGTTCTTGTGTTAACTGAACTTTATAAGCCTTAAGACCCAAATCTTTATGCAAAATACGGTGTAATGACGTTTGTGGAATGCCTAATTCCAAAGAACGACGAGGAATGGACAAAAATTGGTTTTCTTCAACACTTTCGGCTACAGCAGCAATATTCTCAGCTGTTCTTGAGCGACGTGCACGGGTTTTATTCTTCACATCACTAACTTGTCCCGACAGCTCGAATTTTTCTACCAATTTCTGTATTGCGGTCCGACAAGGCGCTTCACGACGACCCAAAAATGTTCGAGTTTTACGAACCGTCTCTGCCACATTTTCACCATTTTTATAGTGAATTTTAATAATTTCAATGCGTTCTTGAATCGTGTATCGTTCCAAATGTCAAATGTTAAAAAATGACAGCTCCAAAAGTGACATCTACCGAAATAGCGGGCTAATTAAAATAACACGTCTTATATGACACACATATCATAAACCTTTGCAACCATCAATATTTCTCGTAAATAGATTCATCTCTATTTTACCTGTGTCTAGATAGCTCTCTGCGTAATAAATGAAGTAGGTACCAATTCTACTAAATTCTTCCATGAGAAAGTACCCGCATTCTTCCCAACATTTGGATTTAGTAGTTACTTAAGCCGAGCCAGATCCCTCCTCGGTGTTGCCATTTAAAAATTTGGGTTTTTTAAGTATATTGTAAAAACGATCAGTCCAAGGCGGTTTTATTGTCCTGAAATGAATTTTTCTAATACGGTGCGATGGCAGTTGGGAAACAGAATAGTGAGAACATATTTTTCCACTGTCAGCAATAATACCGACGACACCGCCAGTCTGTCAATATTACAGTTTGTACTAAACCGCAGATGTGTCTCTATATACTGGAAAAAAGCTCGGTATACACTCAGTATATAGAACATTGGAACTTAATATTAAAACTGCGCAAAAATTTCGGGGTATACAGAGTTTATCTCAATATGAGCCTATTTATAAACATCAGTCATTTAACCCACTCACCTTTTAGAGCCGAATCTAATATTGCTATGTTGCCTGCAACTTATGTGCTGCAATTGTAAATAGACAAGTAATCTCACAATATTTGCTCGCATTTTGTACGTACGCTAAATTTTCTCTAGTCAAATGACAAAATAAATGACAAATGCCAATTATGGCATACATAGAGTAGATGACCTTTGGTGCATACTTCATCGGACCGGCCCTTATAATCTAGGCATTGCAACCATTTCTCTCCAGAGCAGCTACTACCAAAAGACTCCATATAAACTAGGCACATGCAGTGGTCCTCATCCGACGAATCGTCTCTCTGCTTCCTGTTTTTTTTTTTTTTGTAATGTTTCTTGACTGTTTTCTGTACCTTGCCTTTTCCTTTTGCAGATTTTAAGAGAGTTTTCTGGACGTTTTTCCTGATATCATATTCCTGCTGTATTGCCATTTTTTCCGGAATATCAGTCAGAATCGCATTCTTTCGCTTCTTACGTCCCCTGTTTGTCTAGAGCCTTGGGCCAGCTCGCGGAAAGGGTTGAATATTTTGGGGTGAAAAAGGCTGTGCTTGTGTGTACTATGTCCAAGCTCAGCATGGCTGGTTATCGCGTCGCATTGAATGTTATTCGTTTTGTCTTGTATCTGCAATCCACTTGAATTTGATTCAGGATGCGCAAGATTCTTCTTCAATTGGTCAGAAGCCAAAGGTGGCAGAAGGCGCGAAGTCGACTAATGTGAATATGTTTCTGTTGTATGGGGTTATTCCTGTGCATTTAAATCCCGATACCTCATTTACATCAGTGACTGCTAGAGTAAAAGCCTCTTTTACAATGTTTGGAATATTGTGGATGGTCATCCTTTAACCGGGCTTATTACGCATCTAGTTATCGGCGGCAGTGTTGACCGTGTTCTTGAAAGATCCACACATCGCTCGGTCAAGAGGCTGTAGCTTGTGGGTGCAATGTGGTGTGGAAAGGATAACAAGACAATTCCATTATTCTTGCAAAAATCAATACACTTGATGGACAAATGAGACTCGTACTTGTGGAACAAGAGCGGGCACCTCTCTTCAGGAGTTGGTCTTGTTTATCTTTTAAAATGTCCCAAGAAAAGTATAAATTCGGCCTCTTGCATCCAGCTACTCGCATTTCCTGCACTTGTGGACCCTACGGGGCCATCTGGAATTATATGATCCTGGTACATCTTTAGAGGAAAAACGAAAAACGGCGGTTTATGACCTCCCTGGGCATTAATCGGGATGACCACTCTTACTAGTCTACCACGTTCCGCAGATGTTACTGCTTCTACTTGTTTTGTTCCTCGCTTAGCTACAATCGTATTCGGTCTCATCAACATTCCAAATATCTTTTGGTTCAAACTTGTACCGATCCATCATCACCGTAAGATTATCGAAAAACTTATTCACGTTATTTTCATTAAAACTCGTTTTTAATTATATTTCACAACCAACTGGTATGCCAATCTGCTTACCTCCTTAGGCGAGAGTGCATAATATAGATTTGAACTACTTATAAATGTAGTCTTGAAGAATATCTTCTTCTTCAATCGAAAATACACATTTCCAACTGCGGTAGCCAACCCTCGCCAATGAATCTCGTGATGAGAATTTTTTAAAATACCTCAAAAGAGTGACATGGTAAAGAGAAAATTTTTTTGCGGCTGCTCTGACTGTTATCTTCTTGGTCAGGTGTTTTTCTGCTACTTTGTTATAAGTGGCTGTATCAGCTATCCCTCTGGATGTTGCTCTTATTCGGCATCGAGGAATTCTTAAAAGATAAGATAAAACAAAAAATAAAAATATTCACGCACTTAATTTTCACGTGGACGAACGTAACATGTTACTTTCATCCCCTAATGTCGTGCTAATTTTGCCCCCGGTAATGTTTTTTTTTTTTTTTTTTTTTAATAAATATATCATTACCTGAAAACCACACAGGAATTGTCGAAATACATCACATAGAAATATAAAACCACTATTCAGGAGTAGTGGCGCAAATAATCACCTAAGTAGGTACACCATAACTATGGATTTCTAGAAAAATAAAAAATTAGAAAACAATTACATATATAAATTGAAGAGCGACGGAACAAAGATAGTTAAGTACTACATGTCTAGATTAGAGCAAAATGCAAAAAACTATTTATTACATACCATAATAATAATGAATTTTACTTTTTGATAGGAAAAATAGTAAAAAAAAAAACATTTTATGAGATGCTCTCCAAAAAAAATTGCTATTTAAATACAGGATATATCGATTTTTTTTAAATGCAGTTAACCAATTTTGATTCAACCCAAAGTAATTAACTAATTTTGTTACAAACGAAAACGTACTTAACTAATTTTGTTTTAACAATTACCACTTGACTGGTTTTGATATACTCCAAAATAAAAAGACTATTTCACAGAAAATGTTATTTATTTCAAAGAAACATACCAAAAATTATAGTTTCACCTTATACCCTTACAGCTTCCAATTCTGGCTCAAGACACTCGCAGTCATTAATCAAATCTTCTTCATTATCATTATTAAGTACAACGCCTTCAGTCCTTTCCAAGATTTCTTTGAACCGGTGTAGCTCCTCTAGTTCAGTCCAATCCTCGCCAAATTGCTTCATCAATAAATTTGTTACATCCTTTTTTTCTGACTTAGGACTCTCATCAGACATTTCATTACATTCAAAAACAAAATTTTCAAAACCCTTCATTTTAACATCATTATTCCGTCCGGCTATTTTCCTCAATTGAATTCTTTTTAAGTTTTGAACACCATTGATTTTTTTGTAATTATTTTGCTCCATAGCTTTGATATCATATAGCTTCCATTCTTTATATAATTTATGCACTTTTCCATGCTTCTCAAAAATATTGAAATATTCTTCCTTCGTGGTTATAGCTGTATTCTTTTTAAGCTCTTTCTCAAGCCTGCCAAACGCTCTATCTGCAGGCAAAAAACTATGGCCTCGGACAGGGCAAAATATATGAATTTCTTTGATTGAATTTGGCGATTTGTTTTGAAGCCAAAATGCTAGGGTATGGATTATATGACAGTTTTTATTCTGCCCTCCACAACCGTCACAGAAGAGTCGCAGCAACTCAGTATGATTTGGAAATTCAAGAGAATTTAAATGGTTGAAGAGAGCAGATCCAATTACTTCTGATCCCCGGCCAGCTTCAGTCTCGTTCCAGCAGTAGAACTCAGGAATGTTTGAATCAGCGTTCACAAAACAAAAATTATATAGGCTCAATTGGCGACTGTAGAATGCCTCTTGTATTGGTGTTTTAGGCAAAACTAAGTCAAAACAAAGGGTTTTACTTTTTGGTACATTTTCTTTGAGGTGGGTGTAAAAAGCATTGGCAAGGAGCTTGTGTATTCTTTTTCGTACTATTATTTTAGCTCTTTTATCTGTATTTGTTTCTTTTTTTAGACTATTTTGTAACAATGTGCATGTACTGCATGTGTCTGAGGATGGAGATGCAAAGCCAATATTGAAGTCTTGCAAAAAAATTTGAGTGAACATAGTGCGTTTCACTTGTAATTCAAAAGGAACTGAACCATTATATAAATCCCATAATTTCTTCATGTTTAGGTCCTTTTTATGAATACTTTTTCTCGACCTTCTGTTACCTCCTTGATTTTCCTTTGGTAGTGCACCTGCATGTAGTAAGTTTCCAATGGTTCTAAGTCGTCCTTTTTTTATATACATACTGGAACATTCTTGTTTTTGAGTTTGAGGTAATATGTACAACTGAACCGCCACTTTTTCATAGCCGTACTACGAACACGAATTGGATGGTATGGAGCTATATATCTTGTCAGAAAAACGTCTTGCTTTTGCTTACTCTGATTCTTGAAGAAATTTTTACGCAGGGGTAATAAGTCTTCAACAGTAAATTGTCTACATTTTAGTTTCTGACCCCTGTGTTTGCATGTGGCTTGAAATCCAATACATAACGGGTTTTTGTCTTTATACCTGTAAAAACAACGTAATAATATTTCCCAGTAAACATTTGGATGAAAAATCTTCCGGGCGATATGTGGATGATATTGCCAAAATATCTTCGACACGAAATTATTGCTTCCTTGTCTTGCGTAGACGAAAAGAAGATAAAATTACAAGCAATTTTGTTTATTGATTTTAAATGTGGAAGCAAAAAGACAATAGTTTCCCTTGTTTGTCATCTCTATGATACACGAGTTTATCATTTGGAGAAAGTGTCATTAGATTCTATGACAGTAATTATATTTGTGGGTTCACTTTTAATTCCACCAATTCATATTAAAAAAAAAATAATTAAATAAATATATACCTACTTTAAAGAAATATCTTCTTAAATTCCTTACTACAAATTCCAAAGAATTTTTTTCGACGATTCATGAACGATTTGCTTAGACGATAAGAAAGCGAATCATCTTGAAGAAACGAATACGTATCTTATTAATGATATGAAAATAACTCGCCAGGAAGGGATGTTGGCAAATTACTTCAACATATCGGGTAGCGGATACGCATTCGTTTCTTCAAGAAGTTTTGCCTTCGGGGTATCAGTTTCTCCCGTTGGAAGCTAATTCTTAGCAATACGAATATGATTATCATCTGCGAGATATTTTATCGTCCAGGTAATAAGAAAGTGAATCTTCTGCGTTTCGCCATGTTTGCTGGGTTTTAACATAAAATTACAATCGAACAAATATTACGCACACTAGAACAGTAAGTATTTGGATACTTTGAACTTACTTTGCATTCCTTTTGGCTGATCCTTTTGGAACTGAACGTTTACGTTTTCTACTCCCTGTATTTATACTTGAAACGATTGCTGTATTTTCCATTTGTAGCTCAAATAATACTATATCACATTTCGCCAGTATGAGAAAAAACGTTTTTGGAATTTGAAAACTGAGAAACTGACTGAAGTGACTGACAGTTTGAACTTTTCAACGTAATTTTTTTTTTGTTTGTTTTTTTATAGACACTGTGAAATTAAACTAAATTTGGTCCGATAAAAATATCAAGATGCGTACTTTGTATGAAAATTAACCAGTAATGTTAAAATACTTGAAAAAAAAATCGTTTTTAACCATTTTTGTTCCGTCAGTCAGATTTGAAGTGATTTTTGTATCGAAATTAACTTATCTTGTTTCCTACTTAATATCAGCATCGAGTAGGATTTTAAAAATTAAGGCCTTAGCATGTGTCATGTCATTTTCTACCTCTTAAGTAGTTAACTATTTTTGTTTCGTCGCTCCTCAATTCACCTCTGTAACGTGCGCCCGATATGACTGTTCGGCTGAAACAGAAAGCACCGGCGTATGCATCTGAACTTTAGAGGAAAACTTCTCAACATGCTCGTACGCGTTAAGAGAGGGCATCTTACTTTCATGACGCTGATACTTTTGCCCCGGTCTCCCCTTTACTAAGAACATTACATTAAGTTTCCTAATCGGACTTTTTCTATATTGTATGAAGAATCTAATAGCCTTGTTCATCTTCAAACATATTCCAAGATTATCTTCATTGGATTCGTCATAATTTAATGAGGGCATTTTAATTCTCAATAATTTCAAGATGACATTGGTGTGATAAAATTGGGATATTATTCACGTATGCTTCACTTAAGGATCATCTATGTATATGTATATCTCAGCAATGCACTATTTCTGCCATTTAAGGAAGAACGGAATATGGAGGGCGGAGGAGGTATTAAAACTCTGCAGACCCATACATGAAGCCATATTAAACTTAGAGACATAAGTTCATATCGTTCTTACCCACAACAAATTATTCTGTTCAAGTTATTAATATTTTCATTTTTTTTTTTTAATTAAGTCCTCAGTGCAACTATGTTCGTATAATTTCAGAAAGAAACTTTCACTTTATTAATATTAAAATTGTTCACCTTGACCTAATAGTATATCATCTTCTCTTGATAAAAAGACATTTTGCATTTTAATAATATTAAAACCAAGACCTTGCACGACGACAGGCAGAAAATGTTCGCTGGGTAAAATGAAACATCTTTCATCTGCCGTTTCATCAACCTTAATTAGTGAATCACTAAAATAGCTTTGGTATAGAGTGAGCGTTACATTAAAAATTAATTTAGAAAATTTCCTCCCATGAGTAGGAATGACGAGGTTTTCTTTCTACTTATCGAAAGAAACATCACCCAGTCAGCAAGTACTGACACGACATAAATTTATAAGAGCCTGAATTTCAGCATCCAGATGAGAATATTCTCCTTCTTGTAAATCTTCCAGAAATTCCCTTGAGTTCTCGATTTCATGGAGATAAAATGCACCAGTCAGGCGGCGACATGTTGACTTGTTCAACATGCGGTGCCTGATTTGAAAAGGCTTCGGGTATCTATCTATGGACTAGTTACAAAAAAGATTGAATACGAATCGTAGTGCATAGAGTGTGCTGACATTATAATAGACTGAAGCATACTGCATCGAGCCAAATTCTCTGCTCCATGCAGTTACATATGCACATTTCAATATTTTGCCAACGTTAGTGGGTATCAAAAATCAAGAGAACCGCCAAATACCGACGGAGAATCGATATAAATAGGCTTCCAGGAGCAATGTTTCTACATAAAAATTTTCAGGAAAAAAAAGAAATAACAAACTCACGTACATTTATGTTGGAGCTCAACGCAATGTTTGTTTAATAAAATTACACGCACGGCTATAAACGTCCGTCACGTTTCATTCTGGTAAAATTGTACAGCAACGAGCTATAAAACCTTCTCCTCAATGGGAAGGAAGTTAGTTGGATGAAAATGACGCAGCCCATGAAGAGCTGTCGAATTATCTCCAGTTGCCATGATGAAATTTTAAAATTGAATTGGGCCCCAGCAGCAAGCTTGTTACCAGAGGACTGAACATGTTCCAAAGAGAGAGAGAGAGAGAAAGAATGTAAGTGCCCAGCCTAACGAGGAGGATTTATTTTCGAGATTAGAAAATCACCTGAAATGAGCTGTTCCGTCCCGTTTTGTTGCGAGGATATCTCGTTCGTGAGCCTATTACAATATTTTGCCAGAAGGGCATCCGGGTTATTTCGGCACAAATTTCGATTGTCGTGGATTAATGGCTAAGCGGTCCTTTAGGAATTAGCGTAACCTAAATTAACATTTTAACTTTGTTTTCACGTCGATTTTGTGAACAGGCAAAATCCATGCTGCAGAACATCAGCTCATTGGCATCATACGTGACTTTATTAAAATTTTGAACGTGTTTCAACTTATTAAAATTGACTTTAAATGAGTTTGTGCGCGGAAAATGTGCCAAATCTAATTTCAGTTACGCATTTTTGAATACGTAATTACTTGACTGACAGTTATAGCATTAATTCCAATGACAGAGGAGCTGACAATGTAATGCGTTTATGTAGGAGAAAATGAGAGTTTATTGATAATGTAGAATACTACAATCGAGCATTTTCCTTATGAATCGAAATAAGTAATCATGCAAAACAGAATGTAAAATGAAAAATTTACGTAAATCAGCAAAGTCAATTTTCATGTTCATGAGAGAAATTCAAGTCGAGACTTTAGATTTATGTGAACGCCTACATCAGTTTCAGTAAATACAATTTAAATAGGTACTCAATTTAAATCTAATAGAAGGAAGTAAGTAGCAAAAATATATTCTTCAGGATTGGGTAGGAAATGATAAAATCTATTCATAATAAGTTCTTGAGAATTTGTGCCTTTTAATAAAATTCTTTTCTATGAAATTTGAAAAAACACATAAAAAAAAACGAAATGCAGTTCCTAAAAAAATTATTAAAGAATTTTCTGTAAATCAGAATTGTCGCGGCCTTCAGTTTTCAACATTTGTATAGCTGCTCTTTCTTTACTATAGAACTATATGACCGCGAGGTCCACGAAGAAAGAAAATCTATCTTTAAATAAAGTTAAATCTCCTTGCGTATGATGTTGTCAGGAGGTCTTCCAAGAACTTTATGTGGACAGCACCTAATTATCCTTCTTGTAACAAGATTATCCCAGCTACTACCCCTACTGCCGACTATAATTAGAATATTTACATTAAACCAAACTCTGTGCTATGTATCAAAGATGGGGCATATACTCATAAGGATGGAGGAAATCTTATTAACTTACCTTCCTTCAAATAAATGGAGAAGAGAAGTCGACCATAACAACAGAAAAAAAAAGAACAATCTGACCATTATCAGCCTTGAAGGCAGTTGTAGGTAGCTGAAGATGTGATACCTTCATTCATATCGTTATGGGATTCTGTTTTGAAACATGTTCAATAAAAGAAACCAACGGGGGTATCGAAATCGTACTAAACACATTTTTTTTTTAAATTTTTTGTGTTAAAAATCTCATAGGCACCTGTCTGCAATTAATTCGAAGCCCATATAGCTCGATTCACTTGACTAAAATTTTTATAATTCAATCGTAATTTCAGAAGCCCGCGAGATGAAAGTCTTCAATGCCCGTATCTTTTATATAATTTCAAGTAACAAATACTTAAAAATAATAAACAATGTTGTGAATAACAATTTACCACTACCAAACAAATACAACTAAGGTACATACATAGGTAAGTTTCCCGCTCTATTAGCAAATCTTACAGAATGTAATTTTGTAGTAATTTTTGAAACTAAGTACTCATGCTTATGCGGCCAAGTCAAACATATTTTTTATAATAATTTTTGCATAGTTTGGTATTTGCTTTAGTAACAAAATGAATTTGCGAGTGTTTCATTACACGAAATTGAAAAGTTGGATGACAATAACTTTCAGACTTGGAAAATACAGAAGATGAGATGGGATTGTGATCGTATGTCGATAGAACCGCACTCAAATCAGAGGCAGCTGCGGCAAATCAAGCCTGGAAAACAGAGGATCAAAAGATATTAACAACAATTCTCTTGTAAACAGGATGTATCCGTCTAGGTCATGGGTGCACAAAATATTTACGAAGCGAGCCAAATTTAAAAACGCGAATATATGACGGGCCATTGAAAAAAAAACTAAATGTGGTTTTTGGTTTTTGATACATATGTAAGGTAAAAGCACCAGTAGTCGCCATCCTCAAATTTTGCACTAGTACTCGCCACTCTTGCCACAAATGTGGAGGATGCATTACCGAATCAAGCAACCACACAGGTCTGTTGTTATTGATATAGTTTTTGTTTACTGTGTTTGGCATTGCTGCTGAAGCGATATTGGTAATTTTTATCAACAGTAGAGCATGATTTAGATGGTTTTCCCCGGAAATTCAACATAATATAACGATTTATCCCATTTTATATATTTTGCCAGTAGTCGCCAGCCCTGGCGACTACTAGTGTTTCCAACATTTTGGTTAACTGTGTAATGCTTTTTGATAAAAATATCAAATTTTCTTTTATAATTATAATAGTGTGATTTTGACTACAATCGGACCACCGGACCCAGTAGTCGCCAGGGGTATTCGTCAATGCAAACAAGGATATTGTGACCCAAGAACGTGACTAGTATTGCACTGTAAACCTTTCTTTAGTTTGATTGATTAATTAATAAACCGTTAAATTAGTAAAAGTCCAACACAATTAAATTGATTAGAAAGATGAGAATATATTTGTGAGCAATAAACAGTGATATGTACATTATCATGGATCACTTTTCTATAGTTGTCACCTTTTGGTTTACCAACCACTTTATTCCCCTCAAATTCACATAATAAATTTGTTATGATGACACGAATACCACAATGCCCATCATAGCGCATCATCACTCACGTGACACCCAAATTATTTCAGTGCACATGGTTCACTTCAAAAAGTTCATATTTCGTTCAAGCAAACGAAATCATAAATTATAAAAATTCGAGCAAACGAAATCATAAATTCCCATGCTCTTAAATATGCAAAACTCCAACGACACGAGCAATCAGCAAAATCCACTTCGACGCTCTTGCAAACGTCATCATAAACTTCCCCAAATTGTCTGACTGCTCTTCACACTGGCGTGATATCATTTTACGTTAGATGTAATGCGTATATACCTTTTTCTGCTGATTACGCTGGCGTCGCAAGGGTACCACGAAGTCACGTCGCCAAGGAAAAGTGGAGTTGGACTATATATTTCATAGTGGTCGGTTCGCGGTTGCATTGCTCGTGACTTTAAGTATTTAAATCAGTGGTGTTAAATTTAATTAACTAGATTAACGATGCAACGAGATAAAACGATCGAATAATAAAAGAAAAGAAACCAAAGTGATGTGCTTTAATTATAAAATAATAAACTCTTTCCAGCTCCCGCGTCCTCTTCTTCACCATCACGGAAAGCACGAGAGGTAGCGTATAACAAATTCAATATGAAATCCGCAGTGGATTTAACAAATGAATATATAAAGTAGAAATAGATGCCAATACACATTTGTAATCATTTCTCTGTCGCCCATACCTACTTCTAGGTTTAAGCAAACAAAAATTGCTTAATTTTCTTTCCTTGATGAGTCTAACGAATATTTGATGTTATAGGAGATAAGATTCCAATAAAAGTAATAATATCGAATATATTCAGAATTTATTGAACTAGTAAATATTAAAGCGAATTTTAAACTTTAAATTTAGATAATTGTCACACCGCAAACAAAAGTTGACCCATACGAAATAGAAATTGAAACAGTCCATGTTATACATGTCTAATCTACCTAAAATCTAACTCAAAATGTATTGCACCCAGTACCAGTCAGGTTTTCATAAGAAGCATATCTCACCTACCGTTTTGATTAAGTTTTGTGCTGAAATACGCCTTGTCTGAATATTAACCAACATTGTGTTCCTGCATGTTTGAAATTAAAAAGTTAAAAATTGTGGTTAAAAGAACGAATTATATTTTTTCTGGTTCGTTGTTAATTTTTGCAAGTGTTGAATAACATGGATGACAAAAAAAGAAAAAAGAAAGTTTTTTACGTACTCGTATTCAATTGCCAGTAATTTTATTTAGATTTAGATTTAGATTTAGATTTATTGGAGAGTTTCCTTTTACAATTACGACATTTTGCTTATATGTAGTGTATAACTTTAATAAATTCAACAAACAAGCTCACAACTACTTTCAAGTTACTTTCTATTTTAAGATATTTTAACGGCACTATAAGGTTAGTATTTAATTTTGAGTTAGTCGAACAATCAAGCTCTTAGTTAAGTCAAAAATAGTTCAAGAAACAGACTCTTAGGTTTCTTCAAATTTCTTTGAACTTTACACTTTAGGACTAGTAATTATATTTGATTACTTCAACGATCAAACTCTTAAATTTAATTAAATTTAGTTCTATTTTACACTCTCTAGGTAGACTATTAAATAATTTCAAGCCATTTATCATGAGCATATTTTGTGTTTTTGCTTTCCTACAGGCTACGATTCTAAAGTCATCCCTATTTCTTAGATTGTAACTGACTGTTTCGCTGATATATTGTATAACACTTCTTAGATAATTAGGCAACAAATTATTCCTGAGTTTAAAAATATACATATATTAATACCTTGAAGTAAATTCTTTGTTTCACACTCATCCAGCCTAATAAGTCTTTCATCCCAGCAACAGGTTCCAGTCTACTACACTTCAGGATAATACGCATTGCTCTATTTTGCAGTTTTTGCAGTCTGTTTACAGTTGTAGAATTTCCACAAAAAAGGATGGTAGCGCAGTAGTCAAAGTGTGGCAAAATAATGGTGTTATAGATACACAACGCCGCATTAAAATCCAAAAAATTTCTGATTCTTTTCAGAAACCCAAGCTTCTTCGCTATCTTACAGCACAATTTGTCTATGTGTGGTGTGAAACTCAGTTTGTTATCTATCACGATTCCAAGATATTTGACTTCATCTAGAACATCTATACTGGAACCCTGAATAGTTAGTGACAAGTGTTCACTGCCATTTATTAGCATGCAATTTGATTTAGACACATTGAGCTTTAACTTATTCATGTTGATCCACATTGCGATTCTATCTAGATCCTCCTGTAATTTTTGTCTGCAGTCCCTGAAGTCGTTCCCGGTTATGTATACCAACGTGTCATCCGCAAAAAGCACTACTTTCGAATTTTTTACCACACTAGGTAGGTCATTTATATATAGCACAAACAGCAGCGTACTCAGGACTGCACCTTGTGGTACCCCTATGTTGCATCCAACAGGTGTCGATACATTAAACTCTAGTTTTGTCACTTGCGTTCTATTTTGTAGATAACTCTGGAACCATTTATTTTCTGTTGCCTTGATGCCATACTTGTCAAGTTTTTTTAGTAATATGCTGCGGCTAATTGTTTCAAATGTTCTCTTAAGGTCTAAAAAAACTGCAATCACAAACTGTCCAACGTCAATTTCCTTCTTCCACTCCAGATCAACCAAATTTAAGGCTGATTCACAGGAATGTTTAGGTCTGAATCCTGATTGGTGCTCAATCAGTAAATTATGTGTACATATATAATCTTCAAGCTGGATCTGTACTGCTTTTTCGATGATCTTTTCTATTAATGGCAGGCTGTTAATCGGTCGAATTTCTTCGCATTTTGTTGTATTTTTAACTTTGGGGATTGGCGTTATGTAAGCTTCCTTTAAGGCATCCGGGAAGATCCCTTCCTGCATTGACTGCTTTATGATTTTTACTAATACCGGCCCCGTGAACTGAATACTATCTTTTATCATGTTGATATTTAGAAACCAGAGATTATAGGATTTCTTTAATTTGCTTAAAATCGTTCGTAGTCCATCGATGTCTATACAGTTAAACTTGAATTCGGTAGTGGCCTCAACTCCTGTATACACATATGGTACAAATGGTATACTCTTTTCTATACTTGTAATACTCTTGACAAAATAGGCATTTAATTTTTCACAGATGTCCGGGATATGCTTAATAGTAGTACCTTCATACTCAATTTCTTCAATGTCATTTCCGGTTCTTGATTTTATTAACGTCTTCAGAATATTCCACATGTTGGTCACCTCGTTTTGACATTATTTTTTGTTTAAAAAAAGCATTCTTCGTTTCTACAGTTCTTTTCTTGTACAAATTTCGTGCTATTATATAATCCGCCCAATCTACTTCGTTTCTTGTTATTTTAGCTTTTTCATACTTATATATTTTTGACTGCCTTAGCTGATGTAGTTCTCGATTATACCATTCGTTTTTGCTGCAACTTTTTACCGTTCTTTTTATTATCATTGGTGCTATGCCACTAATAAGAGATTCCTTTAGTAGTTCTGTGCATTTATTCACATTATCAGTACCCATAATACTATTGGTGCTTATACTTCTACTAACTGCGTCTATAAATAACTCACTATTGTATCTAAGGTATTTGATGTCTTTAGTATTACTGTTTACTTCATTATGCATTCTGATTTCAATTTTAATCGACTCATGATCGCTAATATTAGTATCCTTGTCGAAGGTTATATAAAGATTTCTCTTAATGTTAGTAAAAATCAGATCAATAATAGTGGACGTATCCTTAGTTATCCTAGTGGGATTTGTTACAATTTGCTTTAAGTTGTTGTTACTGCAGATTCCGTAAAGCTTGGTTTTTGTCGCATTTTCAGTTAGGACATTGATGTTAAAGTCTCCAGTTAATACTATATCACTCTCCTGTGGCAAATCATCTTCAGCCCATCTTTCAATATAGCTGCAGAAATCACTAGCTGAGAAACTTGGTGATCTGTATAGGACACCTATGACCTTACTTTCATTGTTGCTGTTCAATTTCACCAGATGGACACACTTCCCATTTATCACTTCAAATCATCCAGTTTTGCGGTGACAACGGGATTATCCTTATAACGCTTTACCCATACTCAACACATATTTTCCAGCCTATGGATGTGGCAGTTTTCAAACCGCTTAAGGCAAAATGGAAAAAGAAGGTGCATCAGTGGAGGCTTACAAATATCAATAACCCTACGATGAAAAAACAACATGTTTGTCCATGCAGGAAGTTCTTGATGAAATAAATCCATCGGTTATTCGAAACGGTTTTAGAGCTTGTAGCTTAGTCCCTTGGAATAAACAAGCAGTAAAATTGGCCAGCATAAATGTTTCCACACACACTATATCAACAACAGAAGGAACAGAAACAGACTCTGAAAAAGCAACAGTTGCCTTAGAAGTCTTGGAAAATGTGATTGGGCGAGAAAAACTGCACATGTTCAAGGCATCGGATTTCTGGACAGGTAACATAGAAGACGTATCCTTATTTGGTGTTTGGAGGAAGATGGAAAGCGCCGCTGTTACAACTAGACAAGAATCAGTCACCAATTCGTCCGCCATTTTTTCCTCTTCCTTCTCTGCTCCCGCTGTAACGGGACAGGAATCGACGATTGATTCAACTGCTGTAATAATTGGAAATGAAGCATTTACAGATATCACCGAAATCACGGAAGAAAGGGAACCTTCAAAAGAATCACAGAACAATCGTTATTCTACAGACTCATCTCTGCAGCGTTTAGTTTCAGTGGGTTTGACCGAAAATGCGCCGTCAACATCAAAAGCAGTACCATCAACCTCCGCGCAAATAATCTCCCCTGAAACACCCCCCAAACCTAAGGCCAACCCCCCGTTTAAGGTTCCAAGTCCTTTCAAAAATGCTTTGTTTTTTCCCGGTCCTGCACCCACTAAAAAGAAAAAGATCAGAGAAACTCTACCAAGCGTGATAACGTCACATTCTTGGAGACAATGTCATGAGAACAAAGCAATTCAAAAACAAAAATTAGAAGAATCCAAGAAGAAAAAAGCTGAAGAAAGGATAGAAAAGAGAAAAGCCAAAGAAGAAATGCTTAAAAAGAAAGCAGAAGTTATTAATAAAAGGACTAATCGAGGACCACCTCGGGGTAGAAAAGCCAAGAAGAGATTGAAAGATACTTCATCTTCGGAAGAAAAGCAATGGATCCCTTCCGCATCAAGTGAAGATGTTAACCTGATGGATGACGATTCTGAGGATTTTGCGTAAAAGATAATGAAAAAAAAAGCAATTGTATAACAATAATAATACATATGGTTGACACGTTTTAATTTTATTCTTCTCCTTAAAAAGAAATGTATTAATTTAATCCTTTAAGAGAGCATCCTTATGTTAAAGTACCGGCATTTAGGTCAATTTTCAGGGCCAAGAAAATTTAAGTTAACTTGATTAACTTAATTTTCAAAATTGTGCAAGAGAAGCTGAAGTTTGTTAGATTTTGAGAGTTTAAGACTGGATTTAGGTGCTAAGTATATACCACGGAAGTTTTTTTTTTTAATTAAAATTTGTATGAGCACAAATTAACGTGAATTATTCAACGAAATTTTAACATTAATTGATGTGGCGACTACTGGTGTAGACCCCCGGCGACTACCGGTAAAATATATTTTTTAAGTGGCGACTACTAGTGCGTTTTCAGGGATTCAAAAAAATGCTTTTTTTTCTAAAACTGGTTTTATGAATTAAAAGAATGGAACTGTCTGTCGTAAAGTGCAAGTATCAGCATCAAATGGACAAACACGCAAAAAGAAACAATATTTTATAAAAAAAAGACCTTAAGGGTGGCAACTACTGGTGCTTTTACCTTATATTTAATATAAAAGTAATTTTACAATATTTCGGAAAGTTTGGAAATGTCCTCAACCAATTGTGCTGTGGCCAACCTTAAAACTGGTTCCAAGTTTTCGTCTGCAATACGTGATCGCAGTTTGCTTTTGTGGAGGTTCATTGTTGTGAAAGTTTGTTCACAAATATATGTGGAACCAAAGAAAGATGCGTAACGTGCAGCATTTTCATACAAATTTGGGTAATTTTCCTTATCCAAACATTGATAAAAAATTTTTAAATCCCCCTTAGCATTATATTTTTGCCTTAACATTTGGTATGACTGTAGGTCTATTAATTCCAATTGTAGATTTGAATTAGCTTCTTGCGGGTTAATTGAAAAAGGATTCGAAAATAGTTTGAAATCAAATTTCTATTTTTTTATAATCTTTGAATCTGTTGCCGAAAATTTCTATTAAGTTTGCAATCTTCGCAGCATAAAGTTAGCAATATTCAGATTTTTTAATAAATTTTTCGCAATTTGGAAAATGAAAACATTGTCCATTCAAAAACTGGGTGTGAAATAACTTCAATTTAATTTCAAAAGCTTCCAGATGATTAGCCATATCTGCTATAAATTGATTTTTTCCTTGAAGCTTCAAATTTAATAAGTTTAAATGGGTAGTTATGTCCACCAGGAAAACTAATTCACTAAGCCATTTTTCATCTTGAAGTTCTGGAACATTTCTCTCCTTCTCAGTCATGAATATTTTTATTTCTGGCAATAGATCGAGAAATCTTTTGAGGCAATTTCCTTTGCTCAGCCATCTAACTTCACAGTAATTTATAAGGTCCTGGTATTCAGCTTCCACTTCCTAAAGAAATGATTTGAATTGGCGGTGATTCACTGCTCTTTTCTTAGTGGAATTTAATTGTTGAAATTACGGTTTTTATTATGTGTTCCCTTCGCAGATCTTTTCCACAAAGGTTTTGTTGCTGGATTATGCAATGAAATCGCAATAATCTTTTTTCAATCAATGATACCATACCGTTGTTGACACCTACCATAGCTGGTGTACCATCAGTAGTAATTCCCGCCAAATTATCAAAATTTAAGTTAGCAGCCTTGCACGCATCCATCATATTCATCTTCAAATCATTTCCTGTTGCTTGCCCCTTCAACGACTTCATGACCAACATTTCTACAATCACTTCAAAATTGTCAGTTATTCCTCGAAAAAATATCAGGAACTGTGCTATTGATGAAATGTCGGTGGACTCATTTGCGGCAAGAGAAAAATATAAATTTTGTTTTTTGATTTTTCCTTAAACTGTGTACGAATATGTTCTGCTAGGTCAAATACTCTTCGTTGTATTATCGTTCTCCTCATTGAAAGATTTTCGAACTTTTTCGTAACATCTGGACACATTTTTTCTGATGCATTTATTAAACAGTTTTTTATAAACTCTCCTTCAGTAAATGGACGAGATGATTTGGAAATCAAAAGTGCAATATTATAGCTAGTTTCCAGGGAAACTTTAGCATCTTTGTTAATTTTTCTGAAAACACTTTGCTGTGAGTCTAATCCTCGTTTGAGAAAATCGAGTTTTTCCAATCGAATTTTTCCCTGAATTTTATGATATTCGTGGTGATTCGTTTCATAATGGCGTTTTACATTAAATTCTTTCATACAAGAAATAGTTTTTTGACAAATTAAACCTAAAACGCCACTATTTTGCTAAATAAAAAAATATTTTTCCGACAATGCATTATTGAATTTTCTATTTTCCGACTCCAGTTTTCTTTTCATGGGTGCTGCCAATTAAAAATTACAAAGAAGCAAATTCGAAATTCCAACTAATTTTGAACTAAAAGGTAAATAATTCACAACTTTTTATATCTAAACACGAAATACAAATTTGCTTGGTAATCTTACAAATTTTCACTCAAAAACAAAAGAATTTTATCAAATAAACGTTTTTGCAAAAATAATTTTCAAGCTCGAAACTAGGAAGACAAAACCGTAATGCCGAATTCACAATGCAGAGTGGAGTAGATTGGCTCTATTCTATTTTCACGAAAGCTTGCAAACTGGAATTTCGAACTACTAGCATGTAGATGGCATGGATTTTCCCCAATACTTGATTTTATCATAACTAACATGTTTTAATATTATTTTTTCATTTAATATTTTTTATGAATGCTAATAAAATACAAGAGATATTTTTTGCAAACTTCATGATTTAAAATCCAAAAAAAATTGTAAAATTTTTTGCTAGTTGCGAAGCAGGAGAGGACTCTCCTTTTTCGTATTAATTATTTTGAAAGCGATAGTTGTTTGCTTGTTTGTTGATTTGCCGTTGTTATGGCGTTTTGGTATGTTAATTGCAAAGTTCGAAATTCACTCTGTGCTGCATTGTGAACACGGTACTGGACTCAAAGCTGGCTCTGCTCCACTCTGCATTGTGAATTCGGCATATTAAATAAATATTAGCAAATGAACAAAAAAACACCGAAATTAAGCGTAACTATGGGAACTATATTTTGCATGGCACACTCCAAATTTTTTTCGACAATATAGCGAATAGTAATTGATTGACCTTGCAGAAGAGATTTCTTCATAATTTATGGAAAAATCGCAGAAAAATTAATAAAAAAAAATAGCAGACGAAAAATATCTGTATTGGAAAAATTAAAGAAAAAAGAAAATCAATAATGAATAGTCCTTAGAAATATTTTTTATTAAATTTTCTGATAAAGTAATAAAAATTAATTGCAAAAGACAGGTCAAAGTGCCGCATGCGGCCCGCGGGTCGCAATTTGTGCACCCCTTGTATGGCATAAGAGAGGTCCACATCAACCGTATGGGAGTTACAGATTGATTAAGAAAAAAAAAACTAGTATTTCACAAAACACCTTGTATTTTGAAAAGTACAGGGCGTACGTTTACACATAAGAGGCTAATTGTATGCAGTGCTTCATCGCTCTGCTCTTCCAACGACTACACAACTAATAATAATAATTTGCTTTATTAATTTGCACAATTGAGTCGTATGACTCATTACAATAAAATAATGCGTATAATGACTTAATTCAAAAAGAAAAAGAAAACAATACTAAAACAGAAAGAAAAGTTAAAAATAAGAAAATATAAAAAAGAAAGAAAAAGAAACAGAATTAAAAAAAAACAAAATAAAATTCAAAATGAAATAAGGAAAATAAAACTAATAAAATAATAAGCTATATATAGTAAAAAAGAGTAAAAACGAAAAAGAAAAAGAAAATAAGGGCTATTTACGCGTTAAGTATTCACTCAAAGTTTATTAAAATAATTTAAGGCCTCCATCCTGAAACTCCGCTTACTCCGAAGTGCCCGAACATATACCGGGAGACTAGTCCAGACTCTGACTCCATAGCTGAAAAAGGTGCGAGAACTATATAGGAAAAAATGGCGAGGAACCCGTAATAATAGCGTACGTCGTGATGACAGAAATTCAATATTATCCTTAAGGAATTCACCAGAATTATTATTGATTATATTGTGCATCATAACGCATAACAGGTAGTCCAAGTAGTGATCCAACTTACATCTAAGAATTTGCTTAGTTACAGCTGACACGTGATCATATCTCCTGAGGCCAAAAATATATCTAGCGCAAGCATTGAATGCCACGTTTAGCTTCCTACGACCTGAGCTATCAATATTGCAGTATATACAAGCTCCGTAAGTAATAATAGGGACAATCAGAGCCTTAATGAGTCGTTCACGTAGCAGTCTGGGGGTATACTCTGCATGTCGCCACAAGCTTCTCAACCCGCAGTAAACCTTAGACACAGTAGCATTGATATGACTTTGCCAGGACAGATCACTATCAATAAGCATACCTAAATTCTTAACCACGGTCTTATATTCAATAGGAGTGCCATTTAGATAAAGATATGGAAAGGATGAAACGTCAAGTGGCTGATTGTAAAGAATTATGCTCTGAGTTTTATTAGGGTTCAAGGATAACTTGTTTCTCAGTGACCAGTTATGTATAAGAGATAGATCCTCATTAAAGTGAGAGATATCGATAGCAGCACTAGTCTTAGATGACGACAGGAATAACTGTACGTCATCAGCATACATTATCATGGAAGAGTACTTAGGAACTATCACAATATCATTAATATACAACATAAATAAGAAAGGACCCAATATTGACCCTTGCGGGACACCTGATTGAAGAGGTAACAGTTTTGACGAGCACGCATTCAAGACAGTAGCTTGCTTACGGTGAGTTAAATATGACCATATAAAGTTTGCTGCAGACTGATTAAAATTGAACTCAGTCACCAATTTTTGATAAAGAATATGAAAATTGACAGAATCGAAGGCCTTGGAAAAATCCAATAAGCATAGTATTGTGGCTCTTCGCAGTTCAACATTTTGTCTAACAGATTCATTGAGATGTAATAAGGCAGTAGCAGTACTGTGCTTAGGTCTAAAGCCACACTGCTGCTTTGCGATCAGACAATGAGCCTCCGTATAAGTCCTAATCTGCTCATAAAGTAACCTCTCGAGAACTTTAGATAGTACTGGAAGAATACTTATAGGTCTAAAGTCTTGCGGCACAGAGGGTTTACTTATTTTCTTCACGAATAAACCTTTGCAATCTTCCACTGTGTCGGAAATGATGATGTTGTAATGGCCGTGTTGAAAATATGTACCATTGGTCTAATTATAAAAGGCAAGATGAGCTTAAGGAACCGCAAATCAATATCATCCGACCCTATTGCATTTGATTTGATAGATTTTATAGCAAATATCGTGTCAATAATAGTGACATTTCTGAAAAAGAATTGGGCGGATATATTATTCACAGTATTGGGGAACACGTTTATATTAGGTAAGCCAGGATTACGAGAACTATTTACAAAATAAGTATTAAGTTCGTCTAGGTCAATGGTACTACTGTCGTAAGATTTTGGGATAATTCTGGCTTCTTTTATATTTCTCCACACAGTACCAGATGGCAAAGACGGATCCAACTTTCGACGAAAATACCTAGATTTCGCTTTCCGAATCTCAGCTGTAGTAATGTTTCGTAATCTCTTATAGTTTCTTTCTAGCTCTGAGCCACCAAACCTCCTCCAGAGATTATAAGCAAGATTGCGCTCAATTATTAATGATTTAACATTATTGTTTATCCATGGCGAGCAATAACGAGTTGTAATAGTTCGTACTGGAACAAATTCATTATAAAGACTTAAAAAAGCGCTATTAAAATACTCTACTTGGTCAGTGGATTTGTTCGTTGCGTAAATATAGTCCCATTCAATAGATGTCGCTTCCTGGTGTAGACTCTCGACATCAATTGAACGAAAGTTTCTTGTCTTGAATGTCCTGTGCTTAGCTCTTTTAATAGATGGACATACCACGGAAACAAAAACAGCTAAGTGATCACCAATACCAGCCAATGGAAACTCAGTACAAGATTTAACTAGTTCCGGCCTATCACATATAACCAAATCAACTAGCCAGTAACATGCTCCTCTCAGGAGTTACGGAGGTCTAAAATAAAAATTTCGATTTACTTTGACCTCTAAGTTTTTTTTTTTTTTTTTGTAAAAGGTCGTTAACATAACTTTTTAAAAAAAAAACTCTAAACTGTAAACTATCTTCTTTTATTTGGCCCATTCATTGAATAAATAACTAATAAGAAAGCGGGGTAACGTGCGAATACAGTGTCCAAGTTTAAGCACTTCAATGACAGTATGATATACGGTCGAGGGTGGGGGGGGGGGGGGAGGGTAGAGATGACAAGAGGGCCCAGTGGCTATTTTGCGTCAGTTCAACATTTCTAACATTTCATAATTTTGAAAAGAAGTTCTCGGATTTGAATTCGCGATATTGTAATAAATAAATAATGTAACAGGATTTTTACTTAATAGTAGTGTGAAATAAGTGTAAACTATTCTTTTGTGAACGATATTCTATGTAATAGAGACTCCGGATTCTTAAATAACCTTATTGTCGTGAAAAAGTATTCTTCAAGTATCTCTAATAGCTTTATTAATTAATTATAGTGTTTCTAGCAAAATAAAAGTGAAATATACATAAAAACAGCCATGGCAAAAAATTTACCATTTTACCAATGCCGGTTGGTTTGTTTACAATTGAATTGTCATTGGTAGCTAAATTATGCCAGTCATACAAAGGCAACGCCAAGGAATATTATCTGAAAATAAGGGGGAGCTAAAAAATTGTTTATTTTACATAGCAAATTTGGATTATAAAAAATGTTCCGCTTCAGAATGTCAGGATTTTATTATTGCCATGACGAAATGAATACAAACACTGCATACTAATACATTTCACCGATATGCCGTTTCCTTATTAGTTATTTATTCAACGGGCCTATTACACTCTATGTCGTCACTGTAGCCGTTAAACAGTTATTAGCTCTTAACCTATTCAGGTCATACCGAAATTAGACGATTTTTTTTTTAAATTACGATTTTCACACCTTTGACACACACCAAGTATAGGTATCACAGTTCGGATACCATGGTATTCGCTGTATCATGTTAGGTGACACATCGCAATATAGTTTCATTTGACAGCTTTTAAAACTTAGTAAGTTTTTCTTTTCAAGAAATCGTCGGAAATATTTTTAGTGTCAACTTGACACATGTGTCATAAACTAGTGAATATCCCCGAAAAGGCCTACTTTAAAAAAAAATCATAAGCTAGATAAATTTGTCACTACTGTAATAGTTAATAGGTCAAATTAAAGAGGAGAGTTTACAGTAACAGTTTTTATAATAAAAAAGTGTTTTTAATGACTTATTTGCAAAAATTATAGAGGTCAAATTGGAAACAAAACAAAATTTTTTGTTCGTCTAGGTAAGTGCTATCACTTCTTGCTCTATGGACCACTTAGACGGAAATACACTGTATAAAATGATCATAACTTAAGCACGGATAGTGATATTAACCTTTTAAGGATGCGATGATAAAATTTGATGATATTTATCAGTCATATGGTCCAGCGAGGAATGTAATATTTTCCAAATAGCTTTTCAAAACGAAATTGAAAGAAGGTGAGTAAAGGCTTCGATTAAGTGTGAATTCTGAATTTCATTTCACGAATGATCTACTACACTTCCATCTAGTTTGACACAGTCGTAGGAAATGTTACTATAATAAAATGAGGCTAAATGTCAAAACTCCATAAGATGTATGGAGTATTCCATAAGACCGGTAGAGTCTCATATCGAAAGTAAGGCGATTATAGAATCAATAAGCGTCCAGAGAAATCTAAATTTTAGCAAAATGGAATAGATTGTGTCATGGAAGATTATTGCGATGATACAAAAGCGTATAATCTGTTCGAATTTAAGTAGCATAAAATTTACAAGAGTCGTGATGTAATTTGTCTGATCATGATATTTCTAAATACGAGACATAGTAGAGATGACATGTCTGAAGATAGCTGAAATTCGGCCTGGAGAGTAACCATTATCATATCTCTTGGCTGCAGTTTCCTTGATAGCGGTGTGGCAAGTGGTATTAACTTCTATGTGAATTCTTCTTGAACTACGTCATCATCCGGATTGATTATTGGAGATGTGTCGCAGTTAACGTACTAAGGTCCAAGAAAGAAGAATTATGTTTCTAATAGCTGGTTTTTGTATAATTATTTTTTTTCTCTAGTAGATGCTAGTAGATGCTATTTGTATGGTATCATAGGAATCGATTGACTGACTTAATATATAATTAAACTGCACATCTGGGTTGTCTGTGAAACTCCGTGGCTTAAAATAATTCTTACTTGCTCAAGAAAATCCATTCCATCTGGATAGTCTGTGTCATATTATATCTGAGACGGGGCCTTCTTGGAATCTGTATAAATTTAAATTTACTTCTGCTTATAACTTCTGGTCAAAGCCATACAACAAAGCCACAAAGTGCAAATGAGCTGTCGAATATTTAATTTTAGGAATATACACAGGAGTAACTACAAAAGAAAAATAAGGAACAAAGCCAACAAGTGCGAATGAGTTGTCGAATGTTTTTATTTCTAGGAATCGAATACTGAACAATTTTACGTTTTGTTGCTGTAGATTCTAGCCCCACATCAGACGCTAATTGTAACAATATGTATCTTTTATTTGTATAAACTTAAACAGATCTTCATACCTTAATATAATTTTTAATATTAAGTTCTTCTGACAATTCGACTGTCCTTTGTACTAAGTATGCTCGCGCTTTTATACCCGCCTGGATGTTATTATGGAAATTATTGGAATGGTTCTGGTGGGGATGTCGGGAATATGATTCTGCCAGCCTCTTTTAATATGGAAAAGCAGTGGCGTGCCACAATATGCAATAAATTTTCTACATTTATAAGCAATTTTTAAATTGCAAATATGCAACGTTTGCATACATACGTAGTCTCGGACATTATACTCGCAAATCTGTTGGTCGAAATATAGTTACGTTCATGAAGATTATACAAAAGCCCAGATTCTCACCGGTACGGACTAGAATAAATTTGTATATTTAATATCGCTAGTTGAAAACTTTTTTTTTAAACAAAAACGGCTTGAAGGCCAAAGCTGGGTGGGAAAAATATATTATTTCAAGTGGAGGTATCTAAAATAAAAACCCGTCAGATCCTCTCATAAAATCAACACTCAAACAAATTAAATATTTCCATATTTATGAAGATTTTTATATTTTGTAAAGCAAATTTCTCTCGGAATTTATTATTTAACAAATTAGACGGTATAAAGAAACAAGAAAATATGAACACAAATTCATGAAAAATATTTTTAAATAGGAAAACTTTAAATCAGAATAGTTGTAAATTGTGAAGAATTATTGAGAACTAGGTATAAGGAGGATTCAATGGAATACATAGAACATGAAGTAAGGTAAAAAAAAATTTCATTTCAGGCTACATAGGTAAGCTCTATAATTTATAATTACAAAGTAATAGTTTCAACACTGCTAATTGCCTCGGGCGACATGGATATTTAACAAAATTAAATTAAGTCTGTAGATTTTATAACCAGATTTTATAGATCTGCATTTTCTGCCTTTAGATTTTTTAATATTTTTAATTCTAGACACATTTGAGGATCTTTCGTATTGCAATATAAAAAATTATCTCCATGGGAAGTTATTGATATTGAATTGACAATTATACCTGGATTTGTAGAGAAGTTTGTATAATTTTGATTTGCCAAAGGTGTGAAAAAAGTTTTATTATTATAATACGAGTACTAGAAAATTAAATTAAATAAAAAAAAAAATACTTAACACTTAGCCAACCGATCAGGGAGATTTCCCCATTTTAAAGTAAGTCCGTGTACGTCCGATTGAGGAGATCTCCCAATTTTAAAGTAAGTTGGTGCACGATCGATCGGGGAGATCTTCAAATTTTAAAGTAAGTTGCTGCAAACCGATCGAATAGATTTTCCACCTTAACTTTAGCCGGTCTGTATTGAACTATATAGTGAATGCGAAAATTGTTCCTTGTTATAATATCAGATGGCTCCACTTGTACCATTTTAAAAAGTTTTCAAGGCATAATAAGTAAGAGCATACAGCCATTCCACACGAAACCGATCACTTTGGAACCCGACCATCGCCGATTCGAATGAAATATTCACAATACCAAAATGGCTAACCCTTTTTTTTTATTCTCCTCTAGCCCCGTCCTCCTGCTAGAGAAATTTTGTGATTTTACGATGAAGCGCAATTTTCAAAAAATCATTTTTCTGATTCAAATGCCAAAATAACCTTAATGCTTTATTCTTTTATAAAAAAATGTAGCAGCACTGAACGATTTTTTTTTTTTTGTTAATAATAGTATACTTTATTCAAGACAATAGTTCTATTCACTAAAAAGGACTTCTAGCACTTTTTTTTTAATTTTAATTTTGAAGCTACCATATCTATCTATGAACAACAACTTGCGATGGATGGTATTCGGCTTCGTTGTTGAGATATAAATTCTTAAATTCACCGTATACCCAAAAGTAACCCATATGTGAACAAGTAACCCATACCCGAAATCTGGACTACTTTTTTGGTGATTTTTCCGATTCATTTTTAAAAATTATGTGTACTGGATTTCGTACCTTGTGCGCTTCACCATATATGTATATATCTATAGATATATCTACACTACACGTGGTGGGGGCTATTGGTTAGCGAAGTGATATGCGATAGAGTAGTGCACAATTCTCCATTATCGTATGGAGGAGGTTTATCCACCGTTGGACTCATGTACAATTCAATTATAAAAATACTGCGTACCTAAAAATATTTTTTGATCTTTAAAAGGTTTTTAAGGTAACTGTTAGGATCGAAACTGTGACATTTCTTTACATGTTTTATGATTATTAATCCATCACCAACTGCACTCCACAAAATCAAACTATATACTGACCGACGACCACATCTGATACAATTTCCCGTATAATATTCATAGCAATGCATCCTGATAAACGTATGAGCATGAACAGAGTACTGAAGGAAAGAATCGAGATAAATGCAAACATCATTACTTATGTTTTATTGAAATTTCGTTTTTAAATATGGGAAATTCAATGCAAATTACAGTATTGTATGGAATTTCACGCAAATTTACAGTACGATACAAAATTTTTGTATGATTAAATGTAAAATGACAGTACTGTATTTAATTTTACACAAATTGACAGTACGATACAAAATGTTTGTGAAATTAAATGTAAAATCACATAAATTATCTAAAATATTACTTACTTTACTTATTTTTCCAATTAAAAATAGGAAGTTTGCAGATTACGTAAAAAGTATTTGATTTCTTAATGATTATGTGTATACACATACATTTTAAGCGGTAGTGACTATTTTAAACATAGTAATTTTCCACAAAGTTAGTTCATGATTTTTTACGGTGTAGTGAATAATACTATTTTCTTGAAAAAAGTATACTATTATTAATAAAAACAAATTTCGTTCAGCGCTGCTATATTTTTTTTTTATAAAATGCTTCATTTGACAATAGAATCGAAAAAATCGATTGCTCCGTTCTCGAGATATGATTTTTTTGAAAATGAGGCTTTATCGTAAAATCATGTGATTTCTAACCACTCTATCGTAGGGTGGGTGGTGGTAGGGGAAAACAAAAAAAAATACGACTGAGCTATTTTGATATTACCCACAAACTATCAAAGCTTCATCCAAAAAGATGCTTGGTGGACAGCGTAGTTTGACTTGCCCGTGCGCGTTGAAAATCGTACAATTCACAGTGTGTTTTTCCTGCCAAATTTTTAAGATATTTTGATTACATAAATGATGTGGAATTCAGCTTAAAAATATATACAGGGTGTTTCCTTCATAGTGGTCCATAATGCGGGATGTATGGCACTGGCAACGGGGGAGCATATCAACCGTTTTGGAGTTACAGGGTACCCCTCGACTACAGTTATCACATATGTATAGATGTAAAAGGTCAAATTAAAGAGAAGAGTATACAGAGTTTACAGTTTATATTTTTAAAAAAGTCATATTAACCTATTAACCTCGTTTTTGTAAAAAAAAAAAAGAGGTTAAAAATAATAAACAAGTTAAAAAATCCGAAATTTTTAGTTTAGACCACCATAAATTCTTAAAAGGGAGAAGTATGCGGCTGGTTTAGCAGTAATTGGAAAGGTTATGAAGTACAAGGGGTTTTGTGAAAACCTAGCATATCTTCTTAATCACCATGTTATCCCGAAATAGTTGATATGCCCCCCCCCTGTCCACCCCCTCCAAATTTTTTTTTTATTTCTCTAGGTGAATACTATCATCTCCCGCTCTATGGAGCACAATGGAGATAACACCTTGTATAGCCTTTGTCACTTAACATGCAGCAACTGTTTATTGCATATTTCATGACTTAAATAAGGATAACTTACGGGGATTGGTTCCACCAGGGCCTTATTGCCCCAACTATTTATCACTTACTAGTTACCAAGTTATCAGTTTATTTGTTTGTGTTAAGTGTAAGTGATAAGAGTTGCACGAAAATTATTTAAAATTTCACTCACTTATCAATCGAGAAAACTTATCAAAAATTAATTATCACAAAATTACAAGTTTTATGTTTAACAATGACAATAACAAGAACAAACTGTTTGCTAAAAATTCAATAATTATTGTTCATTATTATTTTAGTGAGTTAATGATAGTGTTAGTAGTTATTCATTATGGCTAGGGCTGATACAAGCTGAAAATGCAATTGGTGAAGGAAAAAAATTATTTAAATTTGTTTTCTAATCTTCTAAGTTATTTCATTTAGCTTTTTTCTTACAACGTTATTTGGCTCTTTCCAAAATAATGCTGTTACTAAAGTGGAGAAGGAAGAAGTGTGGAAAGAGGTATTAAGAAGAGCAAAACCTCTTGGGATGATCTTGAAGAGCCGAGAGTGAATAGTGGTCGTGACCACATTTTTGGGCTGTGGAAAAGTCGAACTTTGGTAAGTAATCTAACTGTTGGATAAAAATAAACCACACACCATGATTGCGTAAGTGAGTGTTTTCCATGCCGGTTTACATAGTGTTCTTCATTCCTTGTGGGGGCATCTATATTAACATAGATGGCACAAGAACTAGATGTCGCATACAGTACCAAAAAAGTATACAAAATTTATATGGCGGGGTGGTCCATTCCGGAATGGACCACAAGATTTAAAATGATGTATGCGTCGAGTGATTCATATTTTTTCGTATCTGAAGTATGGAAGAAGTCGGTTAAATGTATACAAAACTGCTATTATAAAAATATTTGCTTTTGGCATGCTCTACAATATGTTATGGTCCATTCCAGAATACACTACCCATTTCACAATCTGTATACTCTGTTTTAGTATGCCATGCGACATCTAGTTCTTGTTCCATCTATGATATTAATCATAGTTCCATCGATGCATCCTGCTACTTGATTAAAGACTGCAATATCAAGAAATTGTAGTGACAAACCTTGATGGTTTTCTGGCCAGCGAATTGTTTCACCCATCATCACGTTTATTATTGCATTTGATACCCGATGAACAAACAACCTTACACACAGTTGTTATATTAATACCATGCATATTATCAATTCAATAGTATTGGGCTGCATTTACCAACCAATGTAGATTTCTCAGTAGTTGTTGTAAAGGACTTAAGGAATTATTCCGTTTACTACTATTTTGCAAATTTCCTCTAATCTTTAGTAGAACTTATTCTATTTGAACGCGTGTCAAACGAAAATCTTAGAATGTGTTCGAGTCCAGCATGTAATTTATTCTGGCTTTAATCACACGTTCTCTAAACTAAGATTTTTCCTTAAAGAATCTTTCGAAATGTAACATTTGTTTATTACTTTTACTATATTATGACACTTCCGATCACGTTAAAAGTCTATTCGACAAGAGAATTTGTTTAAATTATCAAACTATCTATTGAAAAATGATAAGCTTAATAATTTGGTGCAATGGAAATTGAAAAAAAGCATATAATTTGCTAACTTTATCACTTTTCCATAGAACACTTATCACTTACTCATTTTCTATTTGGCACAACAGTAATTTGAAAAGCTGAGAAATTCTCATTTTTCAACACTCAAATGAGCAGAGACTGAAAATTATAATTATTTTCATTTTTTTTCTAACCAAAAAGTCATTTAGAAAAAGTTATAGGAGGATTGATGGGAATGTATGTGATTATGATTCTTATTACCGAATATTCACAAATTTCCTATACTTTTGAAATTTATGATTTTTATTCGAAAATAAAAATTATAAAATGATTTTAATTTTAAAAGCCAAATATGAAAAATCAGCAAAAAATCTAGATGAATTCTTATGATGCCTTAGACTAAAGCCCGTTTGTTATTTCCATCCACTCTCATCTGTCGTACAATCTTCGGCATATTTCGATTCATATTTTTCACCCGAAAAACAGTTTTGTGAAATAAAAATAATTTTATGATTTTGATTTTCGATTTTTAAAATAAAAATCAGCTTTTAATTTCTAATTTTGATTTTTTAAATTAAAATCATTTCCCGATTTTTATTCTTGGGTTTTTTAATAAAAATCGGGTTTTAATTTTAATTTTTGATTTTTGGAAAGAAAATCAGAAAATATTTTTTTATATATGATTTTTTTTTTTAAACATTCATAACCGTTTCGGTCTCTGCAAATGAGTGCTTTTCAAATTTCGCTTTGGTGCAACAGAAATTATTCAGAAATTTTGATAAGTTGCTAAGTGACAACCGATAAATTGTTGGTGCAATAGGGCCCAGAACTATGTTTGTAAGATGTATTTCTGTTTTCGTCGAATATTTACAAATTAGTTTTATAAATAATTTTTAAATTATAAATTGCATAGAAATTATTAATCGACTTTCTTTATATTTGAAGGAAGTTACAACTTTATGCTTTTCACGAATAATTTCTTCATCGAAAATTGCAATTCCACAATATTATTTTCCAAATAATTTCATTGATGAAAGTTATTAGTGTTCCTTCACAATTATTTTCAATAATTTTTGAAAATTTATATTGGCTCGGAGAAGATTTGAATCTTGCAAATAAGTTCGTACTACAAAACAATAAGTCTACAACATCAAAAGCTTTAAGGAACGGAAGCTCGTAATTGAGAAGTAGTTTGAAATATCTTAAACATAGCCAAAAGTATATAATTGGAACATAGATTCCCTATATATTTATAAACTATGGATATATATACCTACATATAAAGGGTTTTCCAATAAGAAGTGTTATTTTAATTAGCCCGCTATTTCGGTAGATGTCACTTTTGGAGCTGTCATTTTTAACATTTAACAAGTAGAAACTACGCCATTAATAAAAATGGAACGATACACGATTCAACAACGCATTCAAATTATTAAAATTCACTATAAAAATGGTAAAAATGTGGCAGAGACGGTTCGTAAAACTCGAACATTTTTGGGTCGTCTTGAGACACCTTGTCGGACCGCAATACAGAAATTGGTAGAAAAATTCGAGCTGTCGGGACAAGTTAGTGATGTGAAGAATAAAACCCGTGCACGTCGCTCAAGAACAGCCGAGAATATTGCTGCTGTAGCCGAAAGTGTTGAAGAAAACCCAGGTTTGTCCATTCCTCGTCGTTCTTTGGAATTAGGCATTCCACAAACGTCATTACAGCGTATTTTGCATAAAGATTTGGGTCTTAAGGCTTAGAAAGTTCAGTTAACACAAGAACTCAAGCCGGCCGATCATCAACAACGTCGAGTCTTTGCTGATTGGGTCCTTGAAATGCATGAAAATAATACGGAATTCCATCGAAAGCTCATCTTGAGTGATGAGATCCATTTCCACCTCGATGGCTTCGTCAACATGCAAAATTGTCGCATCTGGGGCTCGGAAAACCCAAGAGTTAGGCCGGTCGCACACCGAGATGATAAATATCACAAAGAGATTTATGTCTCAAAGAGATATAAATCTTCTGGCGGTACGCGTCCGCACATTGAGGAGATTTTTATTTGGAATGCATTTTATAGACCAGTACCAATATTCATGGTACAAAATGGAATCAAGCAGTGATGACGACTTCCCAATGGTGTGGTATTATTTAAATCGTAAAAGGCGTAAACGTATAAGAAAACATTGGGTGCACCCATTTTATAAAGAAAATATTTTAAAAAGTAGTGCTATAGTTGCTAGAGAGCTCGAATTAGATGACGAAAAATTCAAACTTTACTATAGGCTAAATAAAAATAACTTTTTTGATTTACTAAAGTGTATTTGTGAAAAAATTAAAAAAAAAGATACAAATTATCGGTTGTCAATTCAGGCAGAGGAACGGTTATTAATATGTCTTAGGTAAGTCCTAAAAAAAGTATCCGTTTAATTAGTTTAATTGTCGGCAAACTGGGGTCCTTCAATTACTGAAATGAAAGGAGTTGTTGCAGTTACGTTGCCCGTTGTTGGCACTACAATGTGAACATGACGGTCACCAGTCATTCCACTTACATCAGGAGACTGAATTGATGAGTAAGATCCAAAAGAAGATGAAGATAAATTTTCCAACATCGAATAAGTTCTCGTTTGAGAAATGTTCTCATCTTCCAAAATGTCGTCTATTCGATTCATGACTTTTGTCCTAAATACCCGATTCTGCTTGCTGGTCATCTCATCTAAGAAAGGCGCTAGACTTTGCAAAAATAGTATATTCGGGTTAGAGTTATTAAGCTTAGCTTTTTTTGTTTGGGCCCAATCAAGAAATGCAGCATCAATTTCGCTGTTTTTTTCCACCCTTCGTTTGTTGGTGCGAAATTTATTTGAGCTCTCCTTTTGGGCATAATTTTCTTTATCTTTTTCTGCGGAGTTTTGAATTAAGTTATTGGAAGAGTCTTGTTGGTCAATATCGTCAAATTCTGCAATATTTGATACTTGTTCTTCGGTGTTTTCTTCAACCATTTCCATTGTTAAATTTCCGGATGAAGAGCAGCGTCTGAGATAAGGAATTAAAAATTCTAGTTTTTCCGCCAGGTAATAGGTTTTTTTGGCTTAACGCCAGAACCACTTGCTGAAGGCTTCATTGTTCTTGAAAACGCTTGGCGGATTGACTTCCAACGGTTTTGACAATTTGAAGCTAGAAAAAAAATAAGAGTTTTGTTTGTATTTCAGGTATCTGGCAACAGGATGTAGTTTTCGAAGTTTATCTTTCCAATTCTATAGAGGAGATAATGCGAATGCCTTAATCGTTAAAGAAACTTGTAAGGCAATATGGGAAAGCCTCCAACCACTTTATATGCCTAGACCAACAGAAGAAATATGGAAGGAAAATGCTCGACGATATCATGAGCTATGGAATCTACCGAACTGCGTTTCTTCTATTGATGGCAAATATGTTCGAATGAAAAAATTTCCTAACACAGGATCTAGTAATTTCAATTATAAAGGCTTTTCCTCAGTTGTGCTTATGGCTTGCGCTGATGCTGATGGACTTTTTACTATAATTGAGGTTGGTGCTTTAGGACGAAACAGTGATGGAGCGGTATTCAGGAATTCTCAAGTTGGTAAATTGTTGAACAAAAAAGAATTAGAACTACCAGAAGCTTCAACCTTACCTTCCGATAAAAAGCATACTCTTTTTCCATATTATTACCTCGTTCAGTCTTCCCTCAGCATCACTATCAACATTACGTAAACATAAATTATCACTAAATATGAAAGCGACAATTTTCCTTACTCAACTTCAAACTTATTGGACCGACCGTAGCCCAAAGCATAATACTTATAAAGCACGTTCGACCCGAAAATAAATATTTGAAAATTTCAAATTCAAAAAGCAATCAAAACTATTCCTCGAACTGAGCCAATTATTTAGGCCACTTGCGAGAACAACCTTGATGTAATAAAATGCAAGAAGCTGCTAGAAATAAGGGTCGGAAGTAGAAAATAGGGGGCTATGAAAAAAGAGGCTTTGGTAGGTGAAGCGGTCGGCCATTACGAGTCAGTCAGTGAATAAAGAAGTATCAGTGTCGAAGAAAATAAGAGTTAATGAAGATAATAGTTAAAAATTAGAAAAATAAGGATTAAAAGATTGAAGATAGCAAAAGAGAATCAGAGGAAAAGCTTAAGTAAGGAAAAGGCAACTGCAAATAAATGGAAGAACGTGCTCAGGGAAGATTAAGCTGGGATCAATTCGCATAGATCATCGTCTGCATGTACACAAAAAAAAGCAGTTCTTTTAATAGCGAAGATAAGTACCTACCCCATTTAATTCATTGTTTCAATTTAATATATATTTATACATGAAATACATATATCAATTCTGTGATCAATAATCAATCGATGTTTCGCGCTACCTTACCTTGCCGGCAAAAGCTTTTGTTGGATACATATTTTTTTTTTCTAATCTTTGTGAAGAAATTTAATTAGCAATAAGGCTCGATTACGAATTAAGATTTGGTTCTCTATGCGGTTACGAATTATAACGTTTTTAGTGCAAACGATTTTTTTTTTCATTTTTTATATTCTATTCTCGAGTTCGTGGACTCTAATAACCACGTGGCGCCCAAAGGTGTTTAAGTCCTACCCTTTCTCCATCACTAGCCGGGGTAGTGATTGCGCGCAGCAAGAGTGCGTAACAAGTATATGTTGTATCTATAACTACAAGTGCCCATATCTTTATGCCGTATCTGGCTGGCTTTGATTTCATGTAGACTCTAAATGGACAACTCCCTCTGAAGCGTACAAGTTATTCATCGATTGTAAGGTGTCACCCAGGGTTATAGTTAATAACACAGGCTCCAATAAATATCTCAAATAATTCCCTGATTTTTTTCTTTGGTAGGTTTTTCCTGAGGGCTGTATTATGTCATTTTCCTAAATTATATTTTATTACTTCGTTGCGACGGTATCCTTGGGACGGTATTTCTCTGAAAATTTCTAGGTAAGATGCGATTGTCCTGATTGTCGTTGCTTATAACCATGTCTTGTCTCAGGTTCATTTCAGCGCCGATTTCATAATTATTTCAATTCAATTGATCTTATTAGGAGGTTGTGCAACAAGATAATACAATCTTTTTACGTACTTAACTTAACTTAAAGTAAAAATAAAAAAATAAAAAATATATTAATATAATTGTAATAATAATTAAGATAATTAAATGGCTGCGAGCCATGAAGAAAATCAAACATAATGACAATTAAAGAACAAAGAAGAAATTAAACTACATTCACATACATAGCAAGACTGCTGGAGACCAGACCCAAAAAACCACAAAATCAACCATCATCTTAAAAACTCTCGCATCGCTCGTCCTCTGAATAACCGCTGGAATTGAGTTCCAAATACGTACAACCTGAACAAAGTAGGAGTTTTCATAGATGGAATATCTGTGTATTTAAGGAGCAACCAGACAAAGCATATCGAACAGGTGAGATGTTGTCATAACGTCTCATCCCAAATATAAATCTCGTGCAGTCACTAAAAGCTACATTTAACTTTCAAGCGCATGTGGAATCTAAATGCGGGAATAGTAAACAACCTACTGTAAAAAGAGGTTGGAGTCATGTCATTGAAGTGTTAAGGAGAACTCCAAGGCTTTTAACCGTATTGACATATGTATGTACGTCAAATTGACAGAGTTCAAAGCAATAAGGGGGATGTCGGCTGTGTTCACGCTCTGCCTATATATTGCCATTGCATATGATTTAGTGGGATTTAAGAGTAAGATATTGTCTTCAGCCCACCTACAAACTCTATGCAGATTTGTGTTTATGCGGTCAACACAATCTTCGATCAGACCTATAGACTGACTGAAGTATAATTGAACATCATCGGTGTAAAGATGTATATTACAATACTTAATGTTTTCAGGGAGGTCGTTAATACAAAGACTGAAAAGAAGGGGACCAAGTATGGAACTCTGCGGTAACCCCGAAGACAATGGAAGTAAGCTTGTCAGATGGTCGATGGTTGATATCTCTCAGTAAGAAAGCAGGAGATTAAAAATACGGACGAGGATGCAAAATTGAAATGAGTCCAAAGTTTCGACAAAAGCCTTGTGTGGTGCACGATATCAAAAGCCTGGGGAAAGTCCTATAGAGTTAAGACAGTTAACCAGTTTTTATCCAGACATTTACGGATATCGGTAGTCACTTTCAAAAGAGCAGCCTCACAGCTGTGAGAAGGCCGAAAATCTGACTGCCAACGAGTTTAGAGATTGTTGATGTATAAGTATTCCAGGACCTGCGAGTACAGTAACTTCTTGAGAGCCTTGTACAGAAAGCATAAGATGCTTATTGGTATATAATCATTTGGGCCTTCGGGGGACTTTGATTTAGCTATAGGTAACACATTCGCGGAATTTCCATGATGCAGGAAACTTGCAGGTAGTGAGACACATGTTGAAAATGTTAAAAATGGGAGAAACAATCTAGGGAAGAATAAGATTAAGAAACTTACGGGAAATTTTTTGGGGACCCGTCGCATCCGATTTTATAGAGTTTATAGCATATATAACTTCTGCAGGATAGACGCAGCGAAAACTGAATCCTCCAGTCTGATCTATCGATCTTCCAATGTCTGCAGATAACACATCGGACGCCGGGGTTACATAATGCGAAAAAGTAAAATGAGCATTTAATGCCTCCGGAGTAAAATCACAATTCGGTTTTTCTTTACCAAAAATGCCTGCATTTTTCAGATTAATCCATAGCTTCTTTGGGGACAGATTACAGTCAAACCTCGAGCTGCAATACCTCGCCTATTGTCCCATGACAGCGATGCACATTCATTGAGTAAACCTGTGGTGTCAGAATTGTTAAAATCTCTAAAAGATATAAGTTTCTGAGGAGTATCTGTACCGACAGCAAAATCATAAATTAAAATTAATATGTCATGATCGAATAACGAGGTCGACTCGAATTGATTGGAAAAATAATTTTTTAAGGTCAGAAACGAGGAATAAGTCAAATAAGAATGGATTAGAAGTATTGTGATAAGTAGGGAGGCATTTCACAATGTTTAAGTACAATGATTGTATTAATTGTGTGAATTCCACTGTTTTAGTAGTTGAGACAAGAACATTCACGTTGAAGTCACCACCTAATATCACCTTAGTATAGTTACATGCGTGTAAAACGAGCAATATTTTCGGCAAATTCGGAAAAATTATCATTACTGAAGCGACCATGCGGGCAGTAATTAGCACACAGGACACATTTTTCATAATGTTCACCTCGGTGGCCAAGGACTCCACCATATTAGCAGAAGACCAATAAAACACTTTTACCTTCATATCTTCTGTCATATAAATATCGATTCCACCTCCCACACGATCAGCTCTATCATTGCGATATAATTCAAGACCAACAAGATCTACCATAGATGACGGTATCCCCGAATGTA
This sequence comes from Dioctria rufipes, assembly GCA_963924295.1. Classification (NCBI taxonomy): domain Eukaryota; kingdom Metazoa; phylum Arthropoda; class Insecta; order Diptera; family Asilidae; genus Dioctria; species Dioctria rufipes. Next base: position 211,114,999 of record OZ002741.1, read on the forward strand.
ATCCCATGTCTCAATCACAAAAACCACATGAACTACTAGCCCGCCCACAAAAGATCTTCAGCATTATTCCCACTCTGTTCAGATGACTCATATTATTATCCATTGCTGCCAGAAGACGAGTAACAAGCTAGTGCAAACGATGATGATATAAATTTAGCTGCAAGGCATGTTTGAAAATATACAGGGTGTTTCCCACTAGATGGTCAATAGAGCAGGAAGTAATAGTACTCACCTAGACGAACCAAAAATTGTATGGCAGGGGAGGGGGCATGCAAACCATTTAGAAGTTACAGGGCGATTAAGAAAAAATCCAGTTTTCCACAAAACATCCTGTATCTTGAAAACTACAGGGTCTACGGTCTCAGATAAGAGCTCATTGTATGCAGAACTTCATGGCCTTTCCAACGACTCTTCCATCAAGAGTTATGGTTGTCTAAACTAAAAATTTCGGATTTTCTTACTTTTTTTTTTTAATTTAACCTCTACTATTTTTGCAAAAAGGTCATTACATTAACATAACTTTTTTTTATAAAAACGGTAAACCTCCTCTTTAATGTGATCTATTACACCCGATGTGCTATCGGAAGCCCTTTAAGAGTTATTACCTCTAAACCTATTTTCAACGATAATTTGTTCCCTCAACACGTCATTTTAAAAAATATCGTCTGATTTCTGTGTGACCTGAATAGGTTATGAGTTAATAACTGTTTAACGGCTACAGTTAACAAATACGGTGTAATAGGTCAACTTCAACAGGAGTGTCTACAGTTTACAGTTTTCATAAAAAAAAAGTTATGTTAATGATGGTTTTGCAAAAATAATAGTGGTTACACTAAAAAAAAAGGTAATAAAATCCGAAATTTTTAGTTTAGACAACTAAAATTCTTGAGGGGAGAAGGATATGAGGCTGAAAGGCTATGAAGCTCTGCATATACTGAGCTCTTATCTGTGACCGTACGCCATGTAGTTTTTAAGATACAGGGTGTTTTGTGAAAACTGCCTTTTTTCTTAATAATCACCCTATAACTTCTAAATGGTTGATATGCCCCCCCCCCCTGCCGCAGAATTTTTGGTTCATCTAGGTGAGTACTATCACCTCCTACTCTATTGACTCCTAGTAAGAAACACCCTGTAGAATAATAAGCGAATAACTAGAAGAAGAATTGTTTTATGAATATAACAACAACTGTGTTTTTAGGTTATAAAATGTGGGTTAATATTTTAAATTTAAAAACTCCATTTTTACTAGCAACAAAAACAAATTTTTCGCCTAGTAATACAAGGTACGTGAGCGAAATAATTATAGGGACATCTTCTCTTAAATACTTCTACTGATTAGCAATTTCTTGAATCAAGAAATTTATTTATAAATGTTGCAACAACGCCTCAAAGAATTCCTCTTATTACAGTTTGATTTTATTTTTCTCAGAATCGGGCACAATATTTCGGATTACTCATCAAAGTGTAAATCAAGTGGTGATATTCAGGGCGAAATAATTTTAGGGACAGGGAACTTTAAATTTTTCTAAAATAATTTATCGACACTATTGATTTTCGATTTTTTGTTTAAGTATTAGGTATTTGAATGTTGATTTTATATAGATTTAATACATTTTATAATTTGTAGTAGGTACGTCACAATGCCGCGTGGAAAACTACTAACTCCTCAAGAACAAGGCGAAGTGCTTGCTTATAATGAATGTGGCCTAAGTATTCGTGAAATATCTGGAAAAATTGGAAGGTCGAAAACTGCAATTCACAATTTCTTAAAAGCAAAAGATAAGCTTGCTAAAAACAAGAAACCAGGGCCAAAATCGCGAATATCACCTAAAACTGAACGATACATTTTTAATGAAGTATCCAAAAGTGGAAATAGTGCATCGAAAATCTGCCATGAAATGGAGCTGCCAATTAGTGTTCGACGAGTTCAGCAAATTTTGAAGAGTAATAACAACTTGGAATGGAGAAAAAGGATTCCCAAACCAAAAGTTACAGAAAGGCATAAGAGGGCTAGGTTGGACTTTGCCGAAAAATACCAATTTTGGGACGAAGAATGGGCAAACGTAATTTTTAGTGATGAAAAGAAGTTCAACCTTGATGGTCCTGATGGATTGCAGCATTACTGGCACGATAAAAGGAAAAGTCAACAAAAACGATTAAGCCGAAACTTTGGGGGAGGGACTGTAATGATTTGGGCTGGAATCAGCTATCAATCCAAGACTGGTATTTGTTTTATTTCTACAAAAATGAATGCTGAGAAGTACGTAGAATTATTTGACAGTGTTATGTTTAGTGAAAATTTTAACGTTTTTGGGAAACATTCAATATTTCAACATGATAATGCCGCTATACATGCAGCCAAGAAAACAAAGAAGTATTTAAAAGAGAAGAAAATGCCTGTCTTGCAATGGCCACCATGTAGCCCGGATTTCAATCCGATTGAGAATGTTTGGGCGATTTTAAACAGAGCGGTATGCAAAGAAGGTAGGCAATTTAACACTGTTAAAGAATTAAAAAAACAATTTCAATTTCAGATCGATCAAAAAATTATTCAAAAACTATTTAACTCGATGCCAAGTCGATTACAGCAGGTAATATTGAATAAAGGAGGAATAACCAATTATTAATTAAATTTTTTTAATTTGTTAATTGCTAAAACATGAAGTGTCCTTATAAATATTTCGCATATAAATATGATTTTTTTTAATAATATATAAATAATTAATAATAAGAAATTAATTAAATAAACTCAAACTTTCCTCTTTTCGCAAGTTTGATAAAAATATATATGTAAGCCATGTTTGTCAGATCCATAAGGATCTTTGCAACATTTTCTAAGTGTCCCTATAATTACTTCGCTCTAGTTTATTAGTAATGCAAATGTCTGCGCCACTGGACAATCTAAAATTCAGTTTTGAGATTAAGTGAAATTGTGCCATTCCATACTGAATTGAATTGAATTGATGTGCAAATACGTACATCAGTTATAACAACAATCACAAACCTTATTTTAAAATTTAATGATACCTTTACTATCTTTTCCAGGTGAAAAATAAAAAGTTACATTGTGATAATGGAAAAGTACTCATAATAGAAGAAGAAAAAACACCTACCCGCTTCTGCAAATATTTTTTTTTGCATTTTCCCCCACCCCTAATTAAATTCTTAAATAGCAATTTAAATTAAAAAATCGAACTTTACATCAAACCATTTTTATCTCATTCAGCATTTAATAAAGTTACATAAAACATATAAATTCAACCGACATTGTCAACAAGAAGTAACTAAATCCAACTTTACTAGAAACTGTGTTCCAATAAAACGCCCAGAGCACGTTATTATCACCTCAAATTATGTAGATAATTAGAGAAACATGGAATGAAAAAGTATATGAGAGCTAATTTATCTGGTGCAATTAGCTCAATTTAAATTTGCAATTTGCATTCGGTCACGAACTAGAGAGCCTGTTTTCCTTTCCGCTCATAGCAAGGAGAGAATGTGTGTTGTACATATAAAATTGCTTCCGTGATTAAGTCCCTTCTGGTTATTTGGATATATTCCGGGAAGTAAACTCCTATCGGAGTTGTATAAGTTTTTAAGTGGCACACATGTTTAGGCGCCAGCGAAGGAAGAAATAACTTTTCAAAATATTTAATATGTTCGCGTGAAGGAAATTATATTCGAATGAGAATAGATATTCTGGTCTAATGACTGTGAATCTATGCCAAATAGTAGCACAATCTGAATATTGAGTAGAATTTGCAAGCAAAGTAATAAAAAAAAAAATAAATAAATAAAACGCGCATTGGTATACCTTCAGATCCTGCTTTCACTATTTTTGTTCAAAAACGTTGAGGACTTATAAATAAAAATTAAAACTATATGAAATTTTTTTATAAACACATGCCGCCATAGAGAATAATCTAATTTTTCACATAAATTTTGTTTATTTTTTCATGCAATTTAATTTAATACTTTGTTGCTATATTCCTCCAAATTCCAGAAATATTGTTGATGACAAAGGTCAGAATATCTACGACCTACTCTCTTCAACATCCAATTTTATTCATGGTAAGATGGTACTAAATGAAGATGGTGATGACTATCTTCCTATTAATAGCTTGTCAACAAGGGAGTCACTCTTCCTGGATGCTATTTTTTCTCTTAGCCTCAGCCAAATCAGCAATATTAAGAATGACATGGGTAGTCAGTTAGACTTTATATTTTCTACTGCTGTGGGTAAATTATTAGTTGAATCTAGCCCAGTTATAAAAGCTGCTCTTGAAAAATACCACCCCCTCTAATAATTATCGACACATTGTCATGAAACCGAAAACATTACAAATTGTGAAGAAACACAATACTTTTTCAATTTTAGAAAGACTGACTTTTCGGAACTTTCCAGCAGACCTACCTCTACTGGATTTCAATACATTGCTATCTTGCAATAGTGTTGATGAAGTCCTTTCTAAGATTTACATAATTCTTTTTGATTTATTCTCCTCTCATGTTCCCCGTGAGCGTCAGCGGTTCTCTAAAACATCTCCGCCATGTTTCAATGAAGATCTAAAATGTCTTAAAAATAGAAAGAATAAACTGTCTACAAATTATCTGAGGGACAGAGACTTTATAAGTCACAACAATTTATTCACATCCTACAATAAATTCAAAGAACTTTCCTCTACACTTTCTGATGAGTATGTTCAAAGCATGTGTACGAAATTATTTAGTGACCCACGCAGCTTCTTTAAGTCTATTAATATGAAGAAAAGAACGGACAACTACCCCAATACCATGAGGTACAAGGATTCAGCTAGGAATAATTCATCTGAAATTTCCGATATGTTTGCTTATTTTTTTGACAAATGCTTCAAATTCAAATTTTCAATCTGAAAATAGCAATTTCAGTCATATGCCCAACTCTCATAACGTTTCATTCACTATCGCTTCAACTTCAGAATAGGATATACTCGATCATATTAATGGGCTTCCAAATGAGTTCACAACGGGTTCTGATGGGATCCCTATAGCCTTTTTTAAGTCTTGCTGCCCCATCCTGACAACTCAGCCAGCTGAGAATGATTTTTCAAAAATCGTTTGATAGTGGTTGTTTCCTCAACTATATTTTATCATACCTATCAACAACAAAACGTAGTAAAAATGAAATTTCTAACTATCGGCCTATTGCAAAATTAGTTTGTATGCCCAACATATTCAAATCAATAATTTACTCTCAGCTATAAATTTCCTGCAAGAATTTGCTCTCTTCAAACCAAAATGGGCTTATTTCGAGCAGATCTACAACCACTAATTTGTTGGAATTTGTCTCGGATGCTATTGGCGGGTTGGTAAAAGTCTATCAGACAGATTGTATATATATACAAACTTTAGTAAAGCCTTCGATAAGTTATCTCATTCTGTGATACTGGTTAAAATGGAAAAGTATGGGTTTCCTTTAATATTTTTTTAATGGACGGAGTCTTATTTAGATAACAGAACATACCAAATCTATTTCTGCGGTTCCATCTTTAGAGTCTTAAAGGCTTCGTCTGGCGTACATCTTTATTCTATCTATTGATGATATTGTCTTTTTTGTGAGGCACTTCAAAATATTGATTTATGCTGATGACGTTAAGCTTTTCGCGCAGTTTAAATCTGTTAATGATTGTGAACTGACGCAGGGTGCCCTTGACACAAATTTTACGATTGATGATTGAATTTTACATGGCATCAAAGAATATTTCTATGCTGGGCTTTGTAAAACGTTGGTCCTGAGATTTCTTGAATCCCACCATAACATTGCGTCTGTACACTCGTTTTGTGAGACCAATTCTTGAATATGCTAATCTGCTCTATTCTCCTTTTTGTACACACACTGACCGTATCGAGTCTCTTCAGCGGAACTTCCTATACACTTTCCTGTTAACCCTATGCGGATCGCTTGAAGCTTTAAATATGCTGATGTAACTTTTGTGCGTCAATTCTTGAACGCGAATATTGATTATCTCAAGGTTTAACTACGGCATGTATGAAGTTTAACATACTAATACTAGCACAGACTAAGTGATGAAACGCTTGTATTAATGGCCGTTTATTTGTTAAACGTGTCACTACAGCGAGCTTGTGTTAAGCTGGCTCTGATAGTAAAAAGAAAAAAAAAACAATTGTGCAACTTATATTATAAGTTGCCTGCATAACATTGTTGATAACATAATGCCACACTCATATTTACCTAAAAGTTGAAAGCTACTGAACTTATATATAAAGTGCCTCTTGAAAAACTCTTGAAAAAATAATTTTATAAAACAGCAGATGAATAAACTTTCCTACCAGTTCGTAACTACTCTAAATATTGCGATAGCATCGATCCGGTTGTTCTTTAAAAATATTTACATAGTTCAGTTTATCTTGTCTCTAGAAGGTGCAAAGGCGCGACGATCATATGTAACGAATCATCTTCAGAATGTGTAATTTATTAAAGTACTCTCAAATGCCTGATGATACATTTGGGTGGATTTAAGAGGTTTTTGTTTTAACTTTGGATTAAATTTAGTCGATCGACTCTTCGTTGATGAGGCAAGTGTAGCAACAGTGGAGCGGTCTACTCTCAGGTGCCTCAGATTCATAAAAACGTAATTTAGTTAATAAAATACTTCTCTTATTTTTTGCTGCGGGCTAACGTCTAATTATTTCATTTTTTTTAACGTCTATTATTTAATTTGTTTCGCGGAAGTGTATGTTGGTTTTCCTTGAATTAGATATTTATTGTTTGGCCCCTGAGCAACCACATACCGTGTTAGGGAATGGCCACAACAGCGCACCGCACCAAGCCTCGCACATCGCATCGCCCTGAGCTGGGTGTGCGATGATAAAATTTATCCCTTATCTCAAATAAAAATGGCCACATTGTCCCCTGCACCAACTATTGCAATGAGCCTAGCACTGCACACAGGAAATTTGTTGTTATTTCTATTGTGCGGTGCGTTGGTAACATTTATCGCGAGTAAATTCAGTAGATTGATATATGACAGTAAAATATGGATCCTCTTGATCCTGCTTTCTTGGATGCGGAAAGAGAAAAACTGCAATACCTTACGAGAAAGGAACATATTCTCAAGATGCGGATGGAGAAAGATATAGATGACAACGTAACATTTTTTAATAGCATGCTAACATGTTAGATCATCATAATTCCTTGGTAAAAGATAAGCCTTCAAACTAAAGTTATGCAACTTCTCGTAGAAGAATTCCATGAGCACGATATATAGCCCCGTAAGAGTAACCAACCCTTGATCTCTTTCATTCAGGCAAATGCCAAAAGGGCCGTGTAGAGATTGTGCTCATGTTGAAAGGACTGCTGGACTGGCACCTTCTCATTACCCTCTGACGTATGAGCTGAATTTGGAAAACCTTTTGGCCAGTATGCCACGTGATGCGATGGTACCAGAGCTTCGTTTTGGGTGTCACTTATCTACGAAATTTTCTGTAAGGGAATCGTGGACTGAGGGAAGTGCCTTATCGAGGACTAATGGGGAATGAAAGGGCTGACGTTTCAGGGAGGTCTGGCTCTGATTCTCGGGTTCTCGGATCGGAGCCCGGCACAGGCGTTGTCACCTCGAGTATCGGGTCTCTCTTCAAGGCGGATTTGTAGGAAGCATCAGCAGAGATGGGAGAACCTGAGTAATTGTAGGTTCACAAAACTGTTTTTTGATGGGACCAATAGGAATATCTCCGATTTTCTTATGGGGCGCGGGGAGAAACAATGTAGAACTGTGGTTGGCGTCATAACCGGCCACAGCTCACTTCATGCTCATCTAACCACGGATGAGAGTTGTCGACAACCCTGAGTGTCTGACCTGTCTAGAAGGAGAGCCTGTGACAACCAAACACTTATTATTTACTTGTCCCGCCTTCACGTGGAGTAGGCTGGATAGTCTAGGACCTGCCTTTCTATCTGTAGATGAGCTGAAAAATCTTCCTCACCATGACCTGATGTGCTTCATTAAGAGGACAGGAAGATTTTGTTGAATGGTGATCTTCTATAGCAGCACAATGGGCCGCCATGGTCTCCGTGCTTGGGATGGGTTCTCCTGTCCCCCTGCCTTAAAAAAAAGGGTAATCACCCATTTATTTATCGGAATGAGTTTTCAGCGATTTTGCCAGTCTGAATATGCATTCGAAAATCCAATAACTGTGATTTTTAATTTTTTTATATTTGTAATGCTATACTATATAATAATCGAGCAAAAACATTCTTAGCGTTACCTAATCATTAGTCTTTCGATTATTCCTATTGGTTGATTGTGGAAATTCTTCCCATTTTCGACAATTTGTCCGTGAAGCTTGTCTAAAATGTAATCAAATGTAGATACGTCCATGCGTATACAGGGTGATTCAGATCAAGATACCTTCCGGTATACCACGCGATTCCTTGAGGTAAGTTGATCAAAAAATTGTTCCACATACCCCCCTAGAAATCTTCCTTTAAGAGTTGTGGCCAGTTGAAGATTTCGCCAATATTCGTGAACCCTGATAGGAATAAATGAGTATAACTTTTGAACCACCCTATAGATTTTGGTTATTGTTGGCTTAAACTGATACAGATATTGTCATTCGCTTTTGTTCCAGTGATAGAGAGTAGTAGGGGCATTAATAAGAAGCAATAAATTTGGGTTACATGGCAGAAAGTTTTTGAAATAACTAACGGTATTTATGAAATTTGTGTGGAAAAAAATCAACATTTTGGAATTATTTGAGAATAATTTAAAGATGCTTAATTAGAAAATACATAGTATACACTTTTCGACAGCTACTATTCTTGGCTATTTAATAAGCCAACAATAACCAAAATCTATATATACTCATTTATTCCCATCAGGGTTCACGAATACTGGCGAAATCTTCAACTGGCCACAACTCCTACATGATGGTTTCTACTGGGGGGGGGGGGGGGGTATGTTGAACAATTTTTTGGTCACCTTACCTCAAGGAATCGCGTGGTATACCGGAAGATATCTTGATCAGAATCACCTTGTATATTTGTAAAACCGTTATTTGTCTCTTCGGAGATCTTTTCAGAAATGATGAAATTCACGCAATTTACTTCTCTTAAAGTTAATTTCATGAGTGCGGCTTGTCTTTTTAAAAAAAATTGTTATGGAATTCCACTTACTAACTTCACACAAAATGTTGTCTTCTTCAGATGAACTGCAACTAGAGTGTTGAATTCAGTCTATACTCTTTAACGAAAACTGGACTGGGACTTCGCAATATCTTAACTTACTTCAGAAGTCAAATATTCGAGGTTGCTTTAGGCAATGTGCAGTGCTTCACTGTGGCCATTAATTCCGCGATGTGCGGTGCTAGGTGCGGTGCGTCGTTGTGGCCATGCACTAAGAATACGTCACAACGAGGCGAGGCGAAGCGAAGCGAGGTGAGACTAGGCAGTTGAACGACGCAAGGTGAAGAGACATCTCGAGGTGTAGTGTTCACAGCAAGGCATTTAATTTCTTTGTAAATCTGCAAAGTGAGCATAAATTATGTCATCAGATTCTGAAGAAGAAATTTTGTGTTTGTCAAGTAATGCTCCTATATTGCATTTTACCCATAAGTGTACTTTCCGCTGTTTTACTTCCCTGATAAATACGAAACGTCTGGAATTTGGCGAATTTCATCATCCATATGAAGATTTACGGACTGATCCTGATAGATTATTTCAATATATGTATGAAAATGAGTATAGAAGCCCTTCATTATATTAAAGATAATTTTCAACATAAACTAAATAAAAAAAAATAAAAAACAAAACTGCCAAAATTTCCATTGTAATGATATAAAATTGAAATTAATCACTCTCTGTTTGTCACAATCACAAGCGATTAGAATTTGGGGAATTGCATCATCCACATATATGAAGATTTATGTATTGATCCTCACAGATTCTTCCAGTAGTATATGAGAAGAGTAACAAACCCTTTGATTATATCAAAGAAAAAACCTTTAAGAATATGCCAGCTATCAAAATTAGTGCGCTGCACCTCGCGAAAAAATGAAAAATTTCATTCTCGAGCGAGATAACCTCGACGCATCTCGCCACATCGCGCGTTGCCAGATTGTTGTTATGAACACTTCTATAGTACAGCGTAGTACAATCATTTTATTTCTTCAACTCTTGATATAACCTCGCCCTGCCTCGCCTCGCCTATCTTCGCCTAGCCTCGTTGTGCACGTACTCTTACAAGAGGAAATTCCAGATATGAATAACGCGTAACGTACCTAATCACCGCATGAGGATTTGTATTAACTAACAGCTTAGCTGCAATCAAAGCTCTGTATATAACACCATCGGGCCAAGTCCAGCACATTGTCACAGTGACCTCACCTGGGTTAAAGTTACGAACAACTATTTTCTGCTGGGTACCTGGCACGAGATATGCACGAAGGAATAAGGCAGCCGATGCTCTTACTAGAAAGGATTCAGTTATAAAAGTAAGCGCGTACTGAAAAAAATCCATAGGAGAACCATAGAATCAGTTAAGATGATTTTGGATGTTCAGGCCAGCAAATTAGTTAACTGCAAATGAGGAGAACTAATTGAATGTGCGACTTAAAGAAAACTATGGCCTAAGATATATCCTAGGAAGACAGAAACACTTCTACGGACGAAACATACTTAGAAATAATTTTTCTTATATATAGGGTCCGCCAAATAACTTTTTTTTTTTTAAAATGCTATAAAAACATCGAGTGTAGCTTCGGCTGTGTGGCACGTAGCGCCGTCCTGTTGAAACCAAATGTTGCCAATATCCTCCTCTTCAATTTTCCTGAACAAAAATTCGTTCAACATGGCCCGATAACGATTGCCATTGACTGTAACGGCCACTCCTTGCTCATTTTCGAAGAAAAATGGCCCAATTATGCCTCTGGACCAAAATCCGCACCAAACAGTGACTCGTTTTGGGTGTATCGGCCTTTCAATGTATGCGTGCGGGTTTTCTGTACCCCAAATGCGACAATTTTGCTTGTTTAGATACCCGCCAAGATCAAAATGAGCTTCATCCGAAAAGATGATTTTTTTGGCAAAATCGGCCATGATTTTCAAAGTAATGTCGCAATATTTCCCAGCGTTGTTCAAGCGTATACACAGCCATATTCGTTCAGCGGAAGAATAAAACTAATTATCTGTCAAATCAGACATGAGCTAAGTTTTACCATTCACGAAATAAGCACTTGTTGAAAAAAAAAAGTTAGATGGCGGACCCTATAGTAGTAACCGTAATGTTTCCATAAACAAATTTAGTTATACAGACTAGTACTCGGAACTTCTTTCTGACCACTATAAACCCCTTATAGAGCTTAAATAGAGAATTATATAAGGGTTACCGTGATCTGATTTAGGTAACGTTATATAAATTAAGGTTTTATAAAATGAGTAACGAATTTATCCTGGTTACCTTCATATAAATTCGTATATAACCCAGGGTGCTCTCGATTAATTTATTTTGGTCATACCAATAGTTGCAATAATTTTTCGTGTACATTTATTGACTTTGTTTATAATGGTGATGGTAACGTTTCCACAACGTTTCGAAGACTGATTTGAAATGTTCGGGCAATTAATTTTCTTTACCTTTACAAAAGGATATAATGCAAACATTTACGAACGAAACCTATCTTGATATAGAATTCCTATACAGTTTTTTATGGTATTTGTACATAATGGTTAAATTCAACTGCTATTAAAATTTTACTGTGAATATCATCATAAATACTTCTAAAAAAGACAGACCACTCCATAAGCAATATTTAAGAATTTTAATTAAATATGACAAAATTTTAAATCTTGAATTCGGTGATAGCAATTCATAAAAGTAACATTACATAATTTAGAAAAGTTATATACCTAAAATGATCTAATTTCTTCATATAAAAATAAAAACGGAAAGCTTATATCGTCAATTTAAGAAATTGACATAACCGACATTTTTTTTTTTTTTTATTTTCAATGTAGAGATAAAACATGGCTGGTTGTACTTACATAAAGGAAAAAACTCTGGCTCTATTATATAAACTGAATGTCCCTTAAAAAACTATTAGAAACATTATATAAGCTAAAGGAACTATACCATGTCTCGAAAATGTGACCATATATCCTTTGGTCATAACATGTTACCTTTGGTAATACTGTATATCTTATAGTAACAAAAAACAGGAGTTATTGTTCTTATATACCCTTTGGTTATATCGTGTTACCATGGGTAACGGTATATGTCTGAAAGCAATGACATAGTGTCTGTCTTATGTTATTCTTATAAAAATTTTCGTTGCACTCGTCTCGTCTAATGTAGTAAATAATATAAGTTACGGAAAAAAGTAAAATGTCGTATAAAATCGTGCAAACGGAAGAGGCAAAAAAGACCTAGGTTCATCCCAACAGCGTGGAAAAAACAAAGTCATATGAAATGGCATTTTCAAATCGAGAACTAACCAATTAGCTGTAACGTTCCTTTGTACAATAAGGTCGCTATCGTTATTTGGAGCTCCTTCGAAAGGTGACTCTTTTTCTAAACTTCATCTGATCATTGGGACCAATGCTAATACTATTATACATTCATTCGCGTTACTAAAAGTTTTCGATTTTTATTTCATTCAACATCGTTACTAAAAAGTTATAAATAAATGAAAACAGTTTTAGAATGGCTTCATTCGATACTAAGAGCCATTTCGGTTACTCTAAGTTATATAGACCGGTGATTAAAACATTTCCATCACCAACTTATAAAACGTTTAGTGACTTACTTACACGATAACCATTAGTACCTAGCCTTAAAAAACTCTAATATATGTAACTATGTTACCAATTGGTATAATTATAAAACTCATATATAACCACTCAAATTCTTATATAACCGAGTAACCATTATATACCGCTTATAAAACTACCCATTATCTGCAGTCACCAAAAATTTGAAGAATTGTTTCTTGGGATAATGTCGTCCAGAATATTATTGCGATTATCACAGTACATCGCCTCTTTAGCAAATATGCGTTACGCATCGATGCTCCATACAGTGAACTTTACAAAATCTGGACGTACGAGGAGGAGGTTAGGGACGTTGACAATTCACTTACGTCATGAATGACCCTCCCTTGCCAAATGTATTTTACGGTGAATTAGGGGAAATATAAGACAACGTTTTGGCAGATCTAGAAAAGTTCATTAATGCTTGCAACTGGTTTGAGCGCACCCCCTTAATTGAGCAATCATCTTTCTTTTAGGGTCCCGATTTCCAGTTTTCTCGAAATTTCAAAGAAAATCAGCAATCAAATCTGAAAATTGTACAAATATTGTACAAATCGTCCTGGTTTAAATGTGTTACTTGCTCGCAGCGTTTGTGAAATTTTCAAGGTCGGTCAAAATCAGCAGAAGTGTCTCAGGGTTTAAAGTAAGCACCTAGATATTAAAGCTTATTCTCACGACAGTTTTAATGCATTTAATGAATTTAGGCGACAATCAACGCCCTCATGTGGCAGAATATATTATGTTCTGGTTCGGTGTGTACCAGTTTATGTTAGTGCATGCTTGACATTGGACTTACTGGTCGAAGCGAGATCCATCTAAAATCTCTGCTGACCTGTGGGTCACGGCACCCGGTTGATTTAGCGTAAATCCATGCCGAAAGCAGCAATCTTCTAAACCTACACTAATAAGCGACCATCCATCAAATCGTCGGATGCAGTATGCAATTATACAAAAGGCCATACTCTTCTGGTCAAAGCAAATGTCCACAAAAGTCATGCACACTCAGAAAAACTGTCTCTGCCCGTGGTGGCCCATACCACAACCACTACGATGTTCCCATTAAGGAGCCGTCTCCATGTTGAAGCGAATAGCACTACTATAGTAGCACTAATCGGGGCTCCTCAACCCCGTAATATCAAGTTAGCAATGTCGGCTACCCAATTGGTATAGCTTCGTAATTCACGGCCAAGGCCATGGGTACTCCCAGTAGATCTGCATGCTGATCTTTTTACGAGACTGATTACTCAGTTCGGGCTTAATCATATTAGCACGTAAAAGTGACGGCAGTGGACTACTAGAAAGTTATGATCCGTCCATCAAGTTAAGAGAGGCTTGAGACTAAAGCCAGTAATATTACAGCGTACCACGGTACTAATTCCAAGTCAAGACTACTAGGTCGTATACGTGCAGGCTTCACTATGGACATGCACTATCATCAGTAATCAGACTGCGTGAGCCGTCAACACGAAACACGGATCAGTATATACGGCCTTCCCTTGCTTGTATCCTCCCTTAACAGCTCTGCGCATCACTAACTGCTTTTGCAGCTGCCCGCTCCAGATCAGCAGTAATATCTTGCGGTTTTTATAATCCACTTTCGTCGAATATGTGAGAAATCATGGCTTATCTGATACTGTATCTTCTTGACCATCCCTGCCGAACAAATCTTGAATTAGTGTGGAGCTTCTGTCAATTATCGTGCCGCATCAAAGTTTATAGTCTATTTCAAAATTAAGTCTAAAGGTTATCTCGCGAACGGCTTGTCGGTATGTTCTATTCCAAAGCAAGCTTTCTCGAACAGAGCTTTAAGTCCTTGGTGGGTATCTCAGATTATGATGATTATATTAATCAGCCATCGTACCTAGTTGGGTTATTTAAGTGCCAAAAATAGGTTGGTGATGTGTATGATGTACAAATTTATAGCTCAAGATATTTGTCGGCCTTTTCGTGTATAGAACTTTGATAATTTTCTGTAAATATTAATTTTTATTCAAATCTTTATGGATATATATATTTTCACGCAGATTTATTGCCTTCTGCCGCCACTTTCGCGACAGCCAAATTGTCTACAATTTTTACCATTAAACATGAAATATCATTCACTGCTGCCACAACAAAAATCAGCCTCTATGATATCGCAACTTTCAATTGATTTTTATTAAAGCTTTCGCGCTCGTCTCTAAACGCTTTATATTACTGGAAGTCAAGCGAATAAGTTATTGACGGTGTTAAGAAAGTTTTGTTTATAAAATGACGTAACCAGTCTTGTCGCCAGCTTTTAGTCTATATTGCTAACCTTATAAGAATTGCTCTTACCCTTCCTACTTTCCAACCTTATATACACTATCCGTTTACGTATCAACCATATTGTAAGATTCCAGTTAATTGATTAAGGTACTACGCTGAAAATACAATGCAGCAACAACTTTCCTTGCTGCAACAAATGCTCTGGGCTCAATTTGTTAATATAATTGTATTTGATACAATTTTTTGAAAACTTTCATGGAGAAACGTTGAATTTCTTTTTCACAGTAAAATAAAAAAAAAATTAATTAAGAATCTTTTTCTTTTGAAACAGAAATGTAGGGGAATTTTGCTTTGTACGTTTGCTTTTTCAAATCGTTTGCATAACCGAAAAGCGTTTTGTTTAGAATCCAATTCAAACTTTTAGTACAAATGGAATACTAACTGACCTGGAGAGTCGTAGCGGCATTTATAGTACTTTATATGTATATTTGCTTCAAACAGCTTACATAAATCCGGCACAGCACAGTACTGTAAAGGAACATTAATTATGCGGGCGGCCATTGAAATAAAATTGAAATTTCAGGGCATCAGCCACTACGCCCGTATTTACGAATATATACATACATATTTAATTTTTTAAAGTCTGTGAATTTTCACATGACTTTAATCTACAAAGGATCACGAATAAGAACTCTCATGTCATGCGGAAATTCGACCAATTAAAGTATTCAGCGATGAAAATTTTTGAGCTATGAGACTTTTACGTATTGTTAGCATTTTTAGAAAACGGCTTTAATATTTTCATACTTACCAAACAATTCCAGAAAGTGATAATGCAAAAAACACGTCTTTCTATAAACCGTATTGTTATTAAACATCACTTTTCCACTCCATATTGTTTTCTTTGAATTAATCTGAGATTGTGATAGAATTTGAAAGTCAAACCGCAGCTTACAACATCAAGAAGTACAAAATTTAATAATACGTCGCCAGAACGCATTAGTAGAGGGAAAGATTACCTTAGATAGTAAGGAAATTTTTGAACTTAAATTATGCAGATACTGGAGGCCTGGATGAAATGACGATGTAAAGTAGAAATGGATGTACAATCCACCAGATATTTTCGATAAATACTTTTGAAACCAACATTAAAAGGGCACCTGAAGCTAAAATCGTTCAAAACATTCTAATTCCAAGTAATTCTCTTTATCGAAACTAAAGTAATTTTTAGTGGAGACAACAATCGATACATTATGGCTATATTTCACACAAACAAAATCGGGACACAATCGAATTAGAGGAAAGTAACTTGTCATCGATAAACTTTAAGCAAATCAAATGTAATTAGATTAAGTCATCTTTTCAGTTAAAAGTATCCTTTAAAATGTAGCAAATTAAGAAATATTACAATAGGTATCCAACCGAATACTTTGTAATCATAATAACTTTACCTAGACAAAATCAAGAACTTGGCTAGTGGTAATAAAATATAATTATTAACTCAATAACTTTATCTTGGGTATCGACTGAGATAGGGATATTTATTCTGGGTACCGACTTGAATAAATACTACTAATACAACTTTGCTTTGGGTCTCGACTGAAACAAAGTATCTTGTTCCGGGGCATGACTAGAACAAGATAATCACTAACTATCTATTTACCAACGCAATATTTTCAATGAATTTCAGTCTGCTGTAGACGAGAAATAATCCACCTATGAGATAAAAATAGTTAATCTGGGTAGCGACTAGATTAACACTTGCTAATCTCTAAGCTTTATCTTGGGTCTCGACTTAGATAAAGATATTTATTCTGGGTACCGACTAGTATGAAATTTACTAACTCAATAACTTTATCTCGGGTATCGACTGAGATAAAGATAGTCATTCTGGGTCTCGACAGGAATAAGTTTTGTTAACATAATCACTTTATATTGGGTCTCGACTGAGAAAAAGATAGTCATTCTGGGTAGCGACTAGAATAACTTTTACTAATCTCAAACCATTATTTTGGGTCTCAACTGGGATAAAAATATTTATTCTGGGTACCGACTTGAATAAATACTACTAATCCAACTTTGCTTTGGGTCTCGACTGAAACAAAGTATCTTGTTCAGGGATATGACTAGAACAAGATAATCATTAACTATCTATTTACCAACACCATAAAGTCGATTCCACATTTTTAGATTGGTGAGTACGTTTTGATTAACCATTTAATACATATACATATAATTTCACAAATCATATTTAGTAATTATATTTATACATATATATATATATATTGGTGCCGTTCCGGAAAAGTGCATTCTTTTTTTTTAAGTTGTCATAATTTATTTTATTTAAGTTGATACATAAGTGAGCTTGTTAGTTACTAAGTGACGTAGACGACATTATAAGTATCTTGAATAGTGTATCAACTTTGACGTATTATGAAATAAATGACTTACTTTAAATATTCATTGGTGTTATCATTTACAGTCCCCAACATTACGATTTTTTTTTTATGTTCTCATTGGGCAGAACAAATACTGAATTCTCCGCTAAAAAAAAAACCTTAAAACATTACTTGCAAGTGCTCTTCAGTTCGAATTCTGCGACAAGACAATTTAAAACTTAACTTTACAAAAAAGACTTCGCTTTGTTATTTAACATGCCAGTTGTATCCGGAATTTTAAAATTTTCGAAGATGAAGAATTAAGAAAAAACTAAAAAAGTTTTGAGCAATATGGACGCTGGAACGGCATGAGCCTAGAAATTATTTCGACATGGAAACTGCTGCCTTCCAATATCTTTCGGCCATTGAAAATCAATTTCAGTTCTTCATTCAGTACAGTTTTTCGCTTTATCGTTGAGTGAAGCTTTTCAAACAATAGTCGACAGAAGCTATTGCACTGGCAGATGATGCATAGGATAAACTTGAGTACAGAGGATTGAAAGCTACAGGAAGTTTCGGGACGATTTTCTATTTCCATAAGCCTGGATCTCATCAAACCATACGGTCCAATCCAATTACTAACACAATTGAAGATTATTATCGTAAGCCGATTTAAAGGGTGCCAAGATGGTTTTCCACAAACATTTCTTTATAAACTGTATCTTGGCTGCACAAAATTTTTAGTAATTCAATTTTTATGTTTATTTTTTTTTTTGTGCTTTTCTAGAATTTTCTTATATTTTAATAGAATATTAGAGGCAAACTTTATTAAAATTAACATTGAGATTCCCGTTTTACGCCTTTTGCTCACAATAAAAACTCTAGAAAGACATATCAAAAATATTTTCAAAAACAATATGAAAACCTACTCTGAAAACTATTTCGATTATGTAACACAGTGATAACAAAATAATTTATATTGTGAAGTAGTGCCAGAAGAATTGAAGAAGCGAGCGTATAAAAAATAATTAAAATAAAACAATTACAGCTTGGGATATAATCCATCATCCACAGATCTTCAAACCTTACCCTGATCTGTTTATTACTCATTTAGAGAACCGTTTTTTTTTAGACGTCACAACGTTTTGTCAAACTTCTCCTCAAGTCTTTTTCCGGAGCAAATGAAAACTTTAAACGAGGTAGCGTGCGAACAATTCAATTTTATTTGACTTTTGAGGCAGCGTTTGAGCAATTCTTCGAAACATGTACTTTTACACGACAATTCATCTTAAGTATGAATCAACGAAGTCAAAATCAAGCTGCGCCGAATTGCAAATAACGCAATTAACAATTCTCTTGAGGCTTTTGATATATGAAGCAAAAATGCATTCCCAAATGTCCACAAACTTTTGAAAATTATATCATTTTTTACTACAATAAAGAATGAGCATTCGATTTCCGCTTTGCGTCGTCTCAATTTAGGTCCCCAATGGGAGAAATCGTTTCAACTGATTAGCTACTCTAAACTTACATCGGAACATAAGCTAGAAGTCGGTGCAATTCCTAATGTGTTTTTTTTTTCTGTACCTAGGCGTATTAATTTATTGAAATAATATTGAATATATTCTTCGTACAAGATTTTCATTAAGCAGTACCAAATACAAGAATTCTAATTTATTTTTTCCCGGATGGTAAGAGCAGTCGCCCGGCAAGCGGAAGGTCCCGGTTTCAAATCCCGGACGAGGCGGTTGTTTTTTCTTCTTGTATTTTTGAATTTGATTTAGATTCGATAAAAATAAAAGTTCTTAAAATTCTTCTTTATCCATCACAAGAATTTTGTTTGAAGTTTTTTATCTCAAAACCCCTCCATTTGAAAAATCCTGCGCATGGGCCAGAGTGCCCGTTATCTATATTACAAAATTAAAAAATTCAAGGTAAGAAAATTTTTGGGAAAAGTTCACAGTATTCTAAAAAATTTATACGATTTGATTATAAAATTTGGTATCTAACATTAACTAGCAAACATAGACGGCACAAGAACTAGATGTCGCATGCAATACTAAAAAAGTAAACAAAATTTATATGACTGGGTGAACCATTCCGGAATGAACCACAACATTTGAAATGATGTATACGTCGAGTGATTCATATTTTTTCGTATCTAAAGTGTTGGCGAAGTCGATCAAATGAATACAAAACTGCAGTTATAAAATAATTTGCTTTCGGCACGCTCTAAAACATTTAATGGTCTACTCCAGAATGCACTACCCATTTCACAATCTGTATACTCTGCTCTAGTATGCCATGCGACATCTAGTTCTAGTGCCATCTATGCTAGCAGTTATGTGGGTAGATTTTTCTCACATAGTGGAAAAAATTAAGAATTTGACCGAATCGAGAAAATATTTAAACACCGAAAGTGGTAGCCATTGTTTTGAAATATGCAATAATATGGATACAACATATGCATGAAATGAGCATAAAAAAATATATATAAACCCGTTTACTCTTTCCGAGCTCATCATCAATTGCACTTTTAACTACACAATTTCATGAAATTTATGCTGATAATGGAAATAGGATGCATAACGAGAGACGTTTTCTATAAATATTATATTCTCTGGTGAAAACTGTTAATATGCATTACACAAACATGAAATTGCAAACATTACCAGAAATAAATGAAAAAGATGTTGGGTATGTAAAGGTGGTAATTACATTCCTTTTCATGTCATTTTGTATTCTACAATGATTTGTAAAATCAAACTGTATAGCCATTTTTGAATTTTGTGCTCTGTATATTTATTTTATGCTTAGATACTTTTGTTTTCAATTGTTTTGAAAAACATATTAATTTTCATTCGATCCAATAGTACTTCATTTCACTGAAGCGCAACAACTATCTACGTTAACCTCAATAGGTATTAATTAAGTTTGAGGAATATAGAGAGGGAGAGTGTGAATATTAAACATTTCCGGTGGTGGCGATGCGCTCGATTTTTGGTAGGTTTTTATAAAATAGACTAAATCTTTTGAGCTAATTATTCTGTACTACCTGATAGACTGGTATTGGAAAGAAAACACTCTCCCAATATACCGAATTTTAGAGTGCCTCTCTGCTCCCTACCTGGTGAGTAGAAATGAGCTGCCTAGCTCTTGAATACGTAGGATCTTGTTTACTTTATAATGATTGAATTTCCAAAAAAATACGTAATATTTACAAAAATGGAAAGCTCAGATTGTTTTCCTAGAAATTTGTGATAGCAATTAAATGGTCCGTATTTCACTCACTTTCATACAATTTTTTGTTGTACTCATAGAGACTTATTACAGGACACCTAGTAGGTCACTTGTAATGGGACACCTTATATTTTATCCTTCATTCAAAATTACCGAGTGTAAAGAAATCGGATTATTTATTTTCCTTATCTTTTCGTGTGTTTTATAATATATTTTTTTTTAATCTATAATTAATTACTATTTTTTATCAAGAAGAAAGATGATAAATGGGTCTTATATGTATATATTGTGTACTATATGAAAAAGTATGAAAACATAAGGAGTTAAATATTCCACCCACAGTCTCAGTAAATTCGAAATGGAATACAGAAGCCTTTATTAACTGTTTTCTAACATGGCTAAAGCTGACGGGCTTAGATTTAGTTTTAATTGCAAAAATATTCTATTAATTCTTCGGATTATATTTCCATAAATGTTAATAAATATGCTGGCTTCTAATTTACTTTACACAGGGTATCCCGTATGTGATCTGGCACATGAAGGCTACGGATAGGTCATGCTTAGATAAACAAAAAATCGACAGGGTATATATTCCAATTTATAGACCCCTCGGTTTTGAACAAATTTAAAATTTCGGAATTTTTACTCGTTGTTTTTTTATTCAACTAGGCACTATTTTTATAAAAAAAAACACACCATCAATACTAATATTGGATTTAAGAAGCCCAAAAGCTTAGCTTTAAAATGACCTATCACACTCTGTCCCCAAAATGCAACCCTTTCTGCGTTTTTTGCACTTTTTCTTAATCATCTCCAGCGAAAATGATTCAAAAAGGTGATTTCCAAAAGATAATTGCCTACTTTCTGGCACTTATTGAACTTTTTTAGCCATTTTCGCTGGTGATGCTAAGAAAAAAAAAGTGCATAAAACGCTGAAAGGGTTACATTTTGGGTACAGAGTATGATAGGTCATTTTAAAGCTAATATTTTGGGCGTCGACCTTAGTAACGCTCTCGTTAAAATTCAGGATAAATTTTTGCCAAGATCTTTTAGCTTGCTAAATTTTCATACAAAATTTAGCTTAGCGCGAACCTTAGTTCTATATAGGTAATAAAAAGTATATTGTTGGAAAGGGAATCGTATAAACTACCAAATATTAAAAAAAAAAAAAGTTTATTAGAAATTTTGAGTAAATCGCTCCCAAAGTAAGAAATTTGTAAAACAAAAGACACAAATCCCACTTTGATATTTTCTTATTTCGAAAGTATCGATACTGAATGAATGGGCAATATGTGTTCTTAAAGTGAAAGATATTGTAAATTAAACAAAAATTATTTCAGTTCCCTATGCCATTTCCTTCTTAAGATATGCATTAAAATTCAAAAGTCTACACTTCCCGGTACACAAAACAGTGCTGCCAGCATAACTCAGAAACAACGCAATGTGGGGCAAAACTTTATAAGGATTTTTTTCTTAGCTCGGTCCCAGATACCTAAGTTTGGCGTATGTAACTGTACTTTTGCAACACCCTGTATAGGCAATAAAAAAATTATGATCGCGACCAATTTCTTAGAAACAATAACACTTTTTAAACTCGAAATTGTGTGCTTTTTCCTTAGATCATATAACAAAAAGGATAGGCTATGCTGTGTAAAATTCGTGTACGTGGGATAAGAATTTTTTTTTTGCAACACGGAGGGGAAATGACAAGAGGGTTATTACCTTGTTATTCGTCAGTTCGACAATTCTGATTTATTTCTGATATTTCAGATTTTATGACAAGATTTCGGGTTTGATTTAGCGATTTTGCAGTAAATAACTAATTAAAAGTGATTTTTACTTCATAGTAGGGTGGTAAAAATATTGTTTCGTAAACGGGATTTTATATAATAGAGACTCCGGAGTCTTGAATTATCGCGATGAAGTGCGCTGTGCTGTACTGCAGAAACAATCGGTGATATTCTCTCAGGAAATCATTTTGCAGGCAAGCTTAATTCTTTTAATAATAAACTATAGTGAAATATTTATACAAATAAAGAGCAATGACAAAAACAAAAATTTAACATTTTCCAATGCCGGTTTGTTTGTTTAAAATTGAATTGTCATTGTCGACTTACGTTACAGTAGCCATACAAAGGCAACGCCAAAAATTATTATCAGAAAATAAACTGGGCACTAGGAAAATTCGTAAGAATTTAAAATATTATAAAATTATAAACTTCATGATATAATTGGATCTTTTCCATTGAATTTCTTCAATATTTAATAAAGTTTCAACCACTAAATTAATCGCCCGGTGTGAAAATATCGTAGTTTACTACTTCCATGACTAAAACGAATACATCGATGCGGTTCTACTAAATGCAGAAAAATGCTTAAGAGGAGTCAGTACCAAGATTTCCAAGTTTCATACATTTTTCAATGCGAATTCCTCGCAAACTATTTGCACCAGAATAATGATTTATATCTTAAATTAAAGGTAGGTAACAAAGAGGTCTAGTAAATAACGTCGAGAAAAATAAAAGAAAATGCATTGGAATGGAGATATTAGCTCGGAAACTTGTAAAAAATGGTAAAAATTAATTTTTTTAAAATCAAATTCCTGTTAGTAGGTATTCTCATTTCTTTAGATTGTGACTATTTTAGAAAGATAACGCCTAAATCTAGCAAATAACGTCGAGTTTTTTAATTTTTAGTGGCGCCTTTTTTAATTGTTTAACTCTAATAGTATTTGTTTTTTCTCTCGATATTTCACCGCCGAGGAATTGCAATATTTCGTTGAAAATTGTAGAAAAATAAAGCAAAATAGTACATTTAACAATTATGTTCAAAATAAAATTTAGGAGAGTTAATTCTCATTAAAAATTGTCAATTTCCTTGAACTGAAAATTTTCATTTTCGTCTTAAATTGTCGCATGTTGGGTTTCTGTCTTTTACGTTAGATGTCTCTAATGTGACTTGTGGTCTAGGTCTAGGCTAATTTTATATATGAATTTTCATACTTTCAGGACACAAACCTACGTATAGTAAGTTTTATTGCCTACAGGCTCGCTGGTATCTAAATTGAAATTTTTGCTGAGTACTGACTCCTCTTAAGTTTTTCTTCCTCATAGCCTATCCTTTTTGTTATATGATCTAAGGCTTTTTCATGTATATGAGTAATGGGCGCAACAAAACTATAAAAGCATCATAATAACAGGGCTGCTAAGCATTGCGTGCCTTTTTCTAAATAATCAAACAATAAGATAAATAGGTAGTAATCCCACGGAGGTTAGGTGGCGCTTGGGTGAGGGGGGGGGGGGGGGGGGCTCATGACCCCGTGACCCACCCCTGTATACGTGCCTGTACGCTCTATATATGAAATAAAATCATTCATACTTTCCAACCCCATCCCGTAAACAAATGATTTCTCTCGTACTTTCATCTGTAAAATAATTACGGTACATGAACTCATTGGGATATCAACTTGAAATTTTTACAAATTGCGCCTTAGACTTGCGCGTCTCCAGTTATGGAAAAAATCGAAAATCGACAGAGGACATTTCAAGGATATTATCAAGGATGAAGAGCGTTCCGTATTCCCGAATGTTTTTTTTTTTTTTATAATTGCACCATTGCTATTTTTCCAACAAAATCTGAAATATATCCTTTCCAAAACACTTTAGATCATTAAAAGCGGCTTAGAATAACCGGAGAAATGAATTTTTGAAGTTGGATTAAAACTGCAAAAAAAAAAATTATTATTTTTGTCGATTTTCAAATATCTGTAAATTCCGTAATAAGCAAAATTGTTGGCAAAATATTTAAATTGTGCTAATTACTTATATAAGACAATAAGCTGACAAAATTCCAAGCAAATAGGTGACGTCGATTCAGAAAGTTTTTCAGGAGCTGGTCGACGCACCGTGGAATGGCCTATACTTGAAAATAATCCTTAGAAAGAGAAATTTTTTTTACGTGGGTTTCAATCCCACAGAAAAGCTGTTCCACATTATTGTTCAGAATAACATATCTAAGTATGTACGTATGAATTTACCTACTTTATTTATATAAATCCGTAGTTAATCCAAAGCATCAAGAGCATTAGCTGAAATACGACTTGACAGGAAATTGAAATTGATGGTCGGGGAAGTTGCAAAATTAGAAAAATGTTTTCTGTGATTTGATTTCTTTTATGTTTCATTCGACAGAAGAAATCGTCACACATTTTACAAAAAATAAATTTAGAGGTTTTTGTTTTTGTTTGTTTTTTTGTTTTTTTTTTTTTTGCACGTGATATTACTTGACCTGCTTCATTCACATCACTATTGTATACATTTCTAATTTTGTTTTCATTATCCACCTGTAATTTTGCCAGGTCATGTTTTTGCGCTCCAACCGTCTAAATATGCAAGAATTGTTTGCATGACCCGCTGAATCGCTTCGAGCAAATGCACTGAAAGCAGTGGCGAAAAGAAGCCAGGTAAACAATATTTTACGGGGCTAGAATAGTTAGTTTCAGCCTAGCATCACTATATGGTACATATACACTCATACATATGTATAATACTCTTCGTCAGGCAAACACGACATCATTAATTCCTTTTTATGGGTTGCTTGTTGATTGCAGTGATATATACACTCGATTGCAAATGCAATGCCCTGGTATAGTTTGTTGCACGTGAAACATGCCAACGTGGAATGTGGTACACTATTCTATAAGATATATATCTACATACAACCATGCAAATGTATCATGTATGTTTATATATTCAGGTGAGTGACCAATATATTCTGTGCGTTTGTTGGCAAACAAAACTTGTCAGCTCGAATTGGGAAACCCGCTGTGCTATTTATGAAACCGAAAATCACTGGGTGCTAAACAAGTAAATTTCAAGGGGGCCAGAAATAGAATCACTAGAAATAAATCTCACATGAAACTTCGGCAAAAGCGTAAAGCACTAAAAATTTATTTATGTGGATTTTTTTTTGTTTTTTGTTTTTATGTTTATTTTATTTATTTTGGGACGCATAATATGCTGTCAGAAACGTTTGATGATACTACGAGCCTTGCGCCCCTCGACACTCATTCGATCGACCATGGGTGGCTTTTTATATCCAGATAACAACTGGCACGGCATCAGTTGAGAATTTTCTTCTTAGGAAATTTCTAAAAGAAAAAGAAAAGAGGAGCACCCATCTTGATGTGGAGGAACATCTGGTGAGTTCGTAAATAGCATTAGTTTGCAAACGAGAAAAAAATGTGTGAAGTCATCCTGAATTGTGTGGGACTGATCTTTCTTTTAGTTTCGGGTAGTATAAAGTCAAATTAGTACCGGCTGAATAGTTTCCCATGGAATTTTGGGGGGATTCCTATAAATACATATGTACATATATGTATGTGTCAACAAAAATCTTATTACTAACAGTGTTTAGCAATTAAAAGCATTCGGGTCACATGTTCTTGCCACTCTTGAATAGTAAATATTTTTAATTTTGAAGGGCAGTCTAATTAGCTACGCACTATTAACTGTCGTCAATTTGAGATGAATTCCCATAGCGCGTCACATTTTAACTATGCCTTAATGTTCATAGAAATGCACATATAACGTAAATCAAAGATGAAACTATTCCTTTGGTAGATTTTCTGTTAGTCTGAATGTTAGGCCGGAAAAGCAACTGGGCATAATGCGTCCCCTCAAATGAATGTGTGTATAAATATATTGTGCTCCCCTCAGATTTTTTATTATCTCTTTGGAGTAATTGAATGCAACTGGATATCCCTTGTTTTACCGCCTCTGGCTAGGCCTTTAGTGTTCAATCGCTTTTGCTTTGTTTCATCATAATATATTAAAGTAGACGCCTTTGGGTAACATGTGTCACACAACTGCTGACACAAAATTTAGTTTTACACTTCTTTTGCCTTTTTTTGGAGCTCTTGCTTTATGAATGGGGAGGGAAAAGCTTTATTTAACTTGGTTTGAATTTTTATCACACACTGAAAAATATAATTGAAGATATCTGGAATATGTCTATCATACTTGAGCTGTTATGTTAAATAGCTGAAGGCTCGAATTTCACATCGTCTAAGCTGTTGGGATTAATTGGGAAAAGTTTATGAGCAGATTAAAGGTGTTTTTATTAATTGGTTTCATTTAGTTTCACTCGTATATATTTGTTTGGATTTAAATTTTGCATACACTACACGTGCAGTTTCGATGATAATATACACTTTAACTCTTTCAGGGGCACGATTTAATAAAATTAAAAAAATTAACGAAATTTAGTCAAAATGAGTTTATTCCACTTATTCCAACAAAAAAAAACAATTAATTTAGTTTAATTGCAGAGTCCTGCGTAAAGACATGGTATGAATTTTATACCACCGAACATAATACAATCACTTTTCATGAAAATACGTAAAACATGCTTTGGTTTTATTATGGAGCAAAGGAACCTTGCACATAGAGCACAAAGACTGTGTTCGCCTTGGTGTCCCTTTTTACTGCATTTGGAACATCGCCGCAATGTACAACGTATCGGCTGATTTGATCAGGCTGCCGCTCGAATGGACGGGTCATCATAAGGCTTGTTTTTATACCCTAGATGAAATCTAAAGGGTATACGAAATTTTTCATTCCATTTGTAATGCAAAGAAATAATGCTACTAGAACACAATGAATTGAACACTCACGCATAATATTAAAAGTTATTTTCATTTTTGCATGTCCGTCTGTCTGTCTGTCTGTCTGTCCGGACATTTGTCTGTACGCACGATAACTCAAGAGCTGGCCACTTACAGAGCTGAAATTTTGTACACGGGCTTTTTTTTTATAAATAAAAAACAAAAAGTAAAATTAAGTTCGAAAATAAAACAAATCGGGTAACTCATTCGTAGCGTTGCCATACAAAAACTACGTTTTTCACTACATATTTGAACACTGCCTCAGAACGATTCGACGTAGATAGCTGAAATTTGGTACATGCTGTTTTCAGAGCAATAGTACAAAGAAATTTAGAAAATCAGGAATATCCTTCTAGGTGTTCCAATATAAAAATTTAGGATTTTTTTGTATACTGTGAAAACGATCAGTTCTAGATGATTTTCATGTATTGAAGAGTTCTTCAGAATATGAAGTCCTATGACCATTTTTACTACAAATTTTGCTAAGATTCATATAAGCATTCATAAAGTACAAATCCATAAAATAATAGAAAATCCTATGCCACTATTTTTGACTTTTTCGGTCAACCTCGTAATAGTTTTTGAGCTGGTCAAATTTATCAACATTATTCATATTTGAATTATATTCAGCAATAATCTGGGCAAGGAACTAACTCTGAAGTATCATCGGACATTCTTCGTATAACTTTAGGTACTTTTTCAGAATCATGGAAATTTGAAAGTATAGTACACGATCTTTTTTCCACTTTAGAAAAAGTAATTCAAATTCACTTGTTTTTCAGTCGAATTCATCGCCTGAAAGTTTCCTCTGCTCTTTCAAGTCTGATGGTAAAAATTTCGAATTGGCTTGTACAGTGCTATACTATGCGTATATCCGATTCTGCTTCAGCTCAACCGTCAAATTGCATATTGTAAAAAAATTATCGATATACAATTTGTGATTTATACCAATGAAATGAAAGCTTATGTGTAAAATGACGCTTGTCGCCTAAGTTTTTCTGAATATCATTGCCTTTTTTGCCTGGGTGTATTTCAAAGTTACATACATATGTAATCACACTTATTGCAAAGCATCCTCTTTTTTTGAGCTTGTTAGGCAAGTACTTTTTCAGAGAACTGCGAACTTTAAGCTTAATCTTCGATTCGTATACCACAAGAAGTACTCCTGGATCAAAACATTTTTGATATATTTCCAAGGGTTGTACTTTGTATAGTCTGCTGAAATTCGGAGAATCTCTGTTATGACTGTGCCATTAGGAAAAATATTATAATTTGTACCGTTACTCAATTTTACTAAAAAATTGTTTAAAAATGTGGTATAAATTGGCTACTATTGCCACTGAAAGAGTTAATCATTTTATGTATTTATAGTGCGACCATCTTGTCCCCAAAGGATCGATTCTTGGTCCATTACTTTTCTCATTGTTCATTAATGATATTTTTGGGTACACCTACATAAACGCTGATGAAGCTCAGCTATACCTGTCCATACCGCTTGGTCTAATTGAATGTGGAACTAGTTGCATCAACAACGTTTTACAAAGGATTCTTCATTGGACTGCACGCAATTCCCTGAAGGTTATTGCCAGTAAATCTAACTATTTATTAATAAACAGAACCAGTATTAATACTACTGGACACTCTCCTATTACTATTGGATGGGAAATCATTCCTTTTGTAGAGACTACTCGTAATCTTGGAGTTATATTAAACAATACTTTAATTTGGAACAATCACATCCCGGCTGTAATTCGTAAAGTCTATGGTTTTTTACGGTCTTTGTGGGCTTTTAATAACTTTAGATCTACTACAATAAGATTATTTTTATGTCGATCACTTCTTGTTCCTGTGCTCACCTCTTTGGTTTTGAAGTATTTAGTCATATTGATCATATTAATTCACATGAAATTCCCATGGCTTTTACTGCTATGATCAGATACATATTTGATTTACGCAAATGTGATCATGTGTCGCCTTATATTAACTCCGGATTTGGTTCTAACCTTTTCTGTTTGTTATTTAAATTATCGGCGCATTTTTGTATTGGTCAAGTTAATGAAATTTCGCTGTCCAGCATAGGGGAGTCCAGGGTATAATGACGAACGGGGCATAGTGAGGAATGAATATTATCTGTAATGTAATCAGCTTTATTCTGAACCTACGCTATGATACCCAGACAGAATGTAGGGTTAAGTATTGCCAACATATGGTCAAGATTTTCTTCACAATAGTCTATGTTTGTTGTACGAAAAGAACAGACGAATTTTTCATTTAGCACACGCAAACAGTTTAGCTTTGCCAGAGATTGTGTTTGAGAACATATTTTAGACGTTTTGATTTTAATGGTGAGTAAGTCTAGCATAGTTATGGTATGCAGTTTGTCAGAATAATGATATATTCCATATTAGCTTTTCATAAATTTTGCATTACATGTAGGAAAAAGAATAATATGTGGTGGAGCACAATGACGAGTGTTTTGCGGGGCATAATGACTAACTTGTTACGGTGTATTATGACTAAATTTTTACGGGGCATAATGACGAGGTCGTAAGCTCAACGAAAAGTGGATTCAAAAGACATAATCATTCATTAGAAGAAAATTGATTGTCAAGGAAAATAATTCCAACAATTGGTGTGTTTGGCATTTCGCAAACTGTAAATATTTTGGACGTTGGTTGCTCAAAAACAGAGAAATCGGCTTTGCGTAAAAACAATATTTTTCAAAGCCTATGAATACAAAAGAAATGTCAACCTATTTGTCCTAAAACGTCCGAAATCCAGTAATTGTTTTAAATGTAAAATATCAGATGTTTTCAGTTAGCATTTTTCAAATTCGAAACCCGAGGTGTTCCTCATTTTAGAGTGTATAATTTTATTGTAAAAATCATATTCCTGCAAGACTCATTATGGTCATTAATTAATAATAATATAATTTTATTTAATTAATAATAATATATATAAATATAATTCGTTATTATGCCCCGAGCCCTTCGTCATTATGCCCCGTATGTGAGGCATAGTGACGAACTGGTCATCACTTCACTTAGGTCAACAGAGCACTTCATAAGGATACTAGACAACAGAAATTGTAATTTAATATTGCCCAGATTTTCTTACTTAACTTCTCAGCGTCTAGTCGTCTTTCATACAATTCTGGTTTGGAACTCGTTACCTGCTTTTGTTAAACGATCTGTTTGGGCAGTCTCGATCCTCTCGATCAGCAACTCATCATTGAGCATTTGAAGTCATCAGAATTACGCGCATATTAATTAGTGAATTAACTAATTTTACGTAAGTGTTCGATTGTGTAGCTCGGCAATTTGAAAAGAGATCTAGTTGTGTATTATATACATAGGTATGCATTATATTGTAAACACATTGTTGTAGTTAAGTATGTACTGAACTGTAGTTGTATGCTTTTCCATCTTTAAATTACATAGATAAATGCAATTTATTTAATGTAGATTAAGATTTGGATTTCTCTACAACATAGGCACAGATAATTTTATTTCTTCTTAACATGTACCTACTAAAGGATATTTGTATCTTACTGGTGGATTGTCACTAGTATAATTGTATACTAGTTATATATATGTAAATAAATTTAAAATTGCAATTGAAATTGAATTTCATTATCACAATAATAACACTTGTTTCATTAAGAGTATCTTGACGTTTGTACAGCGACAGAGCCCGGAGAAATCGTTAATCTGAACAAGTTGACTTAAACAAATAATGAATGCAGCTATTATTTCTCATCAACTGGACATAAACCCATTAATTTATCTGAACCAGTTAGTTTGATATAAAACCGATATTCCCCTCAAATTTGATACTAGAACGGGGACCGCAAATAACAGATATTTTTGGAGTTCAGATAAAAAGTCCAATCAAAGCAGATTATTATACTAAAGCAGTAATGACAAATAGTTAATAATTACTAAACTAATTTTAAATCTCACGATAAAAGTATCAATAGAGTTTTTATTTCATAGTTAAGTTATACATATTTAAATCTTCTGATAAGAGTACCAAAAGGCTTTGGTTTTCTTTCAGCATCATATTATGAGTCTTTGTAGATTTCTATAATTTTAGCTCAGTGCTAATAGTTTTCACAGGATTTTATTAATTAAAGTCACATCATAAAACCCCCACTAAGTTTTCTCTTGTGATACTTTTATATTGTGCAGTCAATTCATTTAAGTGCTGTGATAAAAGTCCCTTTGGTTTTATAACTTTTCGGTAACAATTTGCTCGGATGACTTTTATATTTTATAACAGTTATCGATTTTTATTGTTTCAGATTTTGATATCAGGAAGGGCATAAGAATAACACATAGGATTTATTAATACTTATTAAAAAAAAAAGGTGAAATCATTTACAAGTGATGTTTTTTTAATACAGTGGGCAGGAGACCCTATCCCAAGCACGGAGGCCATATCGGCCCATTATGCTGTTCTGCTAGAAGCAGCCCATTCACCAAAACCTTCCTATCCTCTTAATGAAGCGTATCCAGTCTAACCCGGGCGAAAGCCGGACACACACAAAAAATCATTCGGTTGTCTCAGGCTCTCCCTCTAGTCAGGACAGATACTCAGGGTTGGCAACAACTCCCGTCCTTGTTAGATGAGCGTGAAGTGAGCTGTGGCCGGTGATGATGTCAACCACAGTTATACATTGTTTTCTTCGAAGCCCCATGAGATAATCGGAGCCATTGGGCCCATCAGGAAACAGTTTTGTACACCTGCAAGTATTTAGGTTCGACCATCTGATACTTTCTATGACCATCCGCTTTGATGATAGATCGGACACTCGAGGTAGCAACGCCTACGGCAGGTTCCGGTCCGAGGAACGGAGGATCAGAGGCAGCCCTAGCTAAAAGTTCAGCCCTTTCATTTCCCGTAATAACCATGTAACCAGGAACCCACAGAACGTACACCTTGTTGTGTATTCCTAACATATCCACAGACGACCTGCAATCCCCGAGCAACTTAGATGTTATCCGAGGGCTACTCAGAGCCATCAAGGCTGCTTGACTATCCAAAAGGATAGCAATGTCCTTCTTCTTGTTTTGCATATCAAGGGCTAACTTCGCTGCCATCGATATGGCGAAGACTTCAGCCTTGTCTTCCAAGTGAGTACTTCATTCCAATATCAGGCTAAGGAAAGTAGACAAATACCCCAGCTCCCTCATTAGTGAGAGAGCCGTCGGTGAAATTTTTTAGAGCAGACCGGGGAAGGCTCGATAAGGCACTTCCCTCAGTCCACGATTCCCTTCCAGGAAAGCTCAAAGAGAAGCGACGCCCAAACCGAAAATCAGGTTACTATTGCATCACATGGCATACTGGTCAGAGGGTTTTCCAAGTC
This sequence comes from Dioctria rufipes, assembly GCA_963924295.1. Lineage (NCBI taxonomy): Eukaryota > Metazoa > Arthropoda > Insecta > Diptera > Asilidae > Dioctria > Dioctria rufipes. The sequence continues at coordinate 211,147,698 of OZ002741.1, forward strand.
TAGCCCGTACGCAAGAGAGCAATGAGAAGAGCCAGTCCAGCCATCCTCCCAACATACCCATGAGCGCAACCTGCACACAGCCGTTTTGGCATCTGCCTGAATGACTAGATTCAGTGGTGGCAGATTAAGTAGGACCACAAGAGTAGCAGTAACCGTAGATCGCATAGAGCTCGTAATAATCAAGCAGGTAAGCCCTTGCAGGCCCGCTAGCTTCCGGATCGCAGTCCCCACAAGCGTCCTCGGCTACCATACACAGGAGGCATATGTAAGCATGGGTCTAACGATCGAGGTATACATCCAGTGCACAACCCTCGATCTCATGCCCCATGTGATACTACTAGTTCTTATAACAAGACTATGACAAAAAATTATTATGGGACTCTTTTTGGACGCTTTTCTTAAGATTTAAATAAATGACTGTCTTAAATAACAATTATGACTGTACAACACAAATACATTTGTTAAATAACTATTATTCTCTGATCTCAAATTTTATTTCCAGATATTTTGTAAAAGTCCCACAATAGTTACGGTCCTTGTACTAGGAAAGTTGATATGGTTAGCAAAATAATTTGGAGCATGTTCCATTTTCAAAATTCCTGAATGAAGTATTAATCTAATTTCTGGTAAAAATACCAAAAGTAATTTTACCTGCATATTAATCATATTAACTGTTATGAGCAAAACGATTAGAGCATATAGTTGATGAAAAATTGCCGCAATTAGAATTTTTCTGAACAAACTTAGAACGCATTTAACGCTAAACAGAAAAAACTAAAATCAAAATGAACACAATTCCACACGAATATTATCACAATCAAGTGTACAAAAACTGTTACTAATCACGCAAAATTGCAGCTAAAAACGCGACAATAATCCACTTTTAGATGAAAAACAAAAAAAATTAATGAGGTAAAATAAAAGAGCTGCTAAGCTGCTTACAGAAAACGTGGCAGCTATATATTAATCATTCACACCGCAATATCATGTTTAGTGTAAAAACATGTTCATGAACGATATATAGTCCTATGAGAGTCAATTAGTGGTTATACAAAAATTAAAATGATTTATATATGTAATGTACGTAAATTTATGTAAGTACTTACTGTTCTTTTGAAAGTCTAGAGAATCGTCGCAACCAGTCCTGCCACAAAGCCCTGTCAAAATGATGACTACGAACAGATGGTAAGATATGAATCTCCGAAGACATTTTATAACAAGTTGCAATGTTTCCATTTTTGGTAGAACACATATGTGAAATGGTTGTAATCTCTGACGTATCACTTTTGAGGTGAACCTCAGGTAAATATACATATAATTAACTTAACCACGAGTGTAACCATGCATCACTTCGAAACACCACAGAGCACATCATGAACGTAATTTTCAACGTTTACAGAGTGATATGTAGGGCGTAATTAATTCACTTTATTTAAATAATTTCGCCATTAATATAAATCCACAAGGATGACCACAAAGACAACATCATCACTGCAATCTATAAATATGCTCCCTCGGACACAATTTTAAGGTCAGAATTAGAATGAAATTGGCACTGATACTGTTTGATTTCTCCTCACTCATCTTTGCTTATGGTACGTCTTGGTTTTCATCTATATTCATTTATCCTTCACATGTCTGTAACAAGTATCCCATGGTGTTTAAATTACTTTTAAATGATAAGGGTCTGCTGGTGATTTTCCTGAAATGAAAAAGGGGAAACATTTTATTAACATTTATACTGTAAGAATAAAATAGGAAAGTAAGGACACTAGCCCTGAGGGGATTCATTAAATTTAATTACAACGATCACTATCAAAGCCACCGAGACTTCCCTACTTTTATGTGGAGTAGAGTCTTAAGTCATAAATTTTTATTACCTCAAAACAGCAGTTTAGAAGAAAATTCCAGGGAATGCCTCAATTGTCTAGCCATACATCCCGTACTCAAGTGAAATGAAATTGACGGATGTATGTATGTATATATATTTATAAGCATAGAGCCTAGACAGAGATATCCTGCCGGAGATAAAACCCAAAAATAACACTTTTAAAGGCATTTAAGACTAAAAGGAAATGAAACGAGATAAACGGATATTTCTCTTGTTTAATGTCGGATAAGTGTTTTCCAATAGATTTTTCAGTGTATGAGAGAACGGATTATTTCTTTCCTGTTAAATTCTGATATCCTTGAAGTTAATATGAAATTCAAAGTTTTTTGAAACATTTCAACGCAGAGTCCGATAAGACTATGTATACCCATAAGCTCTGCTACATTTGTTTAAGAAAGGAAAACTTGCACAGATTACCATTAAAAGAAAAGAAAAAAGTCATTATGTCATAGAAACAAGACAAATGTCCATTGAATTCCAGAGAGGCAGGTGCAGAATATTTACGATTCGGGGGCCAACAAAAGCCAACTAAACTGAAAAAGGTGGTCCGCACAAATAATGTCCTATACAATCAATATAAAGCTGGTCAAGGCAAAGTACCCTTCAGATGTGCTAAGCAGGAGATTTAATGAGGATAATATCGATATAGCATTTGCATGAATGCACCCTGAATTGGGGATGTTTGGTTTAGACAGTTTTCATTTTATAGCAAAGTAAGATTCTCAAACCTTTATGTTAAAAAAAAAAATAAATAAATAACTTAGTATTATGAGAGGTAGATCCACAAAGAAAGCAAAGTTTGGACAGTTGAAATTATAAAACAGTCCTGAATAACAATTACCTGAAACTGAAATTTGTGCTGCTAAGGCTTCTCAAGACACTAAATTAAATTACAATTTGCTGTGCAGATTTTGCTTTATTTGTGTAACTTGAAAATTTTAAAATTTATATCCAAACGTAATATTATTTCAAAATTGAATTAATTGCAAAATGAAGGGAAAGTCTAGAGAACTTTTGTGAAGTATGTGCTCATTAAATTAATGGAAGAGTTATTTCTCATTTTTAATGCAGATTTTAAAACAAAGTATTTTTTTTTAAATATTGTTTTATATTTTTTATTAACTTTACTTTCAATTCAATTTATTTAATTAATTCAAATGTACACAAGAGTATTTTGATTTCTTATTACTAGTACACAAAATTACTGGCAGCCAACTTCTAAAGTAAGACAAATTAATAACAAAAGTAAACCTACAAATAAAACAAAGAAAATAATAAAGAAAGAAAAGAAAATTATAAAAGAATATAAAAATAAGATAAGATAAAAATAAAATTAAAAGATTAAAAAGTTAAAGCAAAGAAACAACGAACAAAACATGAGAGTAATAAAATTAATTTTCAACCAAATTGTAAAATTCAATTACAGATTTACTCATGAAGGCCCTGCCTCGCCAAAATAACGAACCATCCCCGGACATACTTGCTTTTTACATATTCATACAAATTTTTAATAAGCTCCTTGAATTTAAAAATCGAACTAGAGCGCTGAACATTTGTCGGTAGACGATTTCACAAACGCGAAGCTTGAACGAAGTAAGAGTCAATTTGAACAGAATAATGGAAAAATGGAATAAGTAGGTTAAGTTGTCAGTTGTAGAATTCAAGAATCGCAGTTGATTACTGAGGTACTTAGGTTTGCCTGTATATATATATATAATTTTATGGAGAGAGAATAAAAGCGTTCTCTGAAGGTGCTCATTGAGAGAACAACTCAGCAACTTGTTACTGAAAGACAAGATGTGATCAAACTGTCTAAGTCCACACACAAATCTTACACAGTCATAAGAGGCTACATTCAGCTTTTTTAAACAAATGGAATCCAAATGTGAAAAAACTAAGCTGCCATTCATAAAATACGGTAGAAGAAATAATTTGACCAGCAATAACCTGTTGCCAATTGACAGAATACTGGCTAATAACCATAGCCGTAGAAGGCCACCATAGATTTTACCTATCATATTACCAATACGGTCACATCATTTCATATTCGTACCAATTAATACAACAAGATTTTTGACACGAGATCATAATATCATTCCGATATAAGACAATACACTGAGACTTGATTGGATTAAGTTTTAAATTATTATTTGTAGCTAAACGAGCGACATTTTCGGAGTTCGCGATCTAAGAAATCTTTTAACAGGCTGATAGGCCTGCTAATTTTAAGCTGCACATCATCAGCATATAAATGAATACTGAAATTGTCAATGGAATTCAACAAATCATTTATAAACATACTGAACAATAACGGACCCAGTATGGACCCTTATGGTACACCGCAACAAGCACTGTATACAAGATCACCGATTTTCGTACGTTCAGATCTTCCTGAAAGAAAACTACCGATGAGGGCGACAGACGGATTTGAGAAATAAAAGTTAAGCATTAGTTTAGACAGTAACTTGAAATGATTGACCTAGTCAAAAGCTTTAGACAAGTCGAGTAAAGTCAAGACACATAGGTGATTTATGTCAAGTGATTTTCTGATGTTAGACGTCACTTCAATCAGTGCTGTTTCGCAACTATACAAACGACGGAAACCAGATTGGTAAGGACTGAGCAGGTTACGACAATTCAAGTATTCAATTATTTGAAGAGACAATAACTGCTCTAGTAATTTGGCCAAGAAACCGAGAATAATTATAGGGAGATAATCAGCTGGTTCCTTTGCTTTTTGAATTTTAGAAACCGGTAAAACTATTGCAGTTTTCCATCTATATTGAAAACTGAGAGGTGGTTAGACATGTGTTAAAAATCCGCAGCAATGGCTCGATAATCCATGGAAGAAAAATTTTTACAAAATAACAAAAATAGCATTTATAACTTCAGGTTCATCCACACATCTAAAACTAAAATCATTGTTATTATCATTACCCGATTCCAAAGCACGTCGAGGCTTTGAAGATACATTTGGTGTGGAAGAAGTTTGTAAAGATGAGCAACGATGGTTGAATAATTCAGGATCAATGTCGCTGACGGAAATATCTTTTTTCTACTCTCTATTCTCTTCACACTCCACATACTACGTTCAACTCCAATTAATTCTCAATATTCATTTGGCTCACCACTGACGATAAAACGAAATGTACCAGATATTTTTTTAGCTCTCCAAAAGCTGGTGTTTCGAAATCATCAGAATTTTATTCCAGTTCATGTGAAAAGGATCGCGGTAGAAGAACAATTGAATATAGAATATAGCACCACATGTTGGAAGTAATTCGAAGTGAACAGCGGATACAGTGATGCATCAACAACTTGTTAATTGTTATGTAAAATATAACCAAAGCTTGAACAAAATATATATAAAGAAAGATGTATTGTTTAATACTTAACATTACACTTTTGCACTGTTTATCAATTAACAAATCTAAAAACATTTTAAGAACTTCGTTGTCGTACTGTTTTTAGAGCAAGATAAGAACTGACATGCTTTATGTGACATTTTGTGAAATGTTTATTTAATAGCAGCCTGCGGTATATGTGGGGTCGTTACCTTTACCGTAAACAATAGAAAAGGGTAGTTTCCGATCTAGCGCACCAGTCTCCGTATAGTGCGACCGGTTACCGCCGCTACCGTCTGCTTCCAAGAACATAAAAGTTTTTAAACTCTAAATGCTGCAAAGCTTAAAATATTCCCAACTGTTCAGGCTAATGGAATCAAAAATAATAAAAAAATAAAAATTTTGAAATTTTTCTCGTATATAAGGCCTTATACGAGTATGTTCAACTCTTTTACACATTAGTGCGTGTAATTCGTGTACTAATTTTAGTTTATTAATTTAGTTAAAATAAACGCTTTTAATTTTTATGGGGACTAGAATTTTCTTCTCCACGATAATCAGTAAAGTATTAGATATGATGTACGCATGAGAGCATTTTTTTCATATCTCAGCATATTATCTTCTGATTGTTCGATTAACTGCAGTTTTTCTAGGTTTACGTAAGTTAGACTTCTCCCAAATAGTGGACAATAAGTAAACGCATCTCGAATCGTAAAGAAAGATTGAGAAAAAAAAACGATTTTTTTTTTCAAATATTTCTTGACGAATAAGGTCTGAAATATTTTAGATTTCATAAATCTTCAGAAAATTTTCGCGCATGAAATAAGAGTTAATTTCTAACTTTAATTTTAATTAAAAATGAAATAAAATGAGACTGTCGCCTACGGGAGGGAAGCGCTTATTAAAAGTATTTTACAGGGCCAGAAGTAGTGCTTGAAAGTCGGAAATTACACTGCTCTCATAAATCAAGTTATAAAGTAGTACAAGAAAGTGTAGAAGTTTCTTTGCTAATCATAATTATTGGACTTTGAAAAGTGAAGGACTTAAGTGGGATATGAATTCCAAACTATGGAGACATTTCTACAAGAATTTTTTTTTTTTTTAATTTCATTTTAGTTTCATAGTAACTTTTGCCTGAAAATGAGACGTTTAATTGTAAGAACCTACATGGACGACAATGCTGATAAGTGGCAGTGAGCACAAAAGTTACAAGGCTGAAAACTGAAAATATCGTAATCTTTATATTCTGATGTCCTGTGCGAATATTTGAGATATAAAATATAATTTGACGTTAAAATATGTAGTTGATATAGAATGTTTCGCTCTGTTGAAAGCTCTAGGGTATCGTACATAGAGGTGTAAGAAAATTGTTATCTTCTTGTTTTATTGTAAGAAATTTGAAGTCCTCTTGGTTCATACCTATAGAATCTAGGTATTGATTACTGAACATAAACGTCTATATACTATAAGATATGAAAGCGTGTTCGACCGATTCAGAGTTACAGGGTGATTAAGAAAGTACGAAAGTTTTTTACAAAATATCCCAGTCCCTTTAAAAGTACATGGTGTGCGGTCCACGTGTAGAACTAATTGGCCTTTCTAACAACTGCTCAACCAGCCACGTCATCCTGTCCCCTAAGGAGTTATTGTGAAATTAAAAATTTCGAATTTTCTTACCTACTTAAAACTCTATGTTTTGTTTTTTTTTTAGAAAAACGTCGTTAACATAACTTTTATTTTGTAAAAACTGAAAACTGTAGACTATCCTCTTCAATTTGACCTATTACACTCTACGTGCTAACTGTAGTCGATAAACCGTTTTACCTCATAACATATTCAGGTCTTTCCGATATAAGACGATTTTTATTAAAATGACGTGTTTTCAGTGACTAAGGGATCAAATTATCTTTGGGAATAGATTTGAAAATAGGTTTGAGAATATGTTAAGAGCTAATAACTGTTCAACGGCTACAGATATCACATAGGGTGGCAAAGGTCTACAGTTTAAACTTTTATAAAAAAAAAAAATAAAAAAATGTATATACATAAATGTTTCATGTGGCACCAGCTTTAATTTCAGAAATTATGCTCTCACTGTCAATGCTACCAACTGTCGTAAACTGCAACTATATTTGAATATTTTTGGAAGTTTACTTATATGCATGTCAGTGGAATTTACCGAATTTACCACATAAGTATTTGTGACTACTTGTATTGTTGAATTTTTATTATGAATCGAAGGAAGAGTTTTTTACAAGGCTGTTTTGGTTGGATATACCGCTGAACCTCAAGCAATTTGTCATTCCCCAGCGTTACAGTTCAGTGGGAAAGTATACTTTAATGGAAAGAAACAGAAATATGAAAGTGGTGCCATTTTTTTTCATGAATTTTTGCTTCAACAAGCAGTCCATTTATATACATGTCAGTGGTAACCGTACACCCTGCACTTTTAAGGATGTAGAGCGTTTTATGAAAACCTAGCATAATTTTCTAATCACCCTTTAACTACGAAGCGGTTGACAGCCCCCCCACCCTGCCATTAATTTTTTGTTTATCTAGGTGAGTACTATCACCTCCCGCTCTATGGACTACCATGGAAGAAATACCCTATATAGCTACTCTTCCATTTATTTCGCATGTATTTCTGTACTCACAACTCCTTAAAGCAGGCCTTCCAGTCCCGTTTGGCTGGTTTAAGAATGCACGGAGCGGTCTGTATAGTATCTCACTATTTATTTGTTGTGTATGCCAGGTAGAAGGAGGCCCTACGCAAGAGGAGTGAAAAACTGGAATAAATATAGATAGCTGGCGGGGATGGGGTAGGGTGGTTAGCGATAAATAATATGTAAGCTATTATCTAACTCGCTCGCCTGATTCCGTACTACAGGATTTCACTCTTTGTCTGTGTGTGTGGGTGTGTATGACCGTGCGTGTATAAGTTCACACGTGTGGGAGAGAGTAGTTCTCTACGTCGATATATTCTCATACAGTGCCCAAAGATATAGTAAAACAGGAAATTTTGGTATGGAAACACTACGAAGGAGCTGCCGGATTGCTCCCATTTTCTAATGTATTTGCAGTTTATATGAAAATGCCTTATAAAAAATACAAGCTCAACGCTTCCTCATGCAGTGCTAAAAATATGTAGTTTGAAAACGAAGTCTTTGTATCGCAACCCTATGTAGAAAATTTGAGCTCTCCACGTAGACACGTTCTCAGAGTTTCCAAATATATAGTGAAAAACTAAAATTTTGTATGGCAACACCAAAAAAAGGTTACCCAATTTAGACCATTTTTGAAATTTTACTTACTACTGCTATGCAAACACAACGTACCAAATTTCAGCTCTGTACGTGTTGTCCAAACATATACTAAAAACAAAGTATTTGTATGGCAACCCTACGAAGGATTTGCCTGATTTAAACCATTTTTGAACTTATATTTGCAATTTTTATGAAAACGCTGTGTTCATAATATCATCTTTCCACATCTACGCGTTGTCCGGAAGTTTTTTAAGTCTCGACAACAACGCCATCTATCGTGTCGAAAACTATCCTATCTCTCATGCTGGAATCAACCAAAAACATTCACAAAATTTCATTGAAATCGGTTACGGTGTTCGAACACAGTGACACGGGATATTTATATATTAAGATCAGTATTACATATAGTGTGTATATTTTGATAAGTTTCCTATAGTAAGCAAATCTTTCCATTTTTACCACTCCACACTATCTGATGACCTTCTCAGTGTGATAATATTCCAAAATTGAGTTGACATTCAGTATATATATTAGCAATTTGGATGCCATCATTACTCAGTGCCTTTGTATATCCGAGCAATTATCTGAAAACCCCACTTTGCCAGAGTTAGATCGATAATGACTATATGCCTGCCTTTCATAATTACGAAAATTGTAAAATATAAATGAAGTAAATCTGTACAATGCGAAATGCATTGAAAACTTTCCTGTATGCATAAATTAGTTTATTATTATATACGTGTGTTTATATGTCTATACATATAATAAATATTTAAATTAACATAATACATAAATGAGCACATGCATAAATACAATAATCGCAATGATACAATTAACTGGATGCAATTACGTATTTATGTAATTATACACGGCTCTTTTCATATTTTATTTCTATAAAATTTGTATTATTTATTACCCTCTCATTTTATCACAAAATTAATATTGAGTTAACTATTATTTTGCAGAAAATATTATTACATGAATGCATCCAGACTTCACTGTCCCATTTTAACTTTATTCAGTATATATAGTGCACGCATACAAAGAGGTGCATACCAATTTGAAGTTTACTGTTTTGCTTTTTATTTACAAAAAAATTAACAGGAAATCAATACCGATAATGTTAATTACAAAAGCCTTTGCTATTGAACTTTCTGGGAAACACCAATTAATGGGGCTCCTCCTGTGCATCATGTTTTATTCAACTTTAAGAACAAGAACAAGAGCAAGCAAATATCTCCCTATGATGTGCCTAGAAATTCTGCCCAACCACTCTCCCCTCGCCATTGCTTCAACAAAAACCATCTAATTTAATTTTAACGAAACACTTGCTTTCATAAATTTTTGTGCTATGCTCGGTCTGGAAATTTCAAGAAGAGCGGTATACTTCTTGCCGACAGAAATGAAAGTCAGAGGATGTGGGGGTATAATTAAAACTTATGCGTTCCAATTTTAAAAATAAGCTGCAAGAAATAATTTAGGGTTTTTGAGATTTATATCTTTATCTTTTGAAAAATTTTCATTTAAAAAGATATTTGGCCTTGGTGGGGCTATTTTCAAATTGCCAACTTAATGTAATTTGAATTTCGCGAAAAGTTTTGAATTCCACCAAATTTGAGATTGTAATGAAAGTAGGTATGTTAGGAAAAACATATCCACCAGGAGCAATTCTTAGCGAAAAATTTGAATAAAAGTAGCAGAAATGTATTTACTGTTTTTATGCTTATAACTTTTCTAAAAGCTCTCAGCAAATGCTGTACATGTGTATGAGGATGCAATCACAGTATAAGATAAGATAAATATAATTTTTAGGATAATTTCTATCGAAAGAGGACAGTCAGAATACATGGAAGGGACATTTTAAAATCTGCAAAGAAATGTATTTCTAAATGTAATGGAATTAATCTGAGCATAGCCGAAATAAGCCACAATAAAAAATAATGGGTAATCCCACATTTGAAACCATTTCTTAGCTATTCAAAAATCTTGCAATAAATAAAATACGTAGTGTGAGGCAAAAACTTTACTCGCTCATTACCCTCAGATCTCACGAATATGAACTGACGAATTCTTTCTCCGAACGATTGTAAGGATGGTGGGGGTGGTATTGACTTAAGTGAGAAAATTAAATTATAACATATATAATATTATATACTAATCTTTATTGTACTTCATTATTAGCGTCAAAATATATTTATTACCTACGCTATTCTGATATTTGCACGTGTCACAAAACATAAAAAGTAGACGCCGACGGCAACAACATAAAATAAATAAAATGCTTAGATCACGTAGACGTAATGATTTTGCATGCAATAAAATCTAATCAACTAACCATTCCTGTAGGGTCCTTGAAAGAAAGGCAGCTTTGTCCCTGTTAATTTGAATTTCTAGGAATAATTCCCAAAATAGGTGAAAAAGAATGGAGGTGAAAATAATAAGCAAGGAAATCGAGATTGTATATTTTAGTCATCAAACAGTCCTCCTGCGTGCGTGAGCTATTCTAAATTCGGTTTCAAATAAAGAAGTAGGTACATATGCGAGCGAAAATATTAGCGTAAACATATTGATTACGCTAATATTTTCGCTCGCATATGTACTTCTTTATTTGAAACCGAATTTAGAATAGCTCAAGCATGCGGGAGGACTGTCTGGTAGGTTCTTTAAATTAAATATTACTAAGAGCTCAGTGATAAGAGCAGTCGCCGGACGAGGCTGTTGTTTTTTCTCTTGTATTTAATAACTTGATTTGAATTGTAAGAATAAAAAGTTTTTCTAATTATTCTACTATTACTAAACAGTCATATCATTAGAGTACATACCCTGATAGTACAAAAGTACTGAAAATACACTTTGAGAAACCTGAACGGAAGTCTCCAGTTCCAATGAAAAAGGATTGGCAGTCGGGAATGAATGTAGAGATAAAAAGTTGCATATATGACTTCTGCCGCGTTTTTAAATGCATTAATTGCGTATGTAAGAGCTAACAAAAATGGTAAAACCCGTATTTTATCCTATAGCCCTTGTGGGTTGTATTCATTACTTTTAAAGCAATGAATAGAAGCACATCATTCAGGTATATTTCAGTAGTTTTGAACCAATGAAGAGAAGAACACCATTCAGGCATATTTTAGTAGATAAATATTTCCCAAATAAAAAAAAAAAACTTTTCTTTTAATATATTTAATAGTTTGATCACATTAATCGTTGACTTTTATCTAGTAATATCTGTTGTGCTAATTGAGTTCAGAACACTTCATCTCTCGCTCAAAATCCAGGGCTCCCATTACTGTTGCACATACATCTATAAAATATAGAAATTATATGATACACAATCAAATCTTGCATGCTATTTATTTGAAGTTGCCATGGCCAAATTTTCCCACGGCTCCAACGCAACTTCACTATGTGCAGCACTAGCACAAAAGTGATGCACCTCAAAACTATTTTATAAGCCTTGGGGATATAAAACCCAGTTAAAATGAGACAAATCTATGAATATACTTTATCTATGAATGAATACTAAACAAAACTGGTCCTGTGACTAACGGCGAAATTCTACCAAGCCAAACTAAGCTGGCACCCAACTATGTAGGGGGGGGGGGGGCTGTGAACAATATCCTCTAAGTCATCATTAGAATCTCCTCCACAGAAATAATTTCTATCAGGAATCTCCTTGTATAACAACTTATAAATGTTTTCCTCCCTCAGTATTCTACGCGCCATTCTGCTGTATGAAAATTTTAAATACTTTAGACCAGTGATTCCCAAAGTGGGCGATACTGCCCCCTGGAGGGCGCTAGACAATCCAGGGGGGCGTTGAATAAAAATAAGTAACAACAAATGACTAATTGAAATTTAAATTCAAAGACGACTACCGACAGTTCTGGCTGCAAAAGTAGATTCCTACAGATTATCCTGGATTATGGGCTATAATACAAAAGATTTTAATTGCATTTCCTTCATAATACTTAGTGGCACATAAGTTCAGTGCGATCACTATTTTATTAACGAAAAAAAAACTACACGACTCCAAATAGCTAATCGCGACGATTTAAGAATGCTGCTGACAAAAATAGAGCCGAGGATTGATAAATTGATAGCAGCGCACTAGGTTCATCCTTCGCATTGGGATTATATATAATACTTAACTATATTTAAAAATCTAGGTAGAACACATATATATAAAATAAATATATCTTTCTATTTGTTCGCTTAAAGGATGTAGATTACCAAGGGCTGGCTGAGTATTTTTTTTTTCTGGGAGGGGGGCGGTAGTCTAAATAAGTTTGGGAGCCACTGCTTTAGACGAATGACTTGAGTTTTATTTATTTATTTTTTTTTTTCAGTATATGCCACAGTGGCTAGCTACACTAACAACATACATATATATATATATGATTTTTCAACCCAAAAAATCAACAGTTTTCACCTCAATTGTTTGTTTTTATAATTGATTGAACACATATTAAAAATGAAAATAATAAAATTGTAAAGAAAACTTACCTATGTAGTAACAAAAGCAAAATTCAAAACAAATTGATATAACTTTCACTTGCTTTTGCGTACTGAACTAAAAGCAGTGTTGCCACAATTCGCGTATAAACATGTTCAAACTTAAGACAGCTCAATATAGTAAATCGTCTGTAGATGGCGTTAAGTAAGTACACCAATATGAATGATTTTTAGATGGTCAGCCATACTAACCACCTAGCCTGAAAGTGGTATACTGTATGATTTCAGCGAGAGTATGAAAGGATATCATATTCTTTCAACTATTGTATATTAATTATTAAGATGATGGTATAGCCATGCTCTAAATCTGATAATAATAAAGAGTTATCCTGTTAAATTAATACGAAACAATCTTTTTAAATTGAAATTATATCTCTTTATATGTATAGCATCCAATCATTGAAAAAATTATAGGAAACGTAGCTATTTTTATGTGGAAAAATTAATAATTTAATTAGAAGTATCTACGATTAAATTCATGATTTTTAAGTAATTCATATAATAGGATTTTTCCCATAATATGAAAAACTATTGATTTTAATAAGAAATTTTAATAATTTTACGAGATATTTTTCTGAGTGAATCTTCAACTTTGCTTCAATTTATTCAAATAATTACATTATTTTTGTTTAATTTATATTTTATGACTCCAAACCAGGTTTGTCACGATTAAAATCAAATGACTTTTTTTAAATCACGATTAAAATCAAATGATTTTTTTTAACGACATATTAAAATCATTTCTCTAATTTATCTGCTTTGCTTCTTCTCTCGTGTAAATACGCCATCTAATTCGAATGCACTGTAAACGGTAAAAATGATGTAACATAAAGCCATAGGCAAAATAATTGCATACAAAGACTGGACAAATAGAACAAAAACATGCAACGCTTTTCTAGAATATAAGCCGTGCGTTCAGCCACACTCAGAATGTCACATAATGTCACATTTTTACACACCATGTCGTTCAGGTGACCGATGCGTTGTCTTTTCAACAGCACATCAAAGCACATCGCACTGTTCAGCAGCCCAAAATGTGCACACCGGTGTGCACATTATTCCGCTACGGTATGTTAGCGTAGTATCTCGGCGCGTTTAGTAGTTTTGACGTTTAGCGTGGTTTTATGCTTTCAAAAGTGACATTTAGCGCGAATTTGCAAATTGAATTCAATTGATTGCAAATTAAAATTAAAAATAGATCATATTTAAAATTTTATTTTAAACGAACATAATTCCTTTTTTCAAAAGTAAAATACGGTGGCTGTTTTGAATGATGGTAAAAATTCCTTAATTTAGTAAAAGATTAACTTTTTAAAAAAAAATAATTTATTTCAGATAACAAAATCGTTCTCATCCAAATCAATCTCTATCCTATTGGGTTCAGTTCTTTGTAAAGAATCAATTCCTGCTCTTATAATAACATCATTATCATCATGGTCGTCCAGTTGTATAGCAGCTGCCTTTGTAATTAATTATTACCATACCTGAAAGGAGGTAATCCGTTTCAAAACTCATTTGAGGTTTCAACTGCACCGAGTAATGTAACTTTGTTATTCATTTCCCTTTTCTTTTTGCAAAATGTTCACTTTTAATTACACTGACAACTTTCAAAAGTGACGTTTCGGATCGAAGTGCACACCAACCCTTCAGTTGATAATTCGGTGTGCGGTGTGTATCACAACTTTTACAAGTCACGTGGCATGCACATCACAACGCTTCAAAGCACATCGGTGTGTGACACTTGAACGCACGGAACGGAAGATTAACGATTCCTCGACGATGCCTCGACTTAGCACTTGATGACGTGCCCAAAGGGTAAGCCAGCGATGCCTCCCTCCATACAAAATGACTGTTGCCCCGCCCCGACCCACTGACATATAGAGTGCTTTTCTTTATTCATTCCGAATATTCCGAACGCACCAAAAGCGTTTATTTACACATTCGGAATATTCCGTTTATTCCATTCTGTGTTTCCTTATTCGCAGTGGTGTATGCTGAACGTATTCTTTTTAAACTACCTGCTTAGTTGGAATAAATGGAATACAATTTGACAAATGTCAAATGGCAAACATTACTCCAAGAAAATGGAAGCCAGCAACAGCAGAGACACGAAAAATTGATTTAATTCTGTAATTAAAACGGTATATTTTATTTTTTGAACCTGAAAATTGTATGTATATGATGGTCTCCAGGGGTCTGTTCACGTCGGCGACTGCAGTCGACTGCAGTCGACTTTAGTCAATTTGACTCAGAAAATGTCGTTCTGGTCGTACTCAGAAGTGTACATGGACACGGTTCTTTTAATTGTATGTGTAGGCAGACGGGGCATTTTAGGGAGTGTTCATATAAACCAAATTGCATTCACGTCGTCAAGTCAATTTCACTGCAGTCGACTTGAGTCATTTAACTTCGTGCTCCTGAGGTGGAAGTAAGTTAACTCGCGCGGGAAATAGGAAAGTTTTTCAAAATGGAAATGGGCGATAATAATTTTATGATTATTGATGAAAGAGGTAAGAGCTAAAATTGCAATAGATATTGTTTAATCTTAAGTCATTTTTTGAATCTTAATATTCATTAAATCAACAAAGACAATTCATTTGCATGCATTTCACAAATCATTGACCTTCTCTTAGAAAGCATAAAGGCATTCGCTGACAATACATAAATTGGCTTGTAACACGAAAATAAAAACGCGCAACCAGCACAGGTCATTCGCTTTAATAATTTGTAAATGCGCTAATTTGTGTATGTCAGCAATACGTTTACCTCAATAATTTCGTGCTGTAATGATTATTGACCCTAGCTTTAAGTAACTGTAGTTGTTTGTAATCTTGTATAAATATCGTGCAAATAAATTAAATATATCAGTTTTCATTATCATATTCAAGGTGTTGTTTTTACCAGTATCTATCGCTTTTGTGAGTCGCGATTAAGATTGTCTTGGTACAAGAACCGAAAACAATCAATAAGTAACTTACGATACAAGCATCGTAAGTGTCATCGTTGTTATCACCATCTACATTGCGACGAACAATAAATTACTTGCTGTGTCGGTACAAGAACCGGACACAGCTCCAACAAATTCGTTCACGATACAGGTATCGTGAGCTCATCTACATTGCATCAGAGTAAAAGAACTTCTGATTTACAATTGGTGACCCCGACGTGATAATTTGATTTGATCATGAGTGTAGAGGACCGTATAACTTCGCAGAAGAAGATTGGAGGCGAAATTCAAAGAATAATCGCCAACTATAAGACGGATCCCGAGGACAAGAAAACTTTAGATTATTTAAAGTCAAGATCGAATGCCCTAAATGCTTGCTGGAATGAATTTTCTTCAACGAACGCAGTCATTATGAAGCAATCGGGAGACATACCAGATCATCCATACCTCTCAACTGGTTATTATGAAGCGATAAAGAAGGTCTATGAGCAGATAATTCATGATATGAATGAAAAGATTGAGGCAATTAAACAGTTCACCCAACCCTTAGAAGAGAAGCGTGAGCCAATCGATAAAGCGGATAAGGCATTGAAAGACATTAATAGAGAAGATAATCTAGCAACAACGCAATCCACCCATACAGAAAATAAGAATGAAAATGTTGGTGCAAGCATCCCCGGAACTTTAAATAAACAACGATCTGTTTTAGCTGTATTGCGTAAAACAGTAGCAGGATTAGCTACAATTAAGGAAAATTATACAGAGCAATTCTGCCAGCTTAAGATCAAAACAATAGAACAATACTTACATGATGTTCAAAGGCTCCACTACAAAATTTGGGATAGTGTCGATGACCCCACAATAATAAGTTATGATGCAGAGGAATACTTCAGTTTAGTGGAAGAAGCTCAAAATACTTTGGCACAACTATACAATTATGTGGGTAGTAAGAGCAATGACCACAAAGCAGATGTGAGTACAAATTCTGTGATGAAGCTGCCTAAAATTGTTCTGCAACGTTTCGATGGCGATTACTTGAAATGGCGTCAATTTCATGATCTTTTCACTGAAGTAGTGCACAAGCAGACAATGTCGGAGTGCCAAAAGATGTGGTATCTCAAAAGCAGCTTATCAGGCGAAGCCGAGAAATTAGTGCGACATCTTACTATTTCTGATACAAATTACTCTGCTGCGTGGAAGATTATCACCGAAAGGTACGAGAACCCTAGGTTATTGGTAACTGCACTACTAAATAGACTGCTGTCGCAGACCAGTATAACCAACGAAAGCTCTTCTGCCATAAAGGCCCTGCATGACACAACCCAGGAATGCCTACTCGGCTTAGAGAACTTGGGAATAAACATCACCCATTGGGATCCACTTTTACATCATCTATTAATAAAGAGACTGGACCGTACTACACACACGCTTTACGAGCAATCTTTGGCCCAGCCCAGAGCACTGCAATCTATGAAGAGCTTCTTAGTGTTTTTAGAAACGCGCTTCCAGTCATTAGAGACCCTAGGAAACAAAGGTAAACCCACTGAAGATTATAACCGTAGAATAGGTGTCTCAAGGGCTTTTACCTCAACAGTGACAAACGGATCAGTTTGCACAATGTGCAAAGGTAATCATCAGCTATTTGCATGTCGGAGATTTCAAGAATTAACTCCACTCAAGCGCATTGCTCATGTGAAAGGAGTCAATGTGTGCTTCAACTGTCTCAATGCAGGTCACCGGATCGATACTTGTACAGCCCGAGCATGCACCAAGTGTTCAAAAAGACATAACACTTTATTGCATACTGATAACGCCTTTTCCAAATCCGGATCATCATATACGCAAAGCAAAAATCTTCAGAGTCAAGTTACTGCTGCACACCCGGCAAGCAACAAATTATCATCAACACATTTCAATCAGGCACACGAGCAATCAATATCGTTAACAACAAAAACAGCTCAGTCATTGAAGGGCTATGTTCTCCTCAGCACAGCAGTCGTTAATCTAATTAACAACAGAGGTAAAAAAGTGGAATGTAGAGCCATCTTAGACTCAGGCTCTCAGTTAAACTTCATGACCGAGAAGATGGCGAAACAATTAGAATTAACAGAGATTCCAGAGCAATTACACATTGAGGGCATTGGTCTGCGGAGACAACAATCCCATAGTCGAGTGAACGTACTGCTGCAATCTAGAATAAATAATTTCACTACAAGACTGGAAGCCCATGTGCTATCAAAAATCATTTCAGTTCAACCCACTAAGTCAATAGATACTTCAGCTTGGCCGCTACCTCAAAACATCGCGTTAGCTGATCCAACCTTCGATCGACCTGGATCTATTGATCTGTTGATTGGTGCAGAGATTTACTATTCACTCTTGTCAATTGGCCAGATAAAGTTGGGGGAAATGTTACCAACACTTCAAAACACTGTTTTTGGTTGGACTGTGGCAGGGAAGATCAATAATATGTCTCAATCTGACGCAATCTGTGGAATTTGCAGCGAAGATGAAAGATTAGATCAGCAAATTGAGCGTTTTTGGAAGTTGGAAGAGACTGAAGGGTCTTCCACGAATTTTACCACGGCAGAGAAACGGTGCGAGATACACTTCAATCAAAACACAAGAAGAAGTTTAAGTGGACGTTTTATCGTAAGTCTCCCATTTCTAGTTCAGCCTACTAGATTAGGGGAATCAAAAGACATTGCCTTGCAAAGATTTAGATCATTGGAACGAAAGTTAGCCAATAACGAGAAGGTTAAAACACAATATGTGGAATTTATGGAGGAGTATCTTCGCTTGGGTCATATGCGGGAAGTCAACATCAACATCATCAAGGCACCATACTACTTCTTGCCTCATCATTGTGTCATGAAGCCGGATAGCAGCACCACAAAACTTAGAGTGGTATTCGACGCTTCAGCAAAAACATCGAAGAACATATCCTTAAATGACATACTATGCACGGGTCCAACTATACAGGATGACGTCTTTTCCATTCTTTTACGTTTTCGATTACCACGATTCGTATTTACTGCTGATATCGAGAAAATGTATCGGCAAATAGAAGTTGAAGAATCCGATAGTAAATATCAGCTAATTTGGTGGAGGCCTGATCCAAGTGAATCGCTTAAAGTCTATCAACTGTCAACGGTAACATACGGAACGACGTGTGCGCCATACCTAGCCACTAAATGTCTTCAAAGATTGGCAGAGGATCAAGCTCATACTTATCCTGTGGGGTCGGAAATACTCAAACGTGACTTCTACATGGATGATGTTCTCACCGGTGCAGACACCTTATCAGCAGCTCTTGACATCCAAACTCAGCTCCAATCAATACTTAGCACATCTGGCTTTAAATTAAGAAAATGGTGTGCAAATCACCAGCGCTTGCTGCAGAGCATACCTCCAACAGATCAAGAGCTCCAACTAGATTTCAACAATAAATTGGACGAGCACATTAAAACGGTCGGTCTGATCTGGCTTCCTAAGACTGACTCTTTCCGTGTAAAGACTGCACAAATTGAATCATGTAAGGTGACAAAGCGAACAACGTATTCGGATATTGCTCACCTATACGACCCATTAGGTATTATGGCTCCAGTTGTGGTGAATGCTAAATTATTTCTTCAAAGGCTGTGGACACTCAAAGTTGATTGGGATGCAGCGTTACCCCAAGAATTACATACATCATGGATTAAATTTCGATCAGGTCTAAAGTTACTGAGCAACATAAATTTTCCAAGGCATGTATTTTCTCACAGAATCCCCAAAGTAGTGCAAATTCATGTCTTCGCAGATGCTTCAGAGAAAGCATACGGTGCAGCTGCATATATAAGATCCATAGATAAGGACAACATTATTGTAGTACGCCTATTATGCGCTAAATCTAGGATAGCTCCAATGAAACAAACCACATTACCTCGACTAGAGCTTTGTGCAGCTAAATTGGCAGCGGAACTGGCTAATCGCATCCAAAGGGACTTAC
The DNA here is from genome assembly GCA_963924295.1 of Dioctria rufipes. Classification (NCBI taxonomy): domain Eukaryota; kingdom Metazoa; phylum Arthropoda; class Insecta; order Diptera; family Asilidae; genus Dioctria; species Dioctria rufipes. The sequence goes on from OZ002741.1 coordinate 211,167,649, forward strand.
GAATGAGGAAAGAGCTTGTATTCCTATGGTCTGATTCCGAAATAGTCCTAGCATGGCTAAATTCTTCATCTTCACACTTTCATACTTTCGTTGCAAATAGAGTCTCAAGTATACAGGACGTAAGCGTTCCCACGCAATGGCGCCACGTGGGTTCTAAGGACAACCCTGCTGACATTCTTTCGCGAGGAATCGAGCCAGAAAAACTCGAAGGTTCCACACTTTGGTTTTACGGACCCACCTTTCTACATGGCACTGAAGACCTTTGGCCACCACCATACCTGAAAACAGAAGAATGCAAGTTAGAGAAAAAGGGGTTCACGTTATCAGCCTCAGCAGCCGAAGATTCAACATCCATAATCGATAAAATCGATCATGGAAATTCGTTCAGGAAGTTACGTAATACGCTCGCTTATATTGCACGCTTTATAAATATCATGAGACATCGCAATCAACAACAAGCAAGTAATACGGGTAAATCACTCTCCATACACGAAATCAATGAAGCTCAAGTAGCTATAATAAGGCACATGCAAGAGCAAGAGTTCAAAGATGATCTCGACCATCTAAAACGCTTTGCAGAAGTTAACAAAAACAGCTCTCTTAGCAGTCTCACCCCATTCATAGACACTCGAGGACTCATCAGAGTTGGAGGCCGACTTGAAGCCTCAAATCTTTCATATGACGCCAAACATCAAATATTGTTGCCATACACACATCCTTTCACAAAATTACTGCTAGACGAGCTACATAAAGATAACTACCATGTGGGACCTCAGGCGCTGTTGTCAATCGCGAGACAAAAATTTTGGCCAATAAAAGGCAAAACTCTGGTGCGATCCATAGTAAAGAATTGTGTACGATGTGTAAAGGCAGAGCCCAAACTACTTTCACAGTTAATGGGCAATTTGCCTGCAGATAGAGTTCAGCCAGCAAGACCGTTCGTCAATTCGGGAGTAGATTTTTGCGGACCAGTATGGACCCACTACAAGATCAGAGGAAAAAGGCCACAGAAGTCTTACATAGCAGTATTCTGTTGTTTTGCTACCAAGGCAACTCACCTTGAACTAGTCACCGATTTAACAACACAAGGCTTTCTTGGGGCACTTAAACGCTTTATGGGTAGACGAGGTCACTGCGCAAACATTTACTGTGATAATGCGACAAACTTTGTGGGTGCCAAAAACCAGTTAGAAGAAGTAAAGGACATGATTGGATCTCAAACTGCAATAGAAAAGATAACAAGAATATGTAGTACAAAGAACATCGATTTTCACTTCATTCCACCTCGAGCACCGCATTTTGGAGGGCTCTGGGAAGCTGCGGTAAAGTCAGCTAAACATCTTCTCCAACGCACGTTAGCAGCCGCTTCACTAACATATGAAGAACTCGAAACAGCTATTGTCGAAATTGAGGCAGTCTTAAACTCCAGACCAATCACACCAATGTCCTCTGACCCTAACGATCTCAACGCCTTGACTCCAGGACACTTCCTCATCGGAGAACCCCTTGTCGGTATGATAGATGCCGACACCAAACCACTTAATATAAACCTTATTACACGATGGAAACTCGTTACACATATCAAAAATGAGTTCTGGAGAAGGTGGTCTGGCGAATATTTGAATCAGTTGCAACACAGATATAAATGGAAGGAACGCTGCCAAAATGTTCAACCTGGCACTATGGCACTTATAAAAGAAGACAATATACCGGCATTAAAATGGCCGTTAGGTCGAATAATTAAAATCCACCATGGAAATGATGGCCTGGTTCGAGTAGCTGATATTAGAACCTCCAGTGGAGTGTTACGCCGGCCCATACATAAGCTTGCGCCATTACCTATCGAAAAGGACTACGATTTAGACAAGGCCACAGAACTGTTGTCCAACGTCAAAAACAAGCACAGTACTAAATTGAAGAATCTAGATCACTACAAATTGACAAGTACCCATAAACGACAACAACAAACTATATCTACTTCGAAGCATACCGATGGCAATTATCAGTCACCAGACACAGACTCGTCCCCGAAGAAAAAGGCTCGCCGATCACTAGGCTCAGCGGTAACCACATTACTACTAACGTGCCTTTTATTACCACTGACACATGGCAGTCCCGTTGAATTGAGTCCATTCCACTCACAGCCGGGAATATACTTTGAAAATTTGGGTGTTACAAACATTATCTCAAGTGAGTGAAATGTAATTGCTTACTACGACACCCAGCACTATTGGAATGAGTTCGAGATACTTGCAAATGCAACACAGACATTAAATTACATCTGTCATTTGATGACAGACAGGGACAGCTGTTTACGTACAGTCGACCACTTTCGAAACCTCATCGAAGATATCTCAAAGACCAATGAGCTACTTCAGCCCAAAGGTAATGCCACCACCAGAGTAAAAAGAGGAGCCTTGAATTTTGTGGGCAACATCGCAAGTGCACTTTTCGGAGTATTGGATTCGAACTACGCAGATAAAATGTCCGATACCATTGAAGGCATAGAGCAAAATGAAGGGCACCTGACAGCTTTGATAAGGAACCAAACATCGCTGATAGATACCACATTAAATGTGATGAAAAAAAAACCAGGACATAATAGATAAGCATTTTCAAAACTTAGAGGGGCATATCACTAGTCTCGCAAGAAAGGTCAACGGTCTAACAAAGGAACTTAAAGAAGAAAGGCTGTCACAAGCATTCATATCTTTGACAATGCAGGCTACCTTATCCGCCATACGCTTCCAGCAAATTCAAGCCTCGATTGTAGATGTACTCGTCGACACCCACCATGGAAAAATCAGTCCACAGCTCATCTCACCACCTCAATTAAGACGAGAGCTGACAACTATTAAGGAACACATGTCATCGTCGTTACGGCTGCCAGTAACCCAGGATGAAGTATTAAAATTCTACAACTTGATGACAATCGAAGCAAGAATAGCAACAAGGCACTTGATATTCCGCCTCAGAATACCATTACTGACCCTTGAAGACTTTGAATTATTCAAACTTGTCTCTGTACCAGTATTGGTCAACAACACCTTCTTCACCATTCATCCATCAACCCCATATTTGGTAATAAATATGCATCGGGATCAATATTATCCGATAACGGAATACGAACTTCAATCTTGCCCCATCATAGCTGAAGGTCAGCACCTCTGCAAACAAAAACACCCAATATATCGAAGAGGGTCAAATATCAGTTCCTGTGAAGTAGATCTAATTAACCACCTGCCGCAATCACCCTCCTGTCAAGTCTCAAGGGTTGGAGACGGACCCCACTGGATACAGTTGAATCATCCAAATGAATGGATCTATGCTCTTAAGTCCAAAACCACACTTAACGTAGTTTGTGGAAACAACATCACGCAAACAATTCTGGAGAAAACAGGAATTTTGAAAATTCAAGGCGATTGCATGATCAAACAAGAACTGATAACAATACAGGGACATAGCATTTATCCATCAATTTCACGACTCTCCTATACGCCCTCTGGAAATTTATCGGATGTTATAGCCACGCAACATTGGCTATCAGAAGACAACGAGACATATCACTATCATAGACATTGGGCAGGACTAGATGCCATAAAAGAACAGGTTAAACAACTATACAATGAATTACCACCTAAGACCCATCTTCAAGCACATGATGTTCATCAATACACTATAGCATATGCTGCTCTGCTGCTCGTGGCTGCTTTAAGCACCGTCATCGTTTGGAAATTCAGAGCGACTATCTGTCAACGAATCAAAAGCCCACCAAAGCCATCACCAAGAAAATCAATCAGACGATTCGAGACCGAGCCTAAAACAAGTCATCCTGAGTTTAGCGTAACCTTCGATGCCTAACATTGGAATAGTATATATATAATATTGAACTCAATGTTCAAGGCGGTGGAGGATGTTTAATCTTAAGTCATTTTTTGAATCTTAATATTCATTAAATCAACAAAGACAATTCATTTGCATGCATTTCACAAATCATTGACCTTCTCTTAGAAAGCATAAAGGCATTCGCTGACAATACATAAATTGGCTTGTAACACGAAAATAAAAACGCGCAACCAGCACAGGTCATTCGCTTTAATAATTTGTAAATGCGCTAATTTGTGTATGTCAGCAATACGTTTACCTCAATAATTTCGTGCTGTAATGATTATTGACCCTAGCTTTAAGTAACTGTAGTTGTTTGTAATCTTGTATAAATATCGTGCAAATAAATTAAATATATCAGTTTTCATTATCATATTCAAGGTGTTGTTTTTACCAGTATCTATCGCTTTTGTGAGTCGCGATTAAGATTGTCTTGGTACAAGAACCGAAAACAATCAATAAGTAACTTACGATACAAGCATCGTAAGTGTCATCGTTGTTATCACCATCTACATTGCGACGAACAATAAATTACTTGCTGTGTCGGTACAAGAACCGGACACAGCTCCAACAAATTCGTTCACGATACAGGTATCGTGAGCTCATCTACATTGCATCAGAGTAAAAGAACTTCTGATTTACAGATATCATAAAAGATTTTAATTTTGGGGTTTTTTTATTTGTAGATTACGAGGAATACATAATTGAAGAAATTTATCCACCATCGAAAACTTGCCGGAACCAGCACCTGGACCGTCATCTAGAAGATAAAGGCCGTCAGAAAGAATGGTAGAATTACTGCAAACAATAGGGAAGAGAAGGCGGCAATATTGAAGTTCTTAAAAAGGGGCAGAAAGATTTCAAATAAATAATGAATAAATTAATAGATAAAATGTAAAATTAATTGTTTTATTTATTTTTTCTTATAATTTCAGCTTTTGCGTTTACTTTTCACTTATTCCTATGATTTTTGTAGACTGCACAGTAGTACTGTAGAAATCAATTAAATTTATTTACAATTAATATTTACAATTTTTCACAAATTATGTCTCGTAAACGAAGAGCTTCTGCAGAGTTTTGTGCACTCACACATTCTCCAGGCAGAGTTAATTTGACTGCAGTCGCCGACGTGAACACAGCCCAGGTGATATTACATTTTGCGTTGTGCACAACTGTCAAATTTTTATTCTTTTCTGTTTACTTAATAATTTCTGTTCCAAATATTCTTGTACCACGTAATCAGTATTCTATTCCTTCTATTCATTCCACAGAAAAAATAAAGAAAAGCACTCATATAATATGGACTGATTACGTTCGTAGAAATGCACTGCGAAAAGTGGGCTCACTTCTATCTTGCTGACTCTTTCGGTCTAAGCACCAAGTACCAACTGAGGAGAACTGAAAACAACAAATAAATAAGTGGGTGCGTCGAGAAAAATGTTTTTAAATTAATTATTTGGTTTAATTACAGATAAAATTGTTTTACCAAACGCAATATAGATATTAGATAAGCAGTAGAAATTCGAAAGGTTTTATTATAATCGCTTTTCGAGCTGCGTGCTCATTTTTTTAACTTCCCGCCAATGATTTTTTTTTCAATGCTGGCACCGGCGTAAGAACTTTGCTAATGACTGAGCCCACATGAAATAGAAAGTTAATCAGTCCATATTATATAAATATGTCAGTCACCCGACCCGATGAAGGGAAGACCACAATTTTTTTCTAAGAAATTTACTGGAAATTTCTTCCTTCGAATTTTTATGCATTGCCCGGGCCGAGAGCAGTGCCTCGCTCGAATATAAAATCTAACAACGATGCCTCGACGCTCGACATTATGTAGGGAAAGCCGCAATTTTTTCTTAGAAATTTACTGCAAATTTTTCTCTTAGAATTCATACGCACTTTTGTTGGCGGGCGACAACAATTTTTATGAGCGCAGACGCTGGACAAGCAATAAGCATTTTTTTTTAGAAATGTATACAAAATGTTTCGGTAGATTTTTTTTTATTCATTTTGGTGGCCGATTTGTTATTTTCAGGTACAATACTTTCATTATTTAATGTAATTTTATATACAATACAGATGGGTATTAATAAAAAATATAAAATCTTTTAGGTAAAATTAACCCCAAGTGAGTACGTGAATGTTAAAAGCATGGTGCGGGAATTATTATAAGGTAGACAAACCAATTTATGTAAATTATTTCGATGAATTCAAAAATATTGGAAAAATGCATGTTCAGTGTCAGTAGGTACTAATATTTCATTTACAATGAATTCATCTTCATTATATACTTCACAATTGGTAACCTCGCTTTGAGACGATTTTCACTCAACTGCCTTCCAATTCAAGAAGCCAATATTTAAAGGGACGGAATTTCGTGGGATTCATTCAATACTTTTTAATTTGAAAATAGACCGAGGAGAAAACATTCTTGAGGATAGTTTTCAATTTTACCTTGAGCCAGCCATATTTTTAGTGATTCGCTTTAAAAAGGCCGTCATTAAAAGCGGCAGAGGCGTAATTAGATATCATAAGATAGAGACATCATAAAAGAAAGGTACCGACATGCAGATGTAATAAATGAAACCCCTAGCCTTGTACTCAAGTGGACCATAATACATTTTTCCAATATTTTTGAATTCATCGAAATAATTTACATAAATTGGTTTGTCTACCTTATAATAATTCCCGTATCATGCTTTTAACACTCCGGTACTCACGTGGGGTTAATTTTACCTGAAAGATTTTGTATTTTTTATTAGTATGTATGTTTCTTGTTTATATGTATATTATAATTGCATCACAGAAGAAAGTACAAACTACCTCAAAATAAGTCTAGTCGGACCGAAACATTTTGTGTAAATTTATAAAAAAACAAAATTGCTTATTGCTTGTCCAGCGTCTACGCTCATAAAAATTGTTGTCGTCCGCCAACAAAAGTGCGTATAAATTCTAAGGAAACAAGTAAAAAAACTAGAATTGGTCTAAGATCAATTCTTATGATACTCTAGATGAGTGCGCGTATTAAATTTCGTATGGTCACCGATCTATTCAAGTATTGATTTTGAAGTTGTTTTTCGCATATATTTCTAGAACAGTTTGGCGCACAGAAAAAATGGTAATAACCAATTTTATAGGATTTCGTATTCTGCAGAAGTTCTTAGTACAATAAAAATGTCTTGGACTGATCGTTTTCGAAGTATACGTAAAAAACCGAAATTTTTATATGGCAACACCAAGAAGGAGTTGCCCGATTTGTCTCATTTTCGAACTTAATTTTACTTTTTTTTAAAGTCCGTGTACAAAATTTCAGCTCTTTAAGTATACGCGTTCTCGAGTTATCGTGCGCACAGACGGACGGACGGACGGACAGACGGACGGACGGACAGACATGCAAAAATCGAAATAACTTTTAATATTATGAATGGGTATGGGTGTCCAATCCATTTTGCTCTACCATCATTATTTCGAGGTGTTACAAACGGAATGACAAACTTAGTATACCCCTTTGATTTCATCTAGGGTATAAAAATTTGCAGTAAATTTCTAACAAAAAATTGCGGCCTTCCCTACATCAGGTCGAGGCATTTTTGTTAGATTTTACATTCGAGCGAGGCACTGTCGACCCGGCCAATGCATAAAAATTCGAAGGAAGAAATTTCCAGTTAATTTCTAATAAAAAAAATGTGGTGGAGGCATTCGGGGCATCGTTAATTTTATATTCTAGAAAAGCGTAGCATATTTTTGTTCTACGTATCGTCCAGTCTATGTATGTTTGTCTATAATAAAGATGTGGCATAACCAGGGTTGTACCAGAAAATTGCTTCCTGGGATTTGTTAGAGGAACCGGTTGTGGGCATCCAATAATGCATAAAAATTCTAAGAAAAAATTTCTCGTAAATTTCTAAGAAAAAATTTAAGGTTCTGTTGATCAGGGGACAGATTCTATAGCTCGGAGAGTTTGGGAGTTTGGGAGATCAGAACTTTCGTTTCCCCGATTAAAACTCCATAACTCTCCATTCGCGATTCTCTAAAATACTTGGTGAGTTAGGGAAAACGTGAGAAGCATCACAATATTGAAGCTGAAGGACGACGAATTCTGTGTGGGAGAGTCGTAGCGCATTGGGGTTTTTTCCTTCGGGCTTAGGTTCTAGAGTACCTATAGATTTAGATATATATAGATATAGATGAAAAAATTTTGGGGTAGTGGCTTTTGGTGGAGGGGGGGGGCGTACCATCCCTCATTGGGGGTTTTCCAAAATACGTCATGTATGGTATCAAATTAAAGAGGGAGAAGCCGGTAATCGAGTGGTGCTGATTTTTGTTTTGATCATTTTAATTTCATAACTGTCTGTACCGCCGAAAGACGGATTTTTTGTACTTGTGTATTATACACCCCAGTTCCTATATTTGGCATATATTTCTTCCGTTCTTTGTTTCACATCCATTAGTACTCTGTTGTGAACATTTTCCTCATGGAAAGTGAATATCCACGACTTACCAGTTCTTCATAATGATCACTTGAAAATATATCTATTTTTGTACAAAAAAACGGCCATTTTTTATCTTAAGAAGGACTGATTCACTTCTTTTGTAGATATCTCCAAAACTATTAACCGGACTCAAAAACTAATTACATATCTAATTAAGGGACAAAATGTAAATGCAATTTCATCTTACATACAAACTTTAACGTGCATATTTAAAACGTTTTTTCTGCGCTTTTTGGGCTCTATTTAAAGATATCAAATAGAATGGAAAATGGGTTTTATTCACATTAAATGATTCTTGGATATCTCATTCTAACTAAATAGAAGAGGGGTAAAGTATTTCGAGACCCGTGTATTATACAAGCACAGAAAATTAAGTGCTATTCCAGTAGATATTTTGCAAATCGAAATAAAAAATGTAATATCTAATATCTGGAAGAAGAAACGATGCTGTTTGGGTGCATTCTAACCAAAAACAAAGTCTGCATGTGGCAAGTTTAACAAAGCTATTTGTAAAATGTGCAATAAGGAATTAATGGGACCAGTAACAAGAATGAAAAAGCATTTGGAAACATGTCAACCCGAAATGAACCGAGATCAGAATGAAGATTCCACAAAAGTATTAGAAGGTGACAGTTTATTTTTTAACATTTATTAGTTTACACGGAGATAAATTCCCAATAAAAATTGCCCTGAAATCATTGTTAACGCTGGGATTTCTTCAATATTCCACAGATTTTAAAATAAGTTAGGTGAAAATGTAGAAAGACTGCTGTTAAAATTTACAACATACAGTTTGTAATTTTTAGTAAGCAGTAAATAATAAAGAATTTTTCGTTTCGTTAAATTTTACAAGGATCATTTTTAAAATTATTCTGTAAGCTATAATTCACATCCCGTGACAGCAAACTTGTTTTAACGATTACTTTTTGATCGGTAAAATTTTCAATAAAATTCAAGATGTCCCTGGCTTACATTGTTTCACCATTGCGTAAATATTTTTTTTCGTGTACTTATCACTAATCACAGTTTTACAAGATTAGTATGGTTGATAAATCACTTTTTATTTGTTTTAGTACAAAATGAAAACCGATCTGCTTCTCCGTTAGAGTCTTCTGCTGGCACATTATCGCCGACAATAGCAAGCCAAAGTACAACTTCAGGTCGAAAAAGAAAATTAGATGACTATTTATTCAAAACAAATGCTGCATAGAAACAACTTTGGTATTTGGTATTTTTATTGCAACTAATACACCATTCCGCCACGAAGAACATGAATAATTAAAAAAAAAGATGAACATGTTGCGTCCTGGATATGTCCCACCGATTTCATATATGTAGCTGGTAAGCTGCTTGATGATGTTTACAAGGAAGAACAAACCAAATGCAGATCTGATTTAGAGAATAAAACAGTGTGTTTGTCGATTGACGGGTGGTCCAATATACACAACGACCCTATTATTTGCACATGTATCACATCAAATGATGGCAAAACTATCCTGGTTGATACCATAGATACAACCGATCATCATCACACTGCTGGCTCCTTAGAAATTGTGGGCGAAAGAAAGTATACAGAAAGCAGAGCAACTTTTTGGGTGTAAAGTTAGAAGTGTTTATTTATTTATTTATTTAGGTCTACAGAGAAAAAACTCCTACAGACTAAGCATTAAAACTAACTTAATATAAAGTCAAAAGGATATAAATATGTTCTATAAAAAAAGAAATATAAAAAATGTCTAAAGACGTAATTATCTATAAATTTGCATTACAGTATTTCTGAAACTATTACGTTCATCAGTAAGATCTACGAAAGTACAAACAGCGTTAAAGTTTCGAGAGCAGTGAGTGATGGGTTCATACTGACCATAACGAGTTCTATGAGAAGGAATATATAATAAATCTCTAGATCGAATAGAAAAGCCAGGCACATAAATTTTGAATAAGGCAGTCAATTCGGGTGAGCAAATCTTGTAGCAGAAAACATCTCTGACAAAGATAATACTGAAAGCCTTTCTACGAGACTCTAAAGTTTGGAGCCCAAGTAACTGGCACCTGGCCTCGTATGAGGGAAGACCAACTTCCCAGTTAAGCCCGCGCAAAGCATAGCGAGTAAATGATCTTTGTATAGATAGATAGATATAGACAACAGAGGAATACTCCAATATGGAGCGAACTAGTGAAACATACAAAGCTTTTAAAGTGTAAGGGTCTTGAAAAACAGTGCAGTTACGCTTAATGAAACCAAGCATTTTAAATGCCTTGCAGGTGACATAGTCAACATGTAAAGAGCAGTTCAACTTGTTATCAAAAATGATACCAAGATCTTTAATCTCAGTAGGTCTATCTATAGTAATGTCTTTAATCACATAATCAAACAAAATAGGATTAATGCAACGATAAAAGCTGAAGCTCTTACACTTCCTAGGATTGAGCTCCAAACCATTTAACGAGCACCAAACTAGAAGTTTATCTAGGTCATTTTGAAGATGTAGACAATCTGCTAGATCTCTAATTGGCAAGAAAATTTTTAGGTCATCAGCGTACAAAAAACATTTAGCGAAAGAAAATAGCTTAACCACATCAGTAATATAAATAATAAACAACAGGGGGCCAAGATGACTGCCTTGAGGCACCCCAGATTTAATTATAAATTTACGAGATTTAACAAAATCCATTTTTACACACTGCGAGCGATTACTTAAGTACGAATTAATCCACTTAAGAAGGGAGGAGTGAAACCCGAAGGCATGCAGTTTCGTTACAAGTAGATCAATATTTATCCGGTCAAAAGTCTTAACAAAGTCAGTATAGATAACGTCGACCCGCGCACCATTTTCAATTTCGTTTATACAAAAATTTTTAAATAATACCAAATTGGTTGTTGAGGACTTACCCTTCACCAGGCCATGTTGCTGGGAACAAATCTTTTCTTTTACGTGAAAATGCATCCTGTTCGTTATTATGCTTTCAAAACACTTGGGAATAGGTAGAAGTTTGGCAATTCCTCTGTAGTTTTTAATGGAATGCCGAGAACCTACTTTGTATATGGGAGTAATAAAAGAAAATTTCCACTGGTCTAGAAAAAGTCCTAGTCTAAGTGAAACATTAAAAATTATTGTTAAAGCTGGTGCGAGAGTGGCATTGCAGTTTCTTAGTAAAATGTTAGGAACTAAATCATGTCCGTAAAAAACATCATTGTTTAAAGAGCTGAGCGGGTTTTCAATTTCATTAAGATCCAAAGAAATGGAACCAAGATCAATAGCAGCATCAGAGGTATCCCAAATGGAGTAGAGGGAAAGAGAGGGATCTGAAACATAAACAGATTCGAACCAGTCAGCAAATAAGTCGCAGCTTTCTTGTAAATTGCTTGAGATCACATTATCAAGTTCCATTTGAATAGGAAATCCAGATGAAGATCTCTTATTTTTAATAAATGTCCAAAAAGCTTTACTGTTAGTTTTGATATTTCTTTCAGCAGACCAAATGTATTTCTTAAAAACGTACCTATGTAAAAATTCATATTTCCACTTTAGACGTTTTAAATTAGATGCATTTTCTGAAGTATTGTTTGCTTTCAACAATTTATATGCCTTATTCTTTGCATTTTTTAACCTTAGAAGTCCCCGATTAAACCATGGTGGATGTTTGTTCTCTCATCTTTTAGAAATAGGTACAAAACTGTTAATGCCTGTATGAACCACATTCAAAAATTTTATGTACAAAGCATTCAAATCATTTACTTGCCCTAAATCTAGCAATTCATTCCATTGAATTGACATAAAGAATTCGTTTAATTTCTTATAATCAGCTTTAAGAAAATCATAAACAAAAATATTAGTTATATTTGAATATGCAAAATTATAGAAGCTAATATTAATGGTGATAGGTTTATGATGTAAATCAGGCTTCGAAAGAGGGATTAAAACTTCATTGACATTACAAAATAATTCAGCACTTAAGAATACTAAATCTAAAATTCTGCCTAGGAAATTAGAATGGGAGTTTACTTGAACTAAATTACAACCAATTAATGAATCAACTATCAAACTTTCACACAGTGATGATATATTGGTGGGCATAAGACACTTATCTTCCTCTAACCAGCTCCAACGAATATCAGGAAGATTAAAGTCTCCAAAACAACACAAGTAAAGTATTAGGATGCAGTTGAGACGCCAAATCGATTATGTTGTTTGAATGTTTTTCATATATAGCTAAGTTGCAAGCAGGAGGAATGTAGCTAACACAGATTAAAATATTTACATCTCCAATTATTTTAACAGCCAGTTGCTCCACGTTACCATCATCGCATAAGAGATTTACTCGATTAGCACTTAAATTTGATTTAACGGCGATTAGTACACCTCCACCACGATACAAGCCAGTGAATCGAGCAATGCGACAGATATGACAAAAATGCGCAGACAGCTACAAAACACACAATTTTCATTCAGTCCCACGACAGTGATGAGGTGAAATCTATAGTGATGTATGGCTGCTATGCTCATATTCTTAATTTGCTAGCTAAGGACTTGGAAGTCCGCGAGGCTACAGCAAAGTACTTTCGAAACAATCATTTTGCTATGACCAAAGCAAATAACCTTATATTACCACAAGAGTTGAGATGGAACACTATGTGTGATTCACTAAAAAACTACATTAACAACTGGCCGACGTTGATGCAATTAAATGATTAAAATAAAGACGAGATAGGCCAAGACCTCAGATATAATATTCAAAATATGTCTATTAAAAGAAATGTTGAAGATCTTGTTGCAAGACTTGAGCCAATAGCTAAAGCATTAGACAAAATACAGAGTGACAGGTGCATAATTTCCGAATGTGTTCACATATGGAAAGATTTGACGGAGCAACTAGAAGAAGTATTAAATGTGGCTCAAATGAAAAAAGACCATGAACCGATATCGCCAAGCTATGAAGCCGACTCACTTTTTGGCATATCTGATAAATCCAAAATTGCCACAAGAACAATTATCAGAGAAAGAATCTGAAGAAGCCTTAAAATTTTCACAGGACAACTACGGACTGATTGGAACAAATTTACTAAATAAAGTCATTCAATTAAACGCAAAAACTGAGCCCTTCACAGGGGCTCTAATGAATGAAGATGCCACAAGAAAAACAAATACCAATAGACTGCTGGCTAGAATTATCCAACATGAAGAAATGCATAGCTCAGGATGAGTTAGATATAATAAAACAACTGCTCATCGCAATCGCTTCTTCCGCGGGGATGGAGCGAATGTTTTTCACTTTCAATTTAGTGCATAGTATATTAAAAATCAAGCTGGGTACAGAAAAAGCTGCGCAGTTGGTGTTTCTGATCAAAAATCTAATTAAATAAAACGTGATTAGACAGATAAGGTCAATAAATAAATAACAAATCTGATTAATTTCGTCTTATTTCATTTTATTTAACACTTATCCTGTACAAATGGGTCAAAATTTCCCAAAGCCCATTTCAAGTAGGAATATTTAAGGCCTAAAAGAAATACTTCGCTGCAAAATTTGTATTGTTGATTCATTTCATTTGGTCTATCAAGTTATCCATTGTTAGGCGTAATTCAAAGTGCAAAGAAAAAGTTTGTATCATTATTTTTTTCCAGTCTTATACAGGATATGAAGGTAAGCGTGACTCTGTTCTGATACTAATATATGTGGATGAATAAAATTTATTTCTTAGATGGCAAAATGGTGTGCTGCAGGAATTGAAAATATGCTGCGCAGTAGTGCTAGTGAAGAAAACTATCCTGAAAATAATGCCAGCGACTCAGAGGAAGATGAATTATTGTCCAACAGCGAATCGATACCAACTAAATAGGCGAAAATTTAGCTTCCGATGTAGAGGAAACTACAGCTAACGAAGGTTGTGGTCAAAAAATTTGTATTTCGAAATGCAGTAAATATTTCTAGTCTGAAAAACCCGATCGTTCAATTGCGGGTCGTTATTCTACTGAAAATACTATAAGCACTACAACTGGACCAACTTAATACGCTATTTCCAGCGTTACCAATATAAAGTCTACATTTGAGTTGTTTATTCCATCAGCAATTGAAAAAATTATGATTGATATGTCTAACATAGAAGGTAAGCTAACATATTAAACACTTTTCCCTGTAGACTCGAAAGTGTTTGGCGATAATTGGATACCGGGTGATCAAACCTCAATTTAGGTATATTTTGGTCTTCTGTTACTGGCTGGAATTTATCGATCTCATGGTGAACTTTTGGAAAGTTTATGAAACGATATGAAAGGTAGACCCATATTCAAAGCAACAATGAGCATCAGAAGATTCCAAAATATATCTCGAATTGAAATTGAAAGCCACAATTGAAGGCCATCACAATATTTGTCAAATTTTCTGTTTGACAACATCAATAAAACGACACTTGTGGCATACATTTAAAAGAAAAACCGGTGTGTTTTACTTCTTAGCACACTGCATCACGAGAGGAAGATCTGTGAAGGCGAGGCTAAAAAGCCTGAAATAATAAAGTTTTATAATGAAACAAAGGGAGGGGTTGATACGTTAGATCAACGAACGAACGAACGTATACTTGTAAGCGCAGAGCAAATAGATGGCCTCAATCTGGATATCAGGATATAATATCACAGACAAGAAATACCCAGCTATCGACGGTAGAACTAAGAAAGTGATGTATGGAAGAGCTCATAGCAAACCTCAATAACTCACTGATCTCGGCTAAACATATCATGGGTAAGAACCAAAAAAAATTTTCAATATAGGCAAAAATTGATTTTTTTCTTAGAATTTAAATCGACTATATTTCTTCACAATTTGTGTGCATTATTGGTGGCTGTAGACGGTCCGAACAAATTCTGTCTACCCAGTCCTTGCTGGATTGTTTGGCTCTGAATTGCATCTTGTTGGCTGGTAGGGGGGGGGGGGTCGGATTAATAAATTAATGTTTTCAATATCTTGTACAAATTTTTTCTCTTAGTTTGAGAACCCGGATATTTATTTTCATATTTCACGACTAGTCAAGCAGGGAAGCCGAACCGCTGAGAGTTGCTTTTATTCGTTCTTTGGCTGTACTTAAATACGTACCTACGCACTGTCGCTCTTTGCATTCCACGAACAGAATTTATTGAAGTAAGTTTAAATTTCATTGTGATCATCGATTTGCATTAGCTTCTCCGATTTAAATTTTGTAATAAAAATTTTGGACATTCTATTCTTAAATAAAAATTAGGTAAGTGCCTGGCTATATTTATTTAAATGTATTCTTGCAGATTTATCTGTAATAAGCATACCTCAGTAAAATACTCTATCATATTTAAAACATTTCTAATGTGCGAACCAAGCCCCTTTTTTGTTAAAATTTGTAATTTTCTTAAATACGGAAATCAAAAAATGCAAAATCTAATTTGGTTGTGGCGATTAGTGATAGCCGCTTAGGCGTTATTACCCTAAATGTTCGATTTGTATCCATGCAAATAAATTTCGGTAAAGTTAGTAATTTTGTTTGCTTATCCAACTATTAAAAGAAGTAAGTGGTAAACATTAATACCACCCACCGCCGCTCGCTCAACTCATCATGCAATACGATACCGGACAGAATTTGTTCGGACCGTCTACAGCCAGCCACCAATAATGCTCACGAATTCTGAAGAAATATGGTCGATTTCAATTCTAAGAAATAAATCAATTCTTTCCTACATTGAACACAAATTTATACCGGCCTGAGACAACGCTCATAAAAATTTTTAGTTAACAAGCCCAAGCAACCAAATCAATCCAACTTCCACGAAGCCGATTCTGCCCAGACATAACTTAATCGAATCGTCTTCAGCCATCAATAATGCACACAAATTGTGAAGAAATATAGTCGATTTAAATTCTAAGAAAAAATTCAATTTTTGCCTATATTGAAAAATTTTTTGGTTCGTACCCATGATATATTTAGCCGAGATCAGTGAGTTATTGAGGTTTGCTATGAGCTCTTCCATACATCACTTTCTTAGTTCTGGGTATTTCTTGTCTGTGTTAATATCTCTGTCATCTGGAAAACAGTAAAACCACATTTTCCATGAAGAACTTGGATCATCTCTACTGTGTTGCTTTCGACGTATAAAGGGAGCAACAGCCAAAAAGGACCCAAAACTTGAAACGATCATGCTGCTTTTTGTGCCCAAATTTTTCTAATTGCACAAAATATTCAAATATTAAACGAAATGCAGCAGATGTATTCGTTTTATATGTAAGAAGCAGTCACAGTTATAAATAAGCTGTAATAATGGCCAAAGTTGTGAATGAAAATACATTGGGCAAATATGACCCATTAATACCATATACGTTTTTTGTTATAAGTATGGGACATTGGGGAATTGTGAGTCACACTTTTTCCAAGCTCGATAACTGCCACAAAAATCAAAATTTTTTAAAATTTCAAAATGGTTTATGTTACTAGGAAGGAAACCATAACTTTTAGCTTAAGCAGTATCTTGAAATTATTATCTGCTGAAAAAATCTAAGCGTTGGCAAAAAACATGCATTTATGAGATTTTTAAAAATGTTGGGGAATTGTGAGTCACCGTCTGAATTAAGTGGAAAATCAAAAATATCGCTGTAAAATATTTATTTTATGGTTGGAAATTACATAACAATTAGTTTAAAAAAATATATAAAAAGGAAGGTATTAAAATTATTCGGATTCGCAATTCGGGCATGTGAAATAGGCTCCAGTACTGACGCATTTCAAATGAACAGCTCGATCGCATAAATCGCAGCGAATGGAATTGTTTCGGTTCAATTTCTTCGGCATATCCTCCATACAAAGTATGCAGAAGTCAACTTCTTGCATAAAAAATTATAAACACGCGTTAAAAATGCGATATTGGCTTGAAAAATGCCAAAGATGTTGTGGCTCACAATTCCCCAAAAAAAGTGACTCACAATTCCCCAAACGTTTTGATTGACAAGAGGGCCGTGTATGATTCGCTCATTGCATGTTTATGCGAAATTCCTTTTACAAGTTGAAATGTCGATGCCATAAGATAATTATGAATATATTTACCTGAATCGATTCTCCGAAAATCGTTGTCACATCAATGCAAACAGAAACGCTCGGAATAAATATTTTGAGAAAATTTTCCAAGTGGTTGCCGCACGGAACGAACGAGTACGTGTACACGCATCGATTGCTAATGGAAAATGAGTTTGGTCAAATATAAGACAATGACAGCCATTTGCATGAGTCAGACTTTCCAATTATGGTGAAATATTGACGTGACTCACAATTCCCCATGACTCACAATTGCCCAATGTCCCCTACAGTATAAGGCTTAACCCAAAAAAAAAACTGATTTAAGTCAAAAGAATTGGATTTTTTGATTTAAAAAAAAATCATGATTTTTATCAACCCTGCTTCAAACCTTCAATTATACCTATTATGCCATTTAATTTTTTCCCCATAATTACATTGCACACGCCAATGCTCATAAATTTACCCTTTACTACTATTGTCCCTCTAACTAAAGGGATACTCCGCATCTTTTTACCAGAGATAGGTAAAAAAATCCTTTGACCTTGGATTTCACTTATTTTAGTTCCGTACTGTAGGAAAATAAGAAATAAAAAAAAAACATGTTTCAAGTAGAAAATAATTCGGTAGTGAAAGTGTTAAATACCCACCAAGGTAAATTATCCCCCTAGAAACCAGGCGCGGATCTAGCATTGAAATTAGGGGGGGGGGGGTCATTTTACAAATTAAATCATCGAGCAAATAAAAAAAAAAAAAAAAAAAACACATCCAACGCTGGTTCGCATGTCCACCGCAGTACCTACTGCAGTACTTGCTGCAGTACTTGTAACTAGGAAATCCGCATTAAGCGGTGTGGATGATATGTCATTTTTTAGTATACTTTTTTTTTATAAAAACTAATTTTTTTAATAGAATAGGGTGCAAACTGCAGGAGTCATTCAAGCCCAACTTTTCTCAGTTTTACACACTGGCATATATAATATGAACTGCTCCATATGCTATTTCATGCGGGTACAATTTTTTGTGTCAAAAATAGTTCATACGTCAGTGCCAACATTGAAAAATCCATTGGCGGAAAGTTGAAAAGTGAAACCTCTCGAATTTCTATTAACCCAAGTAATTTATTTCGACAAACCCACTTATTTATTTATTGTTTACAGCCCTTTCTCAGTTCGCACGTTACATAGAAAAGTGACCCAACTCAAAAAATGCAACTTTTCAGGAGAGCGAAAAAACGAAAAGCTGTACATAGAATTAATTCTAGCTTAACATGGTAATTGTTTGCTAAAAATAGTCTGAACTCTTAAATTTGTTAGTAAATTTATTTCTGAAGATTTATATAAAAGAAATTTTAAGATTTTGTTACCGCAGTTGGCGAGGTTAGCTGTTAATCCCGCATCCTCTTAAGTTGTGTCGCTTTTCTTTGTTGCGAAATAAATATTTTTACAAGTTTTTTTAAGTGGCACAACTCAAAATACGATTTTTAAGAATTAAATTCCGTACTTTAAACTTTGTGGAAAAATGTCATAACTCATAATAAAATTTGTAATAAATAAATACTGTTTGTGGAAAAGTGACACAATTTAAAATAATACTGTTAAAATGTCAAAAACATATTTACGTTTGTTATAAAGATCGTCACAAGTCAAAAAGTGAGACTGACACACTGTTCTATGAAGAATATCTCTGTTCTTAAGTAACAGAAAAGTGACACTATCGCTATCTAGCGGCAAAAACAATCAGATAGAAATATGCCAATTTCATGGTGTAATTAACTCAAAAACGACAAATTTTGAGTTAGGTCACATTTCTATGTGACGTGCGAATTAGTAGTTGGTGCTTAGATCGAAAGAGAATGCTATATAGAAATGAGCCCACTTTCTGCAGTGTATTTCTATGGACGTAGTTAGTCCATATTTTAAATGTAAATAGAAAAGCCTCCTTTCAGCAAATTGTCGCGAGCGGAATACATTCTGGGTGCAACAATGTATGCACGATAGCAAGACGATGGTTTGATATTTATGAAAATATCAAATTTCATGTCAACCATCGTCCGCCGCGGTAGGCTGAACACTAATTGTAAACAGGTAAAGAAAATAGAAGTTGCGATAAGAAAAAATAAAATAAACAAACGTTTTGTGAAAATAACCATAAGAGGAAGTTTGTGAAAGAAAAAGTTTGTGAACAAAGCAAAAGTAAAAAAAAAACATATATATAAATAAAATAAAAGTGTGCGAGTTGTCTTAATCATAGCTTCCTGAAACGGCGTAGAGTGATTGCCTTCGACTAAGCTAAGACCCGAAATATAACAGGAGTTAGGACTAAGTTAAGTTAGGGCTCTGATGTGGTAGCGAGGGAGTCTGTTTCGTGGCTTGGGAAGTGTTTCTCTGAGGTCCGAAACCCAAATTCCGTGAAAAACCTATACACATACATCACATGCATACAATAGCATTCATTGAAATAAATTTTTATTTTTTTAAGTTTCGGAATAAAGTTTTTTTTTAAGTTGAATTATATAAATAAAAAAAGTATAAAAAAAAAAATATTTTTTCAAATAACTCAATTAATTAAATATTTTTTCTCAAATTTAGGGGGGGGGGGGGCATGACCCCCACGACCCCCCCCCCATGGATCCGCCACTGCTAGAAACCCAAATAGTTATGCGAACGTAGTGGTTTTTTTTTATTCGGTAGAAGATACTAACAGTTAACTAGCACTGCTAGAAGGTTTTCACGATTTTTCTATTATTAAAATTTTCACAGCAAGTTTTATCGCAATTTCTTATCTGAGGAAAATTTCGATTTCTTACCAAGAATTATTCATATTTCAATCTTTTTGATCTCCAATGAAAAAAGAATGACGTCGCGAGATATATTTTTTTAAATGCACTAATATTTTTTGGGTATATGAATACCCAATAGGTATTAATGTAAACTTCTATCTTACATTCAGCTCTTCATTACGAAAACATTTATTTAATATGTTCTTGACCATTTTCTGAAGCATTTACTCAAATGGAAAATGACTAGTCAATTTTTGTAACCTTTGCGATCTAATTTTAGAGCATTATGCCTAAGATCATAGTCAGACCACAACTGAATTGCTTTATCACTTCTGAAAATTGCTGGGTATTTTTATGTGGTTATTATACCAGTAAAAGGTCAGGCTCCCATGGCAATTGTATATCTTGTATCGTTCTTACAGTTTTTGTATTCAGACCATTTCCTTCTCAGCAATATTTCGCATAAAAAGCTGCTACGGTGATTGATTCCATGTAGGAACTAACATGGATGGGTAGGGATATGTAGGTAGTTCTATGGAAGTTAAATTCTTTGGAAAACTATATGTGTGTCCCATGCAAGGCTGAATAATTTAAATTAAGTACATTTCGTTTGTGAAAATATTGGTTTTATTACAATTGATGGTCAATTTTTTTGCGTTCTGTCCAATTGCCCGATAATTTCAAGTGTACTCTGCAAGAATCTAAAATTTTCTGTTACATATGTTTTTGTTTTAAAAGTAGTTGTTTGAGATATACCCTGGCTTGAAATTTATATTATTTCCAAGACCATTGAATTGAAAATATATTAATTAGGATTGCAGTAGTAAACTCCAAAATTGTATTGTAAAAATATACGAAACTCGAAAGTATTACGATTGTTATTTAATTAACGCAATTCAATTCATACTAATCAAAATATTACTGCTACGTAGAATACAATAGAATGCCCATTAGTTTTGGTCCTAATGACGAGCAAATCCATCTCGGAAAGCCTTACAAATCCGCAAATTCATTAATTGTTTACCTAATTTACCAAACAATTGCTGTGATTACCAAGAAAATCAATCAGTTGAACAATTTTGTAATAAATTTCGGTATCCAACTGGGAAAATTTGTTTTGGTAAAAGTGGGTCAGTCATAAATCATATCCATAACATATTCATTAGAACGGATGTAGAACACCAGTGGTTGCTGTATATTTGTGATGGATGTTGCACGATATCTGGTAAATATATAGGAAAATATTCTCGAAATGATTTGCGATTAATGAGCGCAGAAAACAGGCTATGTTCTCAATTTTGAATATAACTATATTATACATAGCACTTAAAGAGCCTCTAACATAATTTACTGTATAGTATGCCTTTAATATTAGCATACCGCACGTAGATAGATTTTCCGCAAACTTACATATTACCATAATTGTGCACATAGCACAGTTTAGCGTATGAATTTCCTGAAGCATCTCCCGCAAATTTCATGCATTTTAATTTGAAGCCCCTTTTAAGTAGGAACATAGAGTGGTCTTATAATAATTATCATCTTCCGCTCTGAATTCACTATACCTACATCCGCATGTTTTATTAGGTGCCTGTGTTTATTAGTACGAGCTTAATGAAATTGTATCTTCTTTTACCTAAATTTAATCCCTATAGGGAGTTGAAAAGTGAGCTTGAAGTACCTACATTTTGCAAATTTTCAAGGAGCGAATCTCCGAGGAAAATAACATTTTCCTTCTCCTGAGATTAGACTTCTAGAGGGGGCTTCAGATTCATGTCCTGCGGTTATGCTCCCATTACCCAGAATTTCCCCTGTGTTATGTGGATTCGGTTTATCAAAATTATAATTTTATTAATATCACACGAGCGCGCAGTAAGACCAAACGAAATAAAAAGATTTATGAAAGTTTTTCTTTTTTCTTTTCACAGTCAAGTCAGGCAAGCAAATGGAGGAAACCTTTTGAAATACTCTTGAAAGTTATCCGAAACAAAACTTCAAGGTACATGCAGGGAAAACTAAGTCAAGTGAATCGAAAAGTTTTTTTTACAGGTAGGTACTCACATATTGCTGTGGAAAATTTACTCATTCTACCAAAGTCTCTATAGAAGTTGCTTGAAAAGTTTGGATAGAATAATTAATGTTGGAGGAGCTCTAATGTGTAATATAAAAATCGTTTTCTACAAAATGCCATGGTATGTATCTAATAACCAATAATTTTATTTGATGCGAAGATATTAAATATTTATCTCGTCAAGAGTTATATTACGAGTCTTATTTATTTATTTGAATCAGTCTACCGAATATAATAATGTTACAGACTTGCATAAGATTATTACGTAAACAAAGATTTTTCATTATTGCTGTAATAATATACTTTTAGCAAATAAAATTAATTATCATAGAAGACTAAACAGACTTATTATTGAATCCTGTCGATCTATGCATCCACGTCTTCATCTAAATATGGCTTGTTCTTCCCGTATGTTTCATGTCGTACCAGGCACTACTTGAACCTGGTGAGTTAAAGTCCTACCATATCATACCTTTCCAGGAGATGTCGCAAAATACTTACCTATTGATAATCTTTGCTCTGATAATAATTATAAACAATTATTATTATAAGTACATTACAACCATTGTGCCGCACTTTAGGATCTATAAAACAATTTTTAGACTTAAGTTCCGCGAAGCGACTCATTAACGTTTTCAAAACCAAGGGACAAATGTGTCCCCATTAATAATTTTAATCGTACCCATAAATCAAAAATAGTAATTATCTTTTTGCACTGAATGCGTAATCTGAATCGAATCTTTCATTATTACTATATTTCTGGCAACCCTACATAAACGTTATCTTATCCAACGAATTCGCGCGCTAAAACGTACATTGAAAGGCTTCGTCTTCAAACTTTTTCGAAAATGTTTTATTCGTAAAAATATTGTTGTTTATGTGGCTTGTGTTATTATTATACTATTTTACGGTAGTACATAATGATTTTATTACATCTTAAAATAGAATATTAGAATGACATACTATGACAACTGCAAAAAATATAAAGGGTCACTGGCGTCCCTGTGGACTTCAAGGGTTATTTGTCTTTTTATTATTACAGCTATGCCGAGAAAAGAGTTTAGGCTGTTTGAATTGAAAGATGTTGAAATCTTGCAGTTATTAATACCAGAAAATGGCGACGATGAAGATGCATTACAACTTTATGAGGAAGACCAAGAATTTATAGCTCAAGATATTGATGCAGGGGCTACTATGGTAAAAATCGTAGATTCAGCAAAAGAATCATCAGAACCACCATCATTATAAGTAGAATATGTTATAGAAGAAACCCCACAAGTAAGTCAATCGTCATTCAAATGGAAACAAATTGCATATGTACCACACAACTTTCATAATGTTGATTATAATTTTGGAGAAGTATACATTTGGCAAGATAGAGAAGTAGATTCGTAATTGATATCTATAGAAATATTTACTCTGACTACTAACTTTGAGGATTTAGTTCAGACTATAACAATGGAATCTATAAGATATACTGAGTAGAATGCGACAGAATTCACCATTGGTAACACTGAAATGTGAAAGCTTTTCTGGGGATAAATTTGGTAATGGGTTATCATAATTTGCTATCATTGAGAGATTCCTGGTCTATTGACCCAGACATGGATGTACCCTATATTGCAAATATTATGACCAGATATAGATTTGAGAGCATACGTAAGAGCCAGTGCTGCCACTTTGGCTACGATCGTAGCAAGTGGCTACTTTGGGCAACGTTTCGCTACTGGGATACCCCCCTTATTATTTGGCTACGCTAGAGAATTTTGAATACGTCGCCGCAATATTTCCAATATTTTTATTTTATTTTTCTAATTCTCAGAATGTAGCAGTGTAAGCGTAGTATTTATACTTTCTTACTGAACCTACCGATAGCGATTTGAAAGCTCCTAACATTTCTGGGTACATTTATGGAGATTATATGTGTAGGACAATGTCGACTTTGATTTATTAAATGCATTACCTTTAAATTTATTAACACTGTCCCATAGTTTCTATAATTTTTTCATATGTGGCTACTCAAACCACTTTCGGGCTACGCTTAAAAGCTACTCTAGAACGATTACGAGTGGCAACACTGGTAAGAGCTTACACTTCTGCAACAATGAGGGTCAACCAGATAGAAGTAGCATTAACTATGACCGAGCATATAAAATCTGACCTGTAATGGACCATCTGAACAGTTCTTTTCAAATAACTACAAATAACACCAAAGTCCAATCCGTTGATGAACATATGAACAAATTTAAATATGGTGCAGAGCCGATGCAGGAACTGGCTATTTGTTTCAATTTGACTTATATAGAGGTAAAAAGACATCAGGAACTGAATACGAATTATGAGAATCGGTAGTACTACACCTTACAAAGGACATTGAGGGTTTAGGCTGTGAGGTGTACTTCGACAAATTTTTTAATTAATCCATGTTGCACTATGAATTGATGACCCGAAAACCAAGGCATGCGGGACTGTTCGCAATAATCGGAAAAATCATCCAAAGTCACTAGATAAAAATATGAAAAGGGGCGATATCAATCTTGCAAGTTCCAACGGAATATCATATGTGAAGTGGATGGATAACGATTCCGTGCATCTTTTGACAAACCTCCTATCACCACAGTAAAAGGGCGAAAAGCAGGATCTGCTCAAAAAATAGACGTAAAGTACCCGGATATCATCATTAAATATAATAAAAATATGGGTGGCGTCGATCTCATCGACAAGTGCAAAACGTATATTTTTGGAATGTCTAATGCCATCTCATCCTATGAAAAAAACAAATATTCGAAAAAGATGTGCAAATTGTGCTAAAAGTAACATGAAAAACCGCACAAATAATACTTACGTGACATGCAATGTCCACCTATGGCTATACAAATGATAGGAGTTGTTTTGCTCAATACCACAGCTTCGCATGTCAATTTTCTAACCTTAACGTCCATTAGGACATATGCGTCCCATAGAATTCCGTTAAATCTACTGTACGTTTTTACATAACAATATTATTTTATATTCAGTTTATGCTTAAACAAGTAAATTTAATCCCTAAGAACTTTGTTTAATTTCTAGTAATCTTATGATCCTGAAAAGCTTAAATTAAACACAAAACTAGAATACAGTTAAAATTTATGGATTCATATTCACCAATGATATGAGCACATAAATTATTTTGATAAACAAAAATTTACAATTTCTTTGTCAGAATTGTTACAGTAGAAGAGATTTAAATTTTTACCCATAATTTCTATCCTCTGTTTATACCTTGAAAATAGCAACGCGACATCTTTTAAAAGATTAACTTGTTTTGAGCAATGTCAAATTCCAGTTTTAGAATTCTTCTGTTCTTTTTGCTTGTTCATGCTATGCTTTGAACTTTCTCCGGGAAAAGTTTCGTATACCTCTTGGCAAATAACTGTCCATGGTTATAAACTTTCTTCCCATACTCTTGTTGGTTCATAAATGTTCAAAAAAATCTTCTGGCATCTTGTATTCATGTCAGCCACATAAAATGTATGTATGAACATACAGAAGGGATATACTTCAAAGTCCTTTGGTAAGGCAATATGATATAGAGAAGATAAGGAAAAGGATCGATACTGCTCAATTGATTCCTTTGTAAAGAGAAATCGGATTCGGATCACTGTTGCAAGAATGTGCAATGAAATTATATACATAAGTGTAGAAAAGGTATAACTTGAGAGACAATAATTGAAGATTAATTCATTCAAGGAGAATGTGCCTAACTTTCAGCAGCAGAAAAAACTTCAACATATTTATTCTGAAAATTGTATTAATTGCACTTGGTACCACCTTGAACAAGTGAAAACAGTGACCACGGTAAAGTGCTGTTATAAATAATATGACTACTCTCCGGAAAGTATGCAATCACTAATTGAAGAAATACATTAAATCTGAAGGCTTGCATATACCTGGAACGCTTACTTAAATATGGGAGAAAGCCCAATCCAAGATATTGGGGCTTATTCTGGTTCTGCACAGCAAGAAATCATATATTGCTATGAGAGAATTTCTTGCTATCGTAGCAAGATTTGACAGATATCATGTTCTGATTATTATTTCTTGCTATGATTCTTGCTATCATAACAAGAGATTATCTTTGTATGGTACAAGACCTCAAAAGGCCTTGCTATTAAATAGCAAGAAAGGTTTTATGATTGTTTTTTGTCGTATCGAATTTTGTCTGACAAAAATAATAATATTTCCTGTAAAGTGAAGTGACACTTTGGATTTCTTTTTATTATTTTGTGTGCATTTGAGTTCATATTATCGTTTAAAAATGGTTAATTTGAGGGATTTAAAAAGATTAATTTAATTTGTATTTATTAAATGCGGAACTTCTGGAAAATCTAGTAAATTCGTACTTTTTTTTATTATTATCACAAACTTACACCATTTTTATGTCAATTAAATAAAAAAATTAATAGAAGAATTTTGCGACGAGAGGAGAAGTACAGATTCAAATAATCTTCTTGAGTTGCCCGAATTTTATTTACAAAAATATTTCGACTTTCAAAAGATCTTGCTAGAGAAAATGTATTTATTTATATAATTTTTACCTATATTTATTTTTTTATTTTTTATTTTTCTCTAATAATGTACCGAACTAAAGACTGTTTGCACTGTTTTTGGGAATATTGAATATTTTCCCAGTAGTTCCTAGCAAAACCCGGTAGGTGAGATCTGGAACGTCAGCATAACCTAACTTTCAGTTAATAGAACTATTAGGGAAATACCAGAAGAAATAATTGAATTGGATTCTTCCACTGGAGAAAAAGGAGATACAAAAATGAGACAAATCTCAATGATTTATGTTATATAAATATTTGAAGAAGTAATGAGCTTTCCTTCAGATTCTAATCCAATTACAATTACAGCAATTGATCCGTTCAAAATAACTTTCTTCTTCAGAGTCTCAGAACACACTCCAGTTTTCTGCAAACACAATTTAAAGGAACCTTCATAAAATTTTTTTATGAATTAAAACGGTATACACGTTTTACATTAGAAAATTACATGCAATCAAGCATAGTGAAAAACGTCTAGAGAAAATACAAATTTTGCAATCTCGCTAGGTACTATTAGCATGAATCTCATGCGATAAACGATAGCAAGAGTTCTGTGCAGCAAGAGGTCTAGAAGAATATGTGCTTTGGAATTTCATCCTATAACAACAAACGACTAAGACATTGCAGCCTTTTCTTGTCAAATTCTAAAATATCCCTGGAAGTCTCAGATCAAGAATTTCGGAGACTCCAACGCCTCAGTTTTTAACAAGACACAATTTCCACCCTATATCCCATAAGGGATTAGATGCAAAACCGAACAGTATTTAGCTCATAAACAGTTCACTATTATTGTAAGAAGGCATTTTTGTTTTTAAGTAGTCGAAGTCCGTTGCACTTCTCTGATTTTCGTCAGAACGGAAGGGAAGGAAGGGGAAATAAGAATAGAGTCAGAAGCATCCTGTTCGTAGCAAATCTGCGTGTAGGAACCAATCGATAAGGGATCAGTTCAGATATTTTCAACAGGACATTGATAATATCTATAGCGTTAAATGAACGAAAGGCATTCAACACCGTGGCGGTGCACGAACTTGACGGCTCTCTTTTAGACAACATCTAATGAAATGAAGACTGTGAGACCAGCCCCAGTCTAGATATGAAAATTATATTCAATTCAATTCAAATTTATCTGTAGACACATCATACACTGTTATTTTATAAAGAGGTGTTTAGTTTTAGAGAACTAGACCAATTGTTATTTACAGTTTTAATATTGTAAGTAAATTAGGCATATATTAAATTTCAGAAACATGTCGATAAAGGTAAAAAAAAAAAGTCATAATAACACTTTTTTTTACTAAAATGTATTTAATTAGGGTGCTAAATTGGTCTAAGTTCATTTATTAATTGGGTCTCTGAATAACTACATTTGTCAAAGAACTTGTTAGAAATTGTATTTACTTTATCAGTAACTAGCTTTACATTTGCTAAGTTGTATAGTGATATGGTAGAAAATTGCCAAGGCAGGTTTAGCATTATTTTCATATTTTATTTTGGGAAATTTGAAGTTTCTTTGAATGAATCAGCACTTACCCCAAACAGGAGCCCCATAAAGTAGTGTTGCTTGAAAGATAACTTTAAAAATAATAAGCTTGTTTTTGATATTCAGAACAGATTTTCGATTTATAAACGGATAGAGAACTCGAGTCAGGATATTAATTTTATGTATAGTAATTTAAATATGCCTTTGGAACGTAAGGGTTTGATCTAATGTAATCCCAAGGTATTTTACATTCTCTGTCCAAGGTTATTTCCATTTAGATTCAAGTTGTTTGCAGAAAGATTTGTGCTTTTACGTTTCCTGGTACAGAACATCGCTTGAGTTTTAATAGGTTTTTTTTTTTTTCTATTTGTAAAAATAGCGAGAAATAGTATCTGGCAATCTGAAGATTGATGGTTATTACTGTTGGTATAACATATGATGAATATATCCCCGTATCATTGGCGAAGATAGTAATATTACAGTTATTTAAGGCTGGAATATCAATAGTAAGAATTGTGTACAGGATTAGACCAAGCACGGAGCCTTGTGGTACTCCACCGGATACTAGTATGTCCACAGTAGAAGAATTTTGTATAACAGCTGTAAATGTTCTATCTATCAAAAAGCTATTTCCAAGTGCTATTAAATTGGAACGAAAACTGAATGTAATCAATTTATAAATGAATGCGTCATGCAACACCGTATAAAATGCAGTTTTAATGTCTAACAAAATCAGACCAGTAGATTCCTGGCGGCTAAATTTATTTTTAATATGTCTCGTAATTCTAACAAGCGGATGTTTGATACTATTACACTGTGTTACAGAAAAAGATAGACCCAATATACTTTTGACGATACATAGTGTAGGTTGTAGGTCTAGTTGAACTAAAAGTAGTGGCATAACAGAAATTTCTCATACAAGAAAAATGGGCCATTTTAACTATATGTTCTTTATTACGTTTCTATGAAATGTCGCGAAGTTACAGGCGAAAATATTTCGAAATCTTCCATTTTTTACACATGTTTTTACTTTGACAACAATTTAATGGCTTATTTTGGTCTACAATATTTTTTTTTGTTCATATCTCTAATAGCGAATTCGATTCTGCGTCTGGGCTTTAACAACATTTAAAACAACAACAACAACAAATTCAAAAGCCGTTGTCAGGAACACCAACTTAGAATTAAATTTCATGACGCATGCCCAAACGTTTGATACAGTAGTTTTGATGACAATTTTGTTTGGAATGGAAGGCAGTAATACCAAGCATCCTTGTTTCCATTGTGAGTGGGATAGTCCTGAAAGAAATTTAAGTGTAAGTGCAAAAAGTGAATGTTGATGGTCAATGGACATATTGTAGCCCATTTCACCGTAGGCACTAGAAAATTCTTGTACAACGTTTACGTAGTCGGAACTTTCTTGTTGGCATGGAACTTATTGCACAATGAAACAAAACTATTCCAGACTTGTCTTTCCATAGTACTCAGTTCAGTTGCAAAATCGTTGTCCAGCACAATTTTCTGAAATTTTGACCCAACGAATATTCCTGAAAATTAGCCGAAATCAATTGAAATATTTAAGTACTCTTTGCCAACAAATGAAAATATAGGGTGCCTTATTTGATTTTAGTTTCACTGAATCCAGGAACCTTTGTTCTGAGTTGACGAAATGCTTCGCTGTTGATGTTCAAATTTTCACGAAGTGCTTCATGTAGGCGATCTGCAAATTCAGTGGCGATAGGATAACATCTTCAAGCCACACCACTGGAAGGTTCAAAACATTATACTTTCCAATTTGAAACTTTGGTGGGCACTCAGTCAGTTCATTTATACCTATCCGACTATCCCAATCATAAAAGTAACAAAGATACTTGATATTATCGCCTTATATTGCAAACAGAATTGTCATTAAAACTACCGTATCATACGTTTGGGCATGCAACATGAAATTATTGTATTATTGTATTTATTGTTGTTGTTTAATTGTTGTTATTGGTTGCATTTATTCACGTTTTCACAGTTTTTGCGGTTAAATCCCAGTGCTTGTTAAACTGTAGTTCAATATTATACGGAAATATAGGTGCTAATGAGCAATAATTCGATAACTCAGCCAAATTTCAACCGATTTTAGTTAACAAATGCTAATTAGACGCGAAATTGCATTCGCTATTAGCGATAGGAACAGAAAAAATATTGTAGCGCAATATAAGCCTTCAAATTGTTGTCAAAGTTGAAAAATGTGTAAAAAATGGTAGATTTAGAAATGTTTTCGACTGTAACTTCGTGACTTTTCATAGAAACGCAATAAAGAACATATGGTTAGAAAGGCCGATCTCTCTTCTTTCATATGTCAAAAAATTCTACATCGAATAAAAAATGGCGGAGTTATATATTACTATACACATGGACCTACCGAATAACGGTTTTTTTGGTCTAAAATGAGATTTTGAGAGTGTATTAGAAATTTCTGGTATGCCACTACTTTTATGTCCACTAGACCTACAACCCACAATATGTCTCGTCAAAAGCATATTTTCGCTGTAACACAGTGTTACTATTCCTGAAACCGTATCCTTTGGTAGAATATCATTTTCGTCCAAGTATAGTTTGGTACTTGGATCTTAATCAGCTTTTCAAATATTTTACCGAATATTGGTAATAAAATGAATGGGCGATAAGAGTGAATATCATCCGCTGGTTTGTTAGGTTTTGGGACTGCAATTACCTTAGCTTTTTTCAATTGAGAATGAATTTACTTTGAAGCGACAATTGAAGATCAATGTAAGAAATACTAACGCAGCCATCGGTAGGGTCTTGATACAATTTCCTGTAATGTTCTCAATCCCGCTTACTTTTCTGGGTCGAAGCATTTTGATAAATTCCTTTACCTGACTGAGTTCTATGTGTGTCCGAAGATGGTGCATTCACAACAAATTCGTTAATCCTTTTCTGGACTAACATTTTTGTATTACTATCACTTAAGTCATATCATAGATGGCACAAGAACTAAATATCGCATGACATACCAGAGCAGAGTATACAGATTGTGAAATGGGTAGTGTATTTTGGAATAGACCATAACATGTTTTAGAGCGTGCCAAAAAGCAAATATTTTTATAATAAGAGTTTTGTGTACACTTGCTCGACTTCCTCAACACTTCAAATAGGAAAAAATATGAATAACTCGACGTATACTTCATTTCGTATTTTATGGTCCATTCCGGAATGGACCACCCAGCCATATAAATTTTGTATACTTTTTTGGTACTGCATGCGACATCTAGTTCTTGTGCCATCTATGGTCATATGCTATACGGTGGTTATTTGAAAAATAATTTGCTAAAATTTCAGCCTTTTCCAAATTAGTAATAACTTTGTAGCCTTGATTTTAACAACTGTTGTTATATTCCAGAAAACCCTATCAGTTTTGCTTAAACCTGCCAATTTTTTATATCTACTTTTATTTCTAAAATTTGATATTTCGCGTTTTATGGCTTAACCTCGTGAGTGTGCGCATTTGTTCGGTATCTCTTTAGTTTTTGTCTAGCCGTATTACTTAGGCGGATTAGCCTACATAAGTACATGGATTGGAAGAGGTCGATTTATTGTAATATTTAGTAAAATTTTAAGGACAGAGTGATTAATCGCTTAATTAATCACATTGTACATATTAGTGATCATATCATCAATTTCAGTAATTGTCTGGTTCCACATTAACTATCAATAAATTGTTAGAAATATATCTTTTATGAGCAGCCCAGATGGCGCGGTTAAAGCTGTAGGCTGTGAGCTGCATTATTTCAGATATAGCGACCTGAGTGATAATTGGAAGATGATCAGATGAAAGTTCACTTACGACCCTAGGTTGAGCAATTAAGCTTGGGAAAGTTGTTAGGAATAAATCTATTGTTGACAGATTACTATTTAGTGACGTGGGTATGTTCATACATGTATAGAATTATGATAGGAGAAGACAAAGCAATGCTGTGTAAGATATTACCCCAAGCATTTGCCCTGATACAATCCGATGAATTATGTCGATAATTTAAGTTTGAGTTCAAGTTCAAGTCATTGCTTAAGTAGTTTCTAATACCCTGACTTGAATTTCCATTAGGAAAGCATGCTGAGCACATTTGTATTGAGGGGCCACTGTTTGTAGATATCTCAATCCCACTTGCTTGAATGAGTTTAGTTTTTGGTAGAGGTAAAAGAGTGTGTTTGAAATTTTTCTTAATAACAATTGCTACTTCCTCCCCCCCCCCTCCCCCTCCCCCACGGTCTATCTATCCATTTCTATAACAATGGTATTTTGAATGACGGAGTTCCACATTATGTTAATAAGTCAAGTTTCGGTAACTAAACATATGTCAATATCATATGAACCTATAAAACTAAAGAAATCCAAGTACCTACTTATGTCTACTTCCCCTGACAGTCCAGGTGCAAACTGTTAGCTTGTCTAGAAAATTTATAGCGTTTAAGATATTATTTGTAATCACAACGATATTTAACAGTTAATTCGATTATAACACTAAATTGTTCATGTTTATTTTTGCACTGACTAATGCCCTAGACACATAGCACGATTTAATGAATCATTAGTACTAACTATTCATTAAAATGCCGTGTGTCGTACAGTATACGTCATTATGGCTCGAAAATCAGATGGTAATGAAGTGTTTCGCTCCATCATTATAGCTATAATGAGGAAAATAAAAAGAAGAAATGCAAAGAAATGCAATATTCTTTTTAATCTGTGTTCCAAAAAATAAGGTGACATTGAATTTACTATATATTGAAAGTTCTTTATTTATTCTTCCAAATCAATTTCATCGCCTTCAAAGTAATCCCCTCCCGATGCAATGCACTTATGCCAACGGATTTTCCAATTTTCGAAACAGTTGAAAAAGTCGATTTCAGGGATGGCCTTCAGCTCCTTCTTCGCGGCGGCTTGAATCTGCTCTATCGTCTCAAAACGGTGTCCTCGGAGCGGTCTTTTGAGCTTGCTGAACAGCCAGAAGTCGCACGGCGCCAAATCAGGTGAATACGGTGGTTGTGGAACGATATGAGTCGAGTTTTTGGCGAAATGGTCACGAAGAACGAGTGCAGTGTGAGACGGCGCATTATCGTGCTGCAAAAATCAAGAGTTGTCTTTCTATAATTCCGGCCTATTTTGGCGGATAGCGTTACGCAAACGACGCATAACGTTCAGATAATATTCCTTGTTGACTGTTTGACCCGGGGGAAGGAACTCAGAATGCACAACACCACGATAATCGAAAAAAACAGTCAACATCACCTTGATTCTTGAGCGACGTTGGAGCGGTTTTTTTGGTCTCGGCACACCCTTGGCACGATATTCGCTCGATTGATCGGTCGCTTCTGGGTCGTAAGCATAGATCCAAGTCTCTTCTCCAGTGATCATCCATTTCGTCTTGTCAATGTAGTCAGAAAGCATTGTTGCACACACTTCAACGTGACGCCTTTTTTCCAAAAAGTTCAATGATTTCGGTACCAGTCGAGATTTGACACGTTTGAGGCCCAAAGCATCCTTCAAAATGGTATTGACTGAGCCTTTCGATATGCCAATATCATCAGCAAGGTATCTAATCGTTAATCGACGGTTTTCAAACACCAAATCTTTAATTTTTTGGACGTGAACTTCGTCGGTTAAGGTTGATGGTCGCCCAGGGCGCTCTTCGTTCGACACGTTCACGGCCTGCTTGGAACTCACTATACCACTTGTAAACATTTTTTTTCGACATATCCTCATCACTAAAGGCTTTCTGCACCATCCTCAACGAATCCGCAGCAGAAAACTGATTCCGCAAACAAAATTTAATGCAAATTCTTTGCTCAACAAATTTCGACATCGCAAAAAACGAGAAATTCACTTTTAGCAGCTCACAAAACGAAGCGTATCTCAAACACTAATGAATATTTTGACGTGTAATTTGGCAGGGATGTCAAAGACAGTCCTATGAACCTAAAAAAGAAACTCCTTTGACGCGCGCAGTTTAAATTCAAATGTCACCTTATTTTTTGGACACAGTAGTATAATGTTTTCCTCATTTGCAAATTGTTAAATTGAAAATAAAATAAATGCTTATTTAGTATCATAAGTTTATCAAAACAAGTTTGACAATACAAATTAATTACAGAAATGGCTGCGTGTCTGCAGTTTATAATGAATAATTATAGACTAATTAGCCATTAGTTATTTTTCTTCATTAAGAGTGCTATGTGTCTAGGGCATTACATTTCTATTCAAATTAATGTTTTTATCATTGTTCACAGCAGCTGCCCAAGTGTAACTAATAGTTTATTGGGATAGCTGTGCAGCATTTATTTTTGATAGGGAATGAAAGAGTGCGTCATTTTTTTTTTTACATGCAGGAGAGTATTTAAATGTTTTGTTGTCACTTATATCCGGTGTTCTTATTAAATCTTTGGATAAACAGCTGCCTCTTGGGGTATTCACGAGATATTGCTTCATGATCACCATTGCATCCAGCATATTTAGGTTTATCCGTAGGATTGGAATCACATTTATCTGCTCTATGGTTGCCAGCGCAGTGCGGACAGTTTGTTTTCAAGGCGCAGTGCTTTGAGCCATGACCACACAATCGGCAGTTGCGACATTGTGTTGTTTTGTTTGGAATTTTTCTGTGATAATTCCACTGAGCTACTGGGCGAAACATGTACTTAGAGTTGTTACGCAAATCCTTCAATTTAATAGAACTTCTTTCAAAGTATAAAATATAGATAGATAGCTACAGTATAATTATATTTGGTTTTCATATCGACACGTCTCACGTCTAAGCATTTGTATCCCCGTTTGACTAAATCATTTTTAACTACATCCAAATCCATTTTGTCCAAACCACTAATCACTGTTTTGAATGGTATTTCTTTTTTTCTTCGTATGAGAAATAAAGGGTTTTCCAACAAGAGGTGTTATTTGAATTAGCCCGCTATTTCGGTAGATGTCACTTTTTGAGCTGTCATTTTTTGACATTTGACAAGTAGAAACTACGACATTAATAAAAATGGAACGATACACGATTCAAGAACGCATTTAAATTATTAAAATTCACTATAAAAATGGTGAAAATGTGGCAGAGACGGTTCGTAAAACTCGAACATTTTTGGGTCGTCGTGAAGCACCTTGTCGGACCGCAATACAGAAATTGGTAGAAAAATTCGAGCTGTCGGGACAAGTTAGTGATGTGAAGAATAAAACCCGTGCACGTCGCTCACGAACAGCCGAGAATATTGCTGCTGTGCCGAAAGTGTTGAAGAAAACCCAGGTTTGTCCATTCCTCGTCGTTCTTTGGAATTAGGCATTCCACAAACGTCATTACACCGTATTTTGCAAAAAGATTTGGGGCTTAAGGCGTATAAAGTTCAGTTAACACAAGAACTCAAGCCGGCCGATCATCAACAACGTCGAGTCTTTGCTGATTGGGTCCTTGAAATGCATGAAAATGATCCGGAATTCCATCGAAAATTCATCTTGAGTGATGAGGCCCATTTCCACCTCGATGGTTTCGTCAATAGCAAAATTGTCGCATCTGGGGCTCGGAAAACCGAAGAGTTATTGTTGAAAAGCCTCTCTATCCTCAACGTGTGACTGTTTGGTGCGGTTTATAGTCCCGCGGGGTCATTGGACCTTACTTTTTCGAAAATGAGGCTGGAGCAACAGTTACGGTGAGATTGCGCTATCGACAGATGATTAATGATTTTTTATGGCCGGAATTGGATGGTATTGATCTGGACAACGTTTACTTTCAAGAAGACGGCGCTACGTGCCATACAAGCAACAAAACCATTTATCTTTTACGGGAAAAGCTTCCGGACCGTGTTATCTCTCCAAGAGGTGATCACAATTGGCCACCGAGATCTTGTGACTTAACACCTTGCGACTTCTTCCTTTGGGGCCACGTGAAAGAGAAGGTCTACGCCAACAGCCCAGCGTCGATTCAAGACCTCAAAGATGGAATTCGTGAGGCTATCGAGGACACAGGGCAGCCACTTTGCGATTTGGTTATGGAAAATTTCATGAAAAGGATATGGTCCTGTAGGCGTGTTCGTGGTGGTCATTTGGCTGATGCTATTTTCCATTATTAATAGCATACCTTCCTCTTTATAATGAAATAAAGATCCGATCATTTATCTCAAAAAATGGCATTTTTCTTTGAATATCAAAATAACACCTCTTATTGGAAAACCCTTTATATTCTGTCTTTTTATCTGACAAGATCCTGCATGCTTTGGCATATGATTCACTTAATAAGCAAAAAACATCTATTCCAATAGATAAATTTTTTACATTGTAGTCTGCATATTTTGCGTTATTCAAGACTTCATGAATTGCCTTTGTGCTTAATTTAACTCCACAGATTGGTGGTATATCAGGATTTGTTTTAACAAAGTCAGTAGCAGTTATATCGACACTTTCGTCTTTCGTTTTTAACGGCTTTTAGTAATTATTATTATTCGCACTCACTGCACATAGTTTTGTGTTATTTAAACCAACAGGTTGCTTTTGGGAACGTTTCGTTGGCCTGCTGATAATTCATCAGCCTTAAACCTACGTTTGTTTCCAATTCTGTTCACTGTATTTATTAAGCTTCTTTAATAACTAATTACTAATAACTTTAGAACACTGGACTTAAATATTAACTCTAATACTCAACTGGTGAACACGATGAGACTTGAACTGAAACTGAAAATTATGTTCCATTCTAAGTCTGATATAGGACTGGTACACGAGCATTAGATTAGACGGGCTGAATTACATATTTCTTACAAGTTTTCAGAAATCCAAATCACTTTGATGCATCCTTGGCAAGAGAGTAATCTGCCCAGTTTAGTTACTGAAAATATTAATGACAATAATTCTTAGTGACGATGCATCAAAAATTAATGTTTTATATTAAAAGAAACCTGAGTTCAATGGTCTTAGATGCATTTAATTCGACTGTTTTGCCCCAAGCGAAGATATTGTAAAGCTTTATTCATTCATTGATCTACGCATGCAATCTTATTTTACATATGTGGCATTCCCTCCGGAGTCGGAAAGAGTGTAAGCAAATTCTTTCATTAACAAAACTATGGATGAGATAGAAAGTAAGGGTATGCAGATCGTTACTGAAATTTAAGAACATTGCTATTTTTTTTAGCTGTAGCGCCATCTGAAACAGCCCGTATTAGGTTACCATAATAGAAGAGAAACGGAAAAAACAAATGCTTTATATCTGACTAGAAAGACAGAATGCCAGATTCTATTAAAGACTTTTGAAATATCTAGAAAAGTCAACAAGTCACAAGGTGAGCGTTCAAACCCTAAGTCACATTGGCGATCCGTTATGAGTTGATTGGTTTTCAGATACTTCGTTAATTTGGAGTTAATAATAGATTCAAAAAACCTCGCAGCCAAAAAAACAGCTTTATCTAGGTCTTATCACCATTGCTAAGTAGCGGAAGTATAGAAGATGTTGTTACTCATGGTGTGAGATCTAGTCTTGTTCGTGAGAGAGAAAGGCCGGTATAAAGGACAACTCAGTTTTTCAAATATAAAATTTTATTAAATAAAAAATTCAATTGCTTAGCCTAATATCAGAAATTCAATAAAAGACAATGATTATAAAAACAAATTATAAAAATTCAAGTTAAACAAGTAAAAAAGCTAGAATTGGTCTAAGACCAATTCTTATGATACCCTAGATGAATGCCCGTATTAAATTTCGTATGATCACCGATCTATTCAAGTACTGATTTTGAAGTTGTTTTTCGCATATATTTCTAGAACAGTTTGTTGCACAGAAAAAATGGTAATAAACAATTTTATAGGATTTCGTATTCTGCAGAAGTTCTTAGTACAATAAAAATGTCTTGGACTGATCGTTTCAAAGTATACGTAAAAAACCGAAATTTTTTATGGCAACACCAAGAACGAGTTGCCCGATTTAGTCCATTTTTTACATTTTATTTGCTAATGTAGTAAAAACATCATGTGCGAAATTTCAGCTCTCTACGTCGATGCGTTCTCAGGCAGTGTCCAAATATATAGCGGAAAACGAAATTTTTATATGGCAACCCCACGAAACAGTTGCCCGATTTGTCTCATTTTCGAACTTAATTTTACTTTTTTTTTTAAAGTCCGTGTACAAAATTTCAGCTCTTTAAGTATACGCGTTCTCGAGTTATCGTGCGCACAGACGGACAGACGGACAGACGGACGGACAGACAGACAGACGGACGGACGGACATGCAAAAATCGAAATAACTGTTAATATTATGAATGGGTGTCCAATTCATTTTGCTCTACCATCATTATTTCGAGGTGTTACAAACGGAATGACAAACTTAGTATACCCCTATGATTTCATCTAGGGTATAAAAATGAGGATTGATACGCCTTCTTTGGTCCTTTAATTCTGAAAAGGAAGAAGGAAGAAGAAAGAATTAAGTATCGGTCAATAAAAAAAACTTCGATTGGTATAATTGACATTCATTGGTGCGTGAGGGCACAAGGGCAGTGGAATGATTCGATAGAAAAAGATCAGACACTCAGATTATCTCTCATCAGAATTATCTTCTGTAATGGAAGGATATCAAATTCAGGTTATCCCTGACCAGAATAATATAATATAATATCGCAGTTTCGCCCTACTGAATGTGGTGTTCCCCAAGGCTCGATTCTTGGTCCTTTCTTATTTAGCTTATTTTTAAACGATCTTCCCAACGTTGTCCAGGACGTATCTATTCATCTCTATGCTGATGATGTGCAGATTTACTTCAGCAGACCAATTGGGTTACAAGAGGACTGCACTGCTCGTATAAATATGGATTTGCATCGGATATCCGAGTGGTCACTTGAAAATGGATTGATTTTAAATGCCAATAAGTCGTGTTGTATGCCCATCTATAGAAATGCTCTTGAAACATCTGATATGCCTCCTGTTTTACTCAATAATGTTATCTTACCGTATCAAAACTCAGTCAAAAATCTAGGAGTCGAACTGAATTCTAAGCTTTCCTGCTGTAGTCATATCACCAATATCATTTGCAGAGTTTATGGGTCCTTGCGCCAGTTATGGGTCCATGGATATCTTCTCTCCACTGAGATGCGCATGAAATTAGTAAGAACTCTTATTGTACCTCATTTCATGTACGGTACCATATTATTTCCAAAGTTAGACTCAGTGTGCCGCAGAAGACTTACAGTAGCATTTAATGACTCTATACGATTTGTCTATAATCTACCGCGTAGTGCTCATATCTCAATGCACTCAAGCTCTGTTCTTGGTCACTCACTGGATACTCACCTTGAACATCGTGATCTGTTCTTTTTGCATAAATTACTATTTAATAAGCGTCCCGAATATCTCTACAAGAAATTAAGATTTATGCATTCATCCAGAAGTATTGGTTTTCTGCTTCCTCGATGTAACTCACATTATGGCGAACGCTCTTATTTTGTTCAAACCCTACGTAAGTGGAATCTACTGCCGTTTGACCTTAGGGCGGTGGGCTCTAGCAGAGAATTCCTTCAGCGATTAAAGTCCTTTTCATCTAATTAGTGCACATCCTGGTTCGTCGTTATTGCTATTTTATTATACTTTGTTAATTTTTATTAGATCTTAATTTTTCATCTTCTTATTTCATTGTTTTAATTTTTACTATTATTATATCTTTTTCTTTCTCCTTTTCCCTTCTTCTATACATATATGTACTAAAATTTCTTTCCAGTAATTAGGTTTATTCTGCTTGCTATTTGACCATTATATTTTCATTTCAATTTTATATATATATCGTTAGTCTTTATTAGTTTTTCTGTATATTTAAATTCCACCTCTTATCTGTATGTTAACAAGATTATGTAATCTTTATACAGTAGCCAGCAATAAAAGTATATTATATTATATATATTATATTATATTATCTTCTGTGGAAAAGGTAGGAAACACGATTCCTTATAACTCAGATTAGCTCTGATACAGATCTACTCTGCCAAAAGAATGGTGTCATCTACTGAATTTCATAGCCGCTGTAGACAAGTTATGCCTGTTTCGCTTCGTGGTGTTGCCCTAGCGACGTTTACATGAATTTTATTTGAGGCGAAAACAGCTGGCTGTCATAATGTCATTTGATGACATTACAAGAAAAAAAAATACACAAAGATGCCTGTAATTTGATGAGAATTTTGTTAATACTTTTTTCTTTATTTGTTGTTTATGAGCCTCTCTTTATTTTTGTTTTAGAGACGGAGATGTCCAGGATGTTGAGGAGGGCTATATGGACAAATCTGAGATTGCAGGATTGTTATTAGATAAGTATTGTGTTGATTATCTTTTAGAAACACGATACTTTGTGTTTATATTTATTGTATTTTAGGTAGATACATCCAGGGAATATGGTTCTGTTTTGTATATTAAAGCTGACAGCAGGAAATTCATCGTGGGATGTCAACATACCTATGATATATGTGTGTGGGTGGACTGAACACATGGTTTTGACTAGAGACCAGAAAACGTTTTCTGCCTCTGTGGATTCATTCCTTTCATTGGCTAATATTCTGGACAATCAGAATTTCTCTCTCTCTGGATAATGGACCAACAGGTGTTCTATGCAGTCTTGTAGATCTGTTTCAATTGTGGACATGGATGCAATGGATAGTCGCAAAATACAGACACTGCTATATACTAATACGAATATACTAAGTTCAAGAGTACATCCCTCGAAGCAAAACACTTTGACCAATCAATCTCCTTGACGAATTTATTCAGAATTTCCCAATCAGCAATATTTAAGTGGGAGAAAAGCTTATTTATAGATGTAAAAGTAGATTTGAGGTGCTTAATTGTGTCATGATTAAACAGTGCTCTGAATTGTAAAGGGGAGAGCTGACAGAGATGGAATATTTTTCGGGATGAAACGATAGAAATAAATCTAATAAAATAGCTCTGTCTACGACTTACATCAGGTACTCGGGCATTCACTAGTTGTACTAAATTTAAAGACTCACAGAGGATTTAAACGAATCAGCCCGTAGAGCTTCTGGTAGAGGAATGTCCGTCTCAGGGTATGTTATAAACATTAAAATCGCCAGCTAGGATGATTTCAGAAGAGGCGGAAAAAGAAAGTAAATAATCAATATTACTATTGTTGGAAATGTTGTCAAAAACGGTTACCGTGTTATCATCACACATATTCGGATTACGATGAAGGAGACAATTAGATTATGTTCCTATGAAGTTTGAACCTAATTCAGGTGTAATTAAACTCTGGGTTGGTAGAAGGAATATCTTTAAAGATGGTAAAGGTCACATCATTCTGTATATATACTGCAATCTCTCCATTAAAAAAATGTTACCAGGGACGTTGTACTGATTAATATCAGAGTCAGAAGTGGCCATGTTTTTAGTTAGCGCAAGCCGAATTTATTTTGTTAATTTTAGTTGGCATTATCCAAATCGTAAAACGATTAGTTCTTAATCCACGAATGTTACAAAAATCTAAAGTAAAATTCTGCATGCTCAAAAGGAGGAACTCAATTCAACTGAGGCCGTAGATTATGACATTAAAAGCTGTTGCAATAAATAAAATCCGTTGAAAAGCTACCTTTTTTGTAAGAAATTATTTTTCTTAAAGATTTTGCATAAAATAAGGGTCACAAAAAAAAATTCGTTAAGTGTTTAATTTTTAACGGGAGGGAAATATGATTTTTCAGCTTAATTAACATACAGCTTAAATTGAACCGGCAGAATTTAAGGCTAATTGAATTATAATTAAATGCCTCAAACACAATGAGAATTGTATGCGGACATTTGTTTTTAGGGCTATTTAGTGCAGTGGTGGTATTCTTTTATATAAAACATCAGCTCCAATTTTCATGTCCTTTGAAGGAATTTTTTGGTATCTTTAACTAAAATTATTTAATTTTATTTAATTATTTATGTAGTATTAAATTAGCTTCATGTAGTATTAAATTAGCTTCAAATTCCTATATGCTTTTTACATCGTATTAGTAAGTTTTATACATTTTTTTTGTTGTTTGGTTCTGCTAACTTTTTTTAAAGCTTGCTGGACCATGATTTCTGGGAAAACTATGGGAGCCTGAAATATTGTTGTTGGGAATTTAATTACACTTTAATATACCACTACCTGAAAACCCATTCTACCATTTTGGTTCTGCCAGCTCTAAGGACGTCAATTTGAAAATAAATAAAGTTTTTATATGCTTGATGAAACTCTGATGTATGAAATCATACAACTTAAAGTCAATAAAGTCTTCTACAGCAGATTAATCGTCAGTGAAACTGCATAACCGCGAAACTATTGTTATATAAAGGGCCGGATTAAAGTCCTTAGAAGCCCTAAGCCCTGAATCGAATTTGGTGCCCCCATAATAATATTTATTAGATATAAATCTAATTCAATACTGAAAATATTAGCAAATATAAAACGTAAATAAAATTTTATTCTTCTAAACAAATCTTACAGTTAAGATAGAATATAATGTTTTTATTATGCTCAGTTTATTTAATTAAACAAAAGTTTTCTTCTACTTTTTCTAGTGGAAAAGTATTTGATAATATTCTCAAAACGAATTTTCCTTAGTAAAGATAAAGCAACAAGCCTATCCTGTTGCAAAATTGTTCTATCGAGATTAGTTTTTTTTTTTTTTATCTTAACTGAGAAAATGAACGCCCAGTAATGATAAGAATATCCACTCACTGAGCTTTTTGAATAGTCATCGCAATGCTTCTTCCTTAACTTTATGATTCGACTTCAAGACCGCTTCCTGGGAGCATTATTAAGGTTCTTGCGCTTAATCATGATTTGTGGTATTAAATTTTATTAAGTTGATTAAATAAGCCAATATTTTCAATTTAATTTAACTTCTATTAGGATGAACTTCAGCAGATTACTAACTCTGTATTTTACATTGAAAATAAAAAAAAATGCGTTTCTTCGCAGAATAGTGGCACAATCCACAGTTTAGATGTGTGGAAAATTAGATGAAATCACCCTTTGTGGCACTTCTGCTTCGCTTCGCTTTCAGATAATGATCAAGTTACATTATGTGGCACATAGTTTGGTTGATCAGCTAATGATTCATAGAGATCCCCACATATTTTTTAGTTAAAGTCATCATTCTGTAGAACTTGGCATACTTTATGAAAATTGTATAAAATCCCATTCCAAAAATTCAATATAAAGACGAATTCACTGTTGCTCCAGCCTCATTTTCGAAAAAGTAAAGTCCAATGACCCCGCGGGACCATAAACCGCACCAAACAGTCACACGTTGAGGATAGAGAGGCTTTTCAACAATAACTCTTGGGTTTTCCGAGCCCCAGATGCGACAATTTTGCTTGTTGACGAAGCCATCGAGGTGGAAATGGGCCTCATCACTCAAGATGAGTTTTCGATGGAATTCCGGATCATTTTCATGCATTTCAAGGACCCAATCAGCAAAGACTCGACGTTGTTGATGATCGGCCGGCTTGAGTTCTTGTGTTAACTGAACTTTATAAGCCTTAAGATCCAAATCTTTATGCAAAATACGGTGTAATGAAGTTTGTGGAATGCCTAATTCCAAAGAACGACGAGGAATGGACAAACCTGGGTTTTCTTCAACACTTTCGGCTACAGCAGCAATATTCTCGGCTGTTCTTGAGCGACGTGCACGGGTTTTATTCTTCACATCACTAACTTGTCCCGACAGCTCGAATTTTTCTACCAATTTCTGTATTGCGGTCCGACAAGGTGCTTCACGACGACCCAAAAATGTTCGAGGTTTACGAACCGTCTCTGCCACATTTTCACCATTTTTATAGTGAGTTTTAATAATTTCAATGCGTTGTTGAATCGTGTATCGTTCCCTTTAATTAATGGCGTAGTTTCTACTTGTCAAATGTCAAAAAATTACAGCTCCAAAAGTGACATCTACCGAAATAGCGGGCTAATTAAAATAACACCTCTTATTGGAAAACGCTTTATTTTTATCAGAATATTCAAATAGGGAGTTAGCGGAAATGTACTTCGTGTATGGATTTTGTAATGGTAATGCTTCTCATGGTGTTTCACAATACCGTAGTAGGTATCCGTCGCGGAAAATTCCTTCGACAAGATTTTTTTCCAATTTACACGCGCACTTATCCGAAACAGGGAGTTTTCAAGGTCGGGTCGAAAGACTCTACATTCAGACATCGTAGAAAATGAGCCGGGTGTCAGCGTCAGGCAAATATCTAGAAGAATTGTAATCCCTCATACAAAGGTAATACCTACATAAATAATTTTATAAATATGCAGTAGT
The DNA here is from genome assembly GCA_963924295.1 of Dioctria rufipes. NCBI lineage: Eukaryota > Metazoa > Arthropoda > Insecta > Diptera > Asilidae > Dioctria > Dioctria rufipes. Next base: position 211,212,307 of record OZ002741.1, read on the forward strand.
ACGTACTCTTGAAACTTGTCTTATTCATTAGGTTCATCGAGAACTTTAGAAAAAACGCTTGCACTTGTATCATTACCAGCGTGTGCAAGCCCTACGTCTGACAGTCTTTTAGCCCCGAATGGTATTCTCGCGGAAGATATTACAGCACAGGGCTTCAATAGCCACAATTTTATGGACAGTCGAGGTCATATTTACCAGGGATGTAGCAGTAAGTTTTTATAATGTTCATCACTGGTCATCATATAATCCACATCCAACAAGAAGGCCCCGTTTTCAGAGAAGATTTAGTGTGAACATCTGGGATGGCATAATAGGAAATCTATTGATTGGACCTTTTGAGCTACCAACAAGATTATCCTCGGAAAATTGTTTACTATTTCAGGAGGAAAATCTACAAGATCTTCTAGATGAAGTACCCATCTCAGTGAGAAGAAGAATGTTGTTTCAATATAACGGTGCTCCCGCTCATTCAAGCAGACAAATAAAAGAGAATTTGAATGAAAGTTTTCCCGATCGGTCGATAGGTCACGGTGGTCCTATTCCTTGGCCTACCAGATCACCGGATCTTATACCTTTGGACGTTTATATTTGGGAACGCACAAAGGCATTAGTGTACGAAAATGAAATAACATTACACGAAATGCTATTGGAAAAAATTTACCAGACTGCAGAAATTAATAGAAGCGAACTGAGGATAACTCAAATTAAAAAATCTTTAATACACAGAGCACAAATGTGTATCAATCAAAATGGAGAGAATTTTGAATAGTTTCTAAAATAAATTCGAACGATAAAACTTAATTTGTTTTGGTTCTCTGCCCTATGGTTGACTTTTTACTTTCAATGTATTACCTGGATTTCTTAAATTCAAAAGAAGCTCACTTTCTTTACCTTCTCAAATGTTCCTCATCATAATTTACCTTCCCTAGAGGTGTCAGTAGATGTATTCGTAGGTAAGATTAGTTTGGTAAATACCGTTTAGGGTTTATGTTGGAAAATAAATGACCAACAGTCTCAAAAATAAATTTGGTTTGTTGTAATTAAAGAATGGTGAGAGTTTTTGCTACAGGAACATTGTTTCTTCTATCCTTAAAAGATTTCTTACAATTCGAATTAATATTGCTCAAGTTAAGAGAGGTATGTTGCAGGCAAGTTTTTACTGGAACTCTGGCAACACTTTAAGTAGACCAATCGTGTTAAACTTTTATAAAAGGTAAAAAATGAGGGATGGTTTTTTATGAGAACCGAATCATCTGTTAGTATGGCTACTTTTCGAGATTTATAACTATGAAAACAGATGAAATTCTGACGAAAAAAAGGTTTCGGCAACATATATATGTGAAGGATTTCAAAACCGAGTTACATAGATTGAGAGCCTGTAATGATACGAGTAAAACAAAAGAAAAATGGTCGTTGTGTGAACAGTTTGAACTGAGTTATAGTCAAAAAGGTGACTTAAGGTTCGAAATTTCGAAAAAATCGAAAATCGCCTAAAACTTGGACAATTGTGCGAACTCGAAAAAATGTTATATAACATTTTCCATCGCAAATGGGTTAAAATTTTTTACCATCTCCACGGGACACCTTGTAAAAGGATTACCGTGACCTGATTTAGGTAACGTTATATAAATTACGGTTTCATAAAATGAGTAACAAATTTATCCTGCTTCGTATATAACCTAGGATGATCTCGATCAATTTATTTTGGTCATACCAATAGTTGCAATAATTTTTCGTTTACATTTATTGACTTTGTTTATAATGCTGAAGGTAACGTTTCGACAACGTTTCGAATTTTCTTAGACTAATTTGAAATGTTCGGGCAATTAATTTTCGTTACCTTTATAAAACGATATAATGCAAACATTTGCGAACGAAACCTATCTTGATATAGAATTTCTATACTGTTTTATATTGTATTTGTACTTAATGGTTAAATTCAAATTCTATTAAAATTTTCCTTTGAATATCATCACAAATACTTCTAAAAAAGACGGAGCCCTCCTTAAGCAATATTTAAGAATTTTAATCAAATATGACAAAAATTTAAATTTGGATTTCGGTGATAACAATTCATAAAAGTAACATTACATAATTTAGAAATGTTATATACCTACCTAAAATGATGTATTTTCTTCATATAAAAATACAAACGGAAGGCATATATTTTCAATTTAAAAAATTGGCTTAACCGACATTTACTTTTTTATTCGCAATGCACAGATAAAAAAATGGCGGCTTGTACTTAAATGAACAAATTACCATTATAAAACTTCTAGAAATATTATATAAACTAAAGGAACTCCCATACCTCAACCTTTTGGTTATATTAAAGCAATAACAAAGGATGTGTCTAGGTTATTCTTAAAATAATTTTTGTTGTGCGCGCCTCGTGTAGTGTAGTGAATAATTTTAATAAAAAAAAAATAAAAAAATAATAATAATATTGCCGTATAAAATCGATGCAAACTGAAGAAGCAGGTCCAGAAAGACTTAGTTTATGTATTGTCGCAACAGGTTGGAAAAATAACGGGAAATGGCCAAATACGAAAAAAAAGGGTTGCTCAATAAATTATTGCACGTTGTGGACTCTACTCCCGAACCTAATTGGGTGAAGCAATCCTATATTAAAACAAGATGCGATTTCCTATCATATTATGAGGCCGCACTGCTCAAACGAGTGACAATGATACCCTCTTATTGATTATCAATAAAGATTACAGAAAACACAGACTGCACCCATACATAAAATTCACGTTAGTAAAAGTTTCCGATTTTTATAACAGTCACCTTAATTACTAAAGCGCCATAAATAAATGAAAAAGTTTTATAATGGTTCCAATCGACACTAAAAGTCCTTTAGTTTTATAACGATCACAGTAGTTACTAAAGGGCCACAAAAAATTTTACGATTTTTTATAGTGGGTATATGTATTACCGATAGTTCACAATTTTTATTAAAGTCAATTAGATTACTGAATGTTGTCGAGTTATATAAGCGTAACTACGGATACTGCAATAAACACATATTACCAATAACGTGGTGTTGAAAACAGTTACTCGAAGTTATATAGACCGGTGATTGAAACGTTTCCATCACCAACTTATAAAACCTTTAGTGACTTACTTCCACGATAACCACTAGTAACCTTAAAAAAACTTTAATATAACTACGTCAAAAATTGGTAATATTAGAAAACACTTATATAACCACTCAAATTATTATATAACCGAGTAACCATTATATAACCCTTATAAAACTACCCATCACCTTCAGCCACCAAAAATTGAAAAATTGTTATTTGAGTGTGCCGCCCATCTCGTGTCAGAGTGGCATTTTAGGACACTTTTGATTCTAATACAACTTTTAATGATTTTAAACCGGCCGATTGATGCTGAAAAAAAATTACATAAAAACTGCACTATCAGAAGAAATTAACTTCGTCCTGATGGCAGTCCACACAATTTCAACCTATTAGATTCAATGAATGGGCTTCAATCATTTATGCTTTCTTTTTGCATCTCCTTATGACAGATGTAATCATTGTTCATTTAATTGCCAAAGCATATTTGTATAATTAATGAAAAAGATTCGAACAATGTACCAGCAATAATAGTTCGGTGGAACCAATCGGAGCTCCCTTAGTTGCGTGGTAGAACCCATCAGAAATATAAACAGATCAAATGTGAACTCGACTCCGCCACATTCGAGCTTTTGGTGAAGAAAAATTCCACTCTGTTACATGCGTTGTAACAATTCTAAGCAGAAAAAAAACTGAAATTTTCTTTTATTCTATATTAAACTGTTGGAAGCAGAATCAGATGATTTCATGGTCAATGGGACTTTTCAGCCAGACAAACCAATGATTTTTCTCAATGTATTATGTGTTCGTTGGCCTAACCGAAGAAAGCACCTGATTTATTTTCTGCTCTTTGTGGTGACATAAAATAAGGTTTCGTAAGGTCCACATCCATCAAAATTTTAACTGTGCTAGCAGGAAAATTATTAGACAGCTAAACCGGGACTATTTAAGATACAGGCTGTCCTCACAGTTTTCGTTATTGTGTAACCTCATCTTGGTTGGTGCCCGCTTGCTACGCTACGCTGTGAGTGGAGGAGGGGAAGACGACTGGCGTGAGATGGGGGAATGAGTTAGATACTACCATAGATGGCACAAGAACTAGATGTAGCATGCAATACCAAAAAAGTATACAAAATTTATATGGCTGAGTGGTCCATTCCGAAATGGACCACAACATTTGAAATGATGTATACGTCGAGTGATTCATATTTTTTCGTATCTGAAGTGTTGAGGAAGTCCATTAAATGTATACAAAACTGCTATAATAAAAACATTTGCTTTCGGCATGCTCTAAAACATGTTACGGTCCATTCCACAATGCACTACCCATTTCACAATTTGTACACTCTGCTCTCGTATGGCATGCGACATCTAGTTCTTGTGCCATCTATGATACTACCCAAGTAACATTTCCCCTCTATTTCAGGTCAAATTTACGTCTACTCGATGTAAATTAGCGCAGCGACTAATTTTGGTTAATTTGAGATTACGTATTCTTTACGTCCGATTTACGTAAGTAAAGAATGAGAGGACGTCGTATCGATGTAAACATTAGGGAAATTAGGGAATATTTCGCTATAGGGCACAGACTCATTTCCTTGATTTGGTGAATTTAACGTAAATTTCTCGTCGAATTTACGTAAATTTCTATAATTTCGACCTATTTTCTACCTAATTTAGAAGGAATTTCATTTTATAAGAATTGTATGTGTAAATTTTCCCTAGTAGGTAATGTAAATATTATGAACAAGGCACATAACTCCAAATTGAGTGATTATGAGAATTATTGATGTGGGCTTATTCAAATTAAATTCTCGGAACTTCTAAGCATCCAATTTAAAACGAGAAAAATGGTATTGATAAATATGGAAATAATTTTTCGAAAAACACGAACCCACTTTAAAAATATTGAATATTAAAAACAAAAAAATTAAGTTTTTTTAAATTATTCTTTGGTTTGCGATTTAGAGCCTTGAAATTAATTTAAATATTCTTCTGATATTAGGAAAAATTCATTTATTTGGGTGTTTTTTGCAGTAACTATGGAAAAAATTAAATTATAAAATAATGCAATTTTTCTATTCATTCCTTTAGTATATGGCAGCCATTTTTGTTAAATAAATATGGCACATATTACATTTCTCGGCCTAAGAGTTAGTTTGACTTACAATTTATATGACGAATTTCCTGGATGGCAAGACGAAATAACCGAATTTTTCGACTTTGAGGGCAAAAATCCCTGTTTCGGTAATTTTGTATTCAAAGGTTATTATAATTTTTTCTTATAAATAAATTTCGACTTAAAATAAGGCATTTCACCCTAAATTATGGAATTTCGCCTTAAATAGGTAAAAGAGATTTGGCAATTGAAAGAATTAAATTGATTTATTTACATCTTAAAAATAGTAAACCATGCCATTAGCATCATCATTTGGATACAACATTTGTTAAAAAGCAGGTGTATGCAAACGCAGTTGAATGTGCGTATATTCCGCATGGTTGGGAAACAAATAATCAAGTGTACCTATTGGCCCAAATCAATTGTAGTATCTTTAAGAAAAGATGCAAATGGTATTCCAGACCCTGACTGGTTCTGATATAAATGTGTCGTAAATAGGAGCAACAATTTTAATCTTGATGAAGCGATTCAATGGTAGGAGCAGTTCAATAACTCCAGTGATACTAAAGTCAAACAAAAGTAAATGAATTTTAATTTTTGTTTGTATTATTACGTAATTTGAACTATTAGGGATTGCGTTAAACGTGGCCATTAGTCCAATTTACCTTGAGGTTAACTTTTTTGGGAATTCGGACTTTAAGGGCGAACACAATCGAATAGGTAATTATTTAGGAAATATTTACGTTATCTTGTCTTGAATTTGGGAATAGATATAACTACAAAGTCCATACATTTCCTTAAAATTGACCTCAGATTTAGGAAAATTTCCTTATTTATTTCCCTACTTTTCCTAATTCCTAAGAGGTAAATTAAAAAGGAGTTATTAGGTTATTATTCCCTAATAATTAACTACAAAGTCAAGATTGCTTTGTGGACCTGATTTAAGAAATAATTAAGTAAAATTTTCTTCCTAACTAACCGAGAGTGGTCTTTGAGGTTAAATTCTTAAGTCTAACTTACGTAAGTTTACCAAAATGGATCGATAGGCCTTCAAAGATAAGAAATTAAACCTCCGATGTTACTTGGGTATATGAAAAAAGAATGAAGAGAAATGGAGCAGAGGGAGTAAAGTTATGAAGAAAAAAGTGGAGCAGTCTCTGGGTTTATTTTTTCCATTTCCCTTTAAAGAAGGGGAGGGGGAAGGATTGTCCTATTAGCATGAAGTAAATTGTGAAAAAATAGCAGACATCCCAAAGATTAATATGGCCATAATATAATGTTATAAATAGTTCAAGAAAGTCCAGAGAGGTGACATCAGTTAGCAAAAATGTCTATTCAGCAATTCAAAAATACCGGTTTTTGGCGCCAAATCGACCGTAAAATGGGGTTGAGAGAAAAGTAACTAATTTTAGAATCTTAAGAAAACACCAAATGCCTTCGGAGAACATGTTAGAAATAGAGGAAATATGTAGGTTTTCGATTCTGTAGGTGTTACGTCTGTGAGTTTTCAGAGCTCGCCGGTAGGTGGCGGAAAGTGGACATGCAAAATTTGTATAGCTTTAAGTTTTTTTTTTTTATAAGTAAATGAGATCCGATCTTGGTGATATTTTGTATGCCTAACCTCTTCATAAGCGCGCATTCGAAAAAAATTGTGAAACTCGATTCATCTTTAATTCGTATAAGAAATTTTTTGCGGTGATGAAGGTGAGGTGAAATAGGCTAAACTATCACAAAAAAATCACAAAAGTAATCAAAAGGAAATTTGACAATGACAAAGTCGGAGTATACTTACCCGATTTATGGGGTGGGCATGTTCACTTGTACGGAGATATAATTTAAAAAATGTCTTTCAACGAAGTTCTCCAGATTGGAAAAAGAAGTACACCGCTCGATAGTACTCACTGATACCTTTCATTTGATATGCAACATGCTGTATAAGAAGCCCCCTCCCCCCCCGCCGGGGGTCCAACCCCGCACTATCAAGTACCCCGGGACGAAGCTCATAATAGTCTCAAAAAGTCAAAAAATATCACAATGAATTTAGCAAAAAGAATTTTTAAAATCGGCTAGAATTTGGCCGAGAAAAAAGTTGTTGACTTGAGTAGCATACATACATGCATGCAGTCAATTAAATTGAATATAATTTAGCGTACCTTGTAATATTATTTTATTAATTTCTTATATTGCAGGGAAATGTGAACGCTAACGGGGGGAAAATGTTTGGGGGTATTTATGGAATTGGAGGGGCAGCCCTTATATGGGTAGGGAAAATTTCCTTGGGACGTATAAGTGGGGCGGGGAAGACCAAATCGTTATATTTTCAGTTTTTGTTCAGTGAAATCTCCACCCTTTCCATTACAAAAACATCCCCTCGCCCGTAGAAGATGATGGCTTAACAGGCACATATATAAGGAGTATAAATATTGAGGGGGTGGAGGGGAAATTTGTGAGGAAATATTAAAAAAATTTCATTTTAGCACCCGTTGGATAAATGCTTTTGCTGCGCTTATAGGAACTTCGATATTCCAATTTTTTTTTATGTGTATAAAACCCGTTAGTGAAGGTAACTTTTAGTGGTGTGATAGTTCGAATAGAATAACTAGTAATAGTGCAATTGTACGTGGAAAAACAGAATTCAGTTTTGCGGGAAAACGTGAGGGGAAAGTGGGGGGAGTGCATATAGGTGATATCTGCTGGGTATGATGGGGCAACGTATAGGGGGGTAGGGGGAATCTTTGGGAGAACCCGGGTTTTTATACAGGTTTTGTTCAGAGAAATTCTCCCCCTTCCCGCAAAAAAAAATCCCCCTACCCGGAAACGATGAAGCTCAAACAGGCGCATATAGGACATAGAACAAATGTTGGGGAGTGGAGGGGAAATTTTTCAGAAAAATTAGGAAAAGAACGAATTTTACCACCCTAAAATAAATGTTCTTGCTGTGCTGGTAGGAATCTCGAAATTTCAAATTTCTTTTTCGATTTCGAAAACCCGTTACCTTAAGTTAGTTTTAGCGGTCCATTATGTTGGAATTAAATAATAAGGAATAGTATAATCTTGCGCTGAAAATACCTCGATTTTTTCGAGAAATCTCAAGTTTAGTACTTCGAATTTTCGAAATGCGAAAATCAAAAAATGCCAAATTATGGCGACCATACATATATACATATATTACGTGTTCGAAATTCATTGTAATCAGTTTATAATTACGGCAGTTGTGAGCATATCAAATTTTTGGTACCTTACCATTTTGACACCTCCCACCCCCACCCCTTTCACAAAAATCAATAATAATTTATATCAGCTAATAGAATTTCGAAAGTTATATTAGCATTTAACGTTTCATATCGAATGATTGTAAATTGACAAAAATACAGGTATTGAAAAAATTTGAGAGGTTAATTACCTGCTCCTACCCCTTAGGCGGAAAAAAAGTAGTCTATCTTGTGCATGAATCAATTGTGTAATTGAAAAAAAAAATACCCAAATAAAATCGGCCAGTAATGCTCGGAGGTGTCTTCCCCTCTAATCCTTACGATTTTAAACCCCCTTTAACTTCCTCCCCTCTTCATAATCGAACTTGAAAATCTGCTATCGTGTACTCACCTAGTTGATATCTCTCAGTTAAGAGTGTATAATAATTAAAAAGACTCCTTTGATGCTTTAAAAATACTGAATATTTATTTCCAAAAACTCGTCAATTTATATAAAAATTTAAATAAAAATTTGCTGGGAAAGTAATCTTTCTCATGAGAACTGCAGGCAGCAATTTCACGTAAGGATTTGCAAGCCTGCATTTATCTTTACCCTGTGGGCAACTAAGTTTCGAATGTAATAAGCCTATATACATATCTTTATCATTTCTGGTCTCGGAGGAGATAGATGCCCCCAAAAAGTCAAAGTCGCTTTTCAGACCCGGGCCTACCATGTTAAATTGTAAAATGGGCCCGATGATGCTGAAAATTCAAAACTGCAGCTTGTTCATTTAGGTTAGGTTAGGTTAATGTGGCAGCCATCCAAATACCCACAGAAGGCCACATTTATATCATCGATGGTCCATTGTGATTCACTCTACTTGGAGAAATGATTGTGTAATTTAGGGAGTTCGTTAAAACCAGCCGCAAGAGTTAATCAACCCTCTAGAAATCCCGCAGGCAATGTTTCATAATGTATCTATTATTCAACGCGTTCACACCCAAAATTTGAGAGAAATTCGATGAAAAAGATAATTTCCAGATATCTAAAATTTTGTCGCATTTATTTCTTAATGTAATTCCTCCAATTAAGTGTAGAACCCCAGTTGACATCTGACATCTGTTAATTCTTAAAGCGCAATATGAATGTCTGTTAATTACCTTTGACAGGCTAATTAATAGCTCTGAATCTTTATATATTTATATTCGGGGGATAAGTTTATTAATACAGGTATAATGCAATGAAAATCAACATAAGGAAGATCTTAATGAAAAAAATATAAATTCGTTTCAATAAAGAATTACCTAAGACGAGTAAATTATCTGTGCAGATTTCAGAAGTTTTTTTTTTCTTAGAGATTGACGGAATGATAACAAAGGTGCTAAATGATTTTAGGACGATAGACTTGTTTATGGTTTTTTATGCGATCAAAATATTCAAGAGCATACTCACATATCCTAATTCATATGATTAATAATGTTAGTTGCCACGGAAAAGACTCACAATTCCGAAATAATTTTTACCTCGTTCAGTCAAGTTGGCCCGGCCGTAAAATTTAGCATACTTTAACTGGTATACTTAACAAAGAATTAGCTGAGCTCTACGCAAAATTGCTGCTAGGAATGAAATATGATTGATTCCTGTATACCAACAGTTAATGAAAAAAACAAGTAATTGTCTAGAAGCTTGGAGTTTATTTTTTAACAACGAAATGACAAAAGAATAATTGAGATACAACAGAATATTATTATTAACATGAGAATTATTGGTTAAAAGATATAACTGCTATCGAACTCTAGACATATATTGCTTTATTAAATGACTGGTTCCAAAAATGGATTTTTTTTTTTCATATATTTTTTTCATTATATTACTGCCAACGTACAAAGATTCTAAAAAAATACTTTAAAAAGTATTTTAATAAGTACTCAGCACTTTTTATAGACCTAATACTTAGTTAGAAGTACATGCGGTACTTGTAGTTATGCTGAAGTACTCAGGCCTTCGGTACTTGTACTTGTACTTAAGCACATTTTCTTTCGTATTTGCCGAGCTCTGTCTGACCCCTTTTAATACAAAGACAGGTATAAATGCACAATACAGAAACCATTATATTCTCTAAACTCATTTTCTATTTCGAATATAACGGTTAGTTTAGTCTTGACTAAGTACCCAAACCGAACCTTTATTTTTTTCAAAACTGTATTTTTCAAACTGGTGACCACACGATATCTCGAAATCTATCGAACGAATTTCTAGGAAAACTGGGATAATTTTGAATCGTCAAGACCTTTTCTCTTTTTTTCATGTTGAAGAAGAAGCAATTAATAAACACCAAAATTCACGAAATTTTTTAATAAGATGCCAATCATTTACCCTTCATTATTTTTTATTAATTTAAGTTCACAAGTTAGTTCATACTTCAATGATTAAGATGCCGTTTGGTATTTTTGCTTCCGATAAGCAGAACGGCCGCAATTGTGGGGTTACTGCAAAACAATATTTTTTTTTTTAAATGAGTAGCTACGTTGCCGTGCACTTCAACAATCCTCAAATTATGAATAAATATGTGGTGAAAAGTTCACAATCGTATGTTTATTTAGTTCGCAAAAATAAATTACAATCGAAAAAAAACCTTCACAAGGGAAGACCGCCTTAAGAAATTTGAATTTATAACAAATTGCTTAAGATTTGATGACCGTTACTTAAGAAAGACTCGCCATATGACAAATCCATTCAGTGGAAAAAATTTTATTCAACACTGCAAGGACTATTATAGCTCGTCTTTTGAATGTACAATGAATGAACAACTATTAGGTTTTCGGGGCAAATGTAAGTTTAGAATGTATATTCACAACAAACAGGACAAATATGGAATTAAATTTCTGGGATAGGGGGGGGGGGGGGGGATAAATTGTGCCTACTGGGAAATAAGAGTGATTTTTTGATTTTGGAACTTGCTTATAATAATAATATTGCGGTGTATTAAGGTAAGCAAATATAAGGAAATCCAAAATCACAAAACCCTTCCTTCATCTAAACGGCGCATTTTGCCCCCCCCCCCCGCCACCCTTCCAACTATCTATATCTAGAACAATTTCTGGTTAATGCAATAAACCTTATTTATTAAATAATTCCATTTATTAAATTTATCCCATTTTTGGGATACAATTAATACACTAATTTTATTGATAAGTTACATATGTGTTAGTATGAACTTAATAGACACATCTTCTAGATCGAATCAATATGTATATGGAATAGATATTATACTAAAATATATATATAAACTGACTTTATATATATTGAGATAAAAATAATATTCGGTTTTATATAAGACTTTATTACATTTACATATAAGAATTCGTAGTGGATTTGTATACATACTTTTTACATATATGGGTCAATAATTATATTTTGGTACAAACGCATCCCGCAGTTCCCGTAGTATAAATTTACTCGTTTTAAAAGTATTTTCAAATTTTAAATACATAATTTAATTTGATCACCTATCTCCTTTGAACAGTTATTTTTCTTATAATAAAGGGTTTTCCAATAAGAGGTGTTATTTTGATATTCAAAGAAAAATGCCGTTTTTTGAGAGAAATGATCGGATCTTTATTTCATTATAAAGAGGAAGATATGCCGTTAATAATGGAAAATAACATCAGCCAAATGACCACCACGACAACGCCTACAAGACCTTATACTTTTCATGAAATTTTCCATAACCAAATCGCAAAGTGGCTGCCCTATGTCCTCGATAGCCTCACGAATTCCATCTTTGAGGTCTTGAATCGACGCTGGGCTATTGGCGTAGACCTTCTCTTTCACGTGGCCCCAAAGGAAGAAGTCGCAAGGTGTTAAGTCATAAGATCTCGGTGGCCAATTGTGATCACCTCTTGGAGAGATAACACGGTCCGGAAACTTTTCCCGTAAAAGATCAATGGTTTCGTTGCTTGTATGGCACGTAGCGCCTTCCAATTGAAAGTGAACGTTGTCCAGATCAATACCATCCAATTCCGGCCATAGAAAGTCATTAATCATCTGTCGATAGCGCAATCCATTCACCGTAACTGTTGCTCCAGCCTCATTTTCGAAAAAGTAAGGTCCAATGACCCCGCGGGACCATAAACTGCACCAAACAGTCACACGTTGATGATAGAGAGGCTTTTCAATAATAACTCTTGGGTTTTCTGAGCCCCAGATGCGACAATTTTGCTTGTTGACAAAGCCATCGAGGTGGAAATGGGCCTCATCACTCAAGATGAGCTTTCGATGGAATTCCGGATTATTTTCACGCATTTCAAGGACCCAATCAGCAAAGACTCGACGTTGTTGATGATCGGCCGGCTTGAGTTCTTGTGTTAACTGAACTTAAGACCCAAATCTTTATGCAAAATATGGTGTAATGACGTTTGTGGAATGCCTAATTCCAAAGAACGACGAGGAATGGACAAACCTGGGTTTTCTTCAACACTTTCGGCTACAGCAGCAATATTCTCGACTGTTCTTGAGCGACGTGCACGGGTTTTATTCTTCACATCACTAACTTGTCCCGACAGCTCGAATTTTTCTACCAATTTCTGTATTGCGGTCCGACAAGGTGCTTCACGACGACCCAAAAATGTTCGAGTTTTACGAACCGTCTCTGCCACATTTTCACCATATTTATAGTGAATTTTAATAATTTCAATGCGTTGTTGAATCGTGTATCGTTCCATTTTTATTAATGGCGTAGTTTCTACTTGTCAAATGTCAAAAAATGACAGCTCCAAATGTGACATCTACCGAAATAGCGGGATAATTAAAATAACAACTCTTATTGGAAAACCCTAGTGTCAGCAAAATAATCTCCCAAATTTTTGCAACTTTGTAATAAGGATTCGATAAAGCCCATGTCCCGGGTCTACATTTTAAACCATTTTGCGATAATTTTAATAATTTCTGTACAAGAAGGGCTCAATACAGTTTTATATCAACATTGAATATTTTTTCATGTGAATTTAGAATTTATTGTATCAAAATCGATATTTGTGCAGTATTTTTTCTTGGAAACGGCTATGTCCCTAATTTTTTTCCCCTTAGTTACTTTGTTACTGTTAAAAAAAACAACAACAAAAAATTCAGCGTTATGGAACTTTTCAGCAAGTGCTAACCCACAAACACGTGATTTTACTCAACAGTATGAAGCCAGCAGCAAAAGTGGTCAGATCATTGAAAATAATAGATAGTGTGCTGTACGCAAGCGGTGTGTATTAAATATTTTTCAGTTTTGTTACCAAGATTTTATTGCTATGTAAGTATTTTGATATTGTAAGGAATACACGTTAGGAACTAATCCAGGGAAATGAAAAAGATTTTCCACTGTTGGTGTTTTGAAAATTTTGGATTTAGTGAATTTAATTGATTTAAAAAAAAAACTATTCAACTGCGTTACTATTCAGCTGGGTTACCAATTTTTGGTAATGGAGTTGAAATGTTAATACATATTGCACAGTATTGTAGGAATTTTAGAGAAAACCCATTTTTTTTTCTTAACCAGTTTCTTTTTAAATCTTTTGGATAACCATCAATATCTCATTTCTTGTATTAAATTTAATATGTAATGAAATGGGAGGCATTTTGACGTACATGCAAATCAGATGTAAGCACCGAACTTATATTTTCAGAACATCTTAATGCAACCGTGACAAACATTAGTATTATTCATTTTTGAAAAATCAAATCGTGGGATAGGTAAAACAGTATTCAGTCCACAAAGTACCTACTGTTGACAAGATCCAACATTTAAAAAAAAAACTCAGGTATATTATAACTCATTTGAACTTCTAACTTTTGCAGATAAAATGCCATTAACACCGGCCGAAAAATAACGATGATACCGGTAGTGTATAAAGAACAGCGAAGATAAAGGAAATGAACAAAAACAGAAAACAAGGGAACGACACCATAAAACAAAACGACTAATAAATGAAAAATCTGAAAGGGAACAGACACTGACTAGACGCAAATGGAGAAAATATAAAGAAGACCAGAAAAAAAGGGCTGAACTTTTAAACGCCATAATTGAGCAAACTCCGCCATCATCACCAGTTCAACCAGAAACAATTGACTTTCGAAGGCGTAAAAAGGTAAGCCGTGACAGAACAAAAATGTATAGAGAAAATATAGTTTTCAGAGAACAGAATCAAAACTTAAAACGATAAGTTGAAAAATATAAAACACGGGCACAAAGATCTGAAAACAAGAAAGTAAAAGACTCGCAACGATTAACCAAAGCGAATGAAATGATTCGAGAGTATTTGACCTCAATCAAATCGCCAAAAGCTAAGAAATTGAGACTTATTTTAATTAAATACTTTGCATTGACTGATATATAATAAAAGCTAAGTACATGAAACTGGCTAAACAAAGTCAACGAAAAGATTTGAAAATTAATGTTGCGAAGACAGTGTTAAAAAAAATAAAAGCTCTCCCGATCAGTTGGTATGGAAGCGCTAGGTTTGAAAGGAGCCATGCGGATTTCCCGACGGTACCAAGGAATTCAAAGAATTAAAAATTTTAAAAGGGATATCGAAAAGTTTTTTATCAGAGATGATGATAGCAGAGCAACAGCTTGAAAAAAAGAAACCGTTACCATAAACAAAAACAAAATACAAAGAAGATATATGTTAGACACTGAAAAGTCACTTCATAAAAAATTCTTAATGGAAAGAGGTTTTTTTACTAGAAATCGTCCCTTTTTCGAAGCTTGTGCATCTGTTGTGCCTGCAAAATTCATTCCAACATTAAAGTTAAAACCATTGCATTAAAAGAACTTAATGCTCTCTCTGTTAGGTACTGACGCTCATTTGCTGATCCTAGGAATGATATGCACCGTAGAAAATAAGGATTGTATGTACAATATTTGCAGCTCATGTAAAAATAAAACAGTCAACCTTGATTTGGACTTTTGCAAAATGATTGTATTGAGTGGTTTGAATGGGTTAGAAAACAAGAAATCTTTGAAAAGGACAGGAAATCAACGAAAGTGTTTAATTGAAAACTATAAAGCAGAAGACAATGAATACCAACAACGTTTTTCTGGACAAGATCAATAAAGAAATGATTGATTTTAAAAAACTGTATAAGGCATATAGAACTTGTATTGATGAAGTGGAATCTAATGTAGCCGTTCTGCATATACATAGATTTCAGTGAAAATTATAATTGCAAGTTTGCAGAAGAAATTCAGGCTCATCATTTTGGAGGATCGAGAAACCAGATTACACTTCACACAGGCGTTCTTTATATTTTGGACCATGAACCTCTATCATTTTGTAATATTTCATCCAGTAACGAGCATGGCCCTCCTGCAATTTGGGTCAACTTGGATCCTATTTTGCGAATGATCTGCAATATTCAAACTGTCCATTTCTTTTCCGAGGGACTGTGTACTTAATACCGTAAACAAAAAAAAAAAAATTTCCTTTTCGCTAACAATTTTTTTAAATATAAATTTGATCGAGCCACCTGGTCGTTTCTTGAATCCGGGCATGGTAAAGGAGCGGCGGATGGAATTGCAGGCATTGTGAAACGAAACGCGGACCGACAGATAGCTAATGGTGTAGACATTGCTAATGCGCGGAGCAAATTTTTAGAGCTAATACAACCTGAGATCCCAATAAAGCTTTTTAATATTCCATCAGAGAATATTGATGCGATAAAATATGCCTGCCAGAAAACATTTTTGTTCTTAAAGGCACTATGACCTTGCATCAACTAATTCTGTGAGAAAAAGGGATCCTCGAGTATCGAGACCTAAGTTGTTTTTGTGGAAGATTCAGTTCTCTCGGCAAAGGTTTTTGCAAATGTTATAACACCAAAATGTATTCAACATTACCATCAAAAGAAAGAACTAGTACGTACCGGATCATCTATTCGCCACGAGGTAGTGATATTACCGTAGCTCAAACTGAAATTGATGAGGAAGACGAATGCAAAGTCATTTTTTTCATATCAGCTGATAGCACACAAAAAAAAAATTTAAAATAGATAAGTATGAAGTTGTCAATGTTCGAGCCCGAAATATTATAAAAATACTGCCGAAACCAAAAATAAAAATGCAGGGAAGCCGGATTTTCTATAATTTTCAAAATGCAATCCATGTATTCGAAAAATAATAATTAAGTTTTCTATACTGTTATGTTCCTATGGAAAAAAAGGGTTTCTTTTTTATTTATTGTACTTATTACAAAGATGGATTAAAACTTTATATGCTGTTGTGAATTAAGAGACTTTATTTTTTATGTTTTAAATGAATTAAAGATATAAAACTAAAATTTGAATTTGAATTTATCCACTTTGGTACTCCTTGTCCCTGAAACATTTTCCAGCTAATTGTTTTTTTTTTTAATTTTGTTCTAATTTTTATAACTTTTAAACCATTATAAATTTATTTTCATATTTAAAAGAAACATTTACAGTATAACACAAAATACGTAGCTGCAATTTAAATTATAAAATATATTATCCTAGTGACATAGCTGAAAATAAGCTCAAAATTTGTAAGAAATTTAAAATTTTATTTTTAAATTCAATTTAATTTGAATAACCTTTGGAACAAACATAAAAGAAAACTAAGTACATAATTAACGTCGCAAGTTAAAAAAAAAAAACTTTTCTTCTTCTGGTAACAAAGCTGAACAAATTTGGGATGATTGAGCACATTTTTATTTATAATTTACCAAATATTTGAAAAAGTACGCTACGAAAAAGGAAAACTATTTATTAATTTAAGAGGAGTCAGTACTCAGTAAGAATTTCAATTTAGATACCAGCGAGCCTGTAGGAAATAAAACTTACTATACGTAGGTTTGTGTCCTGAAAGTATGAAAATTCATATAAAATTAGCCTAGACCTAGACCACAAGTCACATTAGAGACATCTAACGTAAAAGACAGAAACCCAACATGCGACAATTTAAGACGAAAATGAAAATTTTCAGTTCAAGGAAATTGAAAATTTTTAAAGAGAATTAACTCTCCTAAATTTTATTTTGCACATAGTTGTTAAATATGCTATTTTGCTTTATATTTCTAAAACTATCAACGAAATATTGCAATTTCTAGTCGGTGAAATATCGAGAGAAAAAACAAGTACTATTAGAGTTAAACCATTAAAAAATGCGCTACTAAAAATGAAAAAAACTCGACGTTATTTGCTAGATCTAGGCTTTATCTCTCTAAAATAGTCACAATTCAAAGAAATGAGAATACCTACTAAGAGGAATTTGATTTGAAAAAAATCAATTTTTACCATTTTTTACAAGTTTCCGAGCTAATATCTCCATTCCAATGCATTTTTTTTATTACTAGACCTCTTCGTTACCTTTAATTTAAGATAACTAACTAATTTAATATACCAAAAATTTTAACCGTGAAAAGACTTAAACAGTTGTCTCTGGAGGCCAAAGTATCTTGCCGTGTCGCTACAACTTTACAACAAGAATATTGTATATACATATATATTAATAATGACTGACTTAATTGAGGTTATAGAGCAACAGCTAAATAATAGGACACAATACTTAAGTAATGATAATGACGTTAAAATGTTCTTTCAGGTAAATAATGATTTCTGCTTCAGGGTATTTAGCATGAATATAAGAAGCCTACCTAAACACTTTGATGAACTAACAATTTTACTCAATAATGTGCAAACGGATTTTGATCTCATAGTTTTAACCGAGACCTGGCTTGGCGATACTGATTGTTACTTACTAGATGGTTTCGTAAAATATGAAAAGCCAAATTGCTTTAACATGTGTGACGGCGTTATGGTATATTTAAGGGATACTTTTTCAGCTAAGGTATTAGAATGTGATCTAAATGAGGCAAATGCACTTGAATTGGAAGTTTATTTACCATGCGATAGAAACCTTAATATTACTTGTATATATAGATCTCCTAGCTTAAATCCCTTTAATTATACAAAGTCGCTTGAAGAGTATTTAAAAAGTAAAAGAAATGTATTAAACCACTTAATAATAGGCGATATAAATATAAATATCCTGGATAATAGAGCTTCGCCCATATCACATGAATATAAAGATACACTAATGAATCTAGGTTATAATGAATACTTACTCGGAACAACGAGGGTAGGGTCTCATAATCCGTCATGTATAGATCATGTATTCTTAAAGCAGGCAGGTGAAGTAAACTTTTCACCTGCCATTTACGAATCTTACATCACAGACCATTACTGTACTATGGCTAAATTGGTTTTCATAAATACAAGTAAAACAAACTACAGATCTGAGAAGCAACCTTATAGGCATATTAATATACGTGGATTGGCCAGTAAATTACAGAATGAAAGTTGGGAGAGTATTTACTCTTGCAATAACGTTAATAGCAGTTTTGAGCTATTCTATAACATTGTTGTCAAAGCTTTATCTGAATGTACCAAGGAAAAACATACAAATTATAAATCAAATTTAAAACTTGTGAAAGAGTGGGCTACTCCAGGTATAATCGCTTCGATTAGGTATCGAAACAGACTAGCAAATGTAGTTAAGCAGCAAACATTTTCCGAAAACCAAGTAAACAGATATAAAACATATAGAAATAAGTTAAATATTATTATAAAGCAAGCTAAAATATCTTACTATAAAGCAAAAATTTTAGAGGTTAAAAATGACCCGAAAAGACTGTGGAAAAGAATAAATGAAATAACCTTTAATCAAGCGTATAAGTCACCTCTTTCACAAATTCGCAACAGTTCAGGTGTTCTAATTAATAACCCCGCACAGATAGCTGCAGAATTCAACACACACTTTACAAGCATTGGAGAAACTATATCTAACTCAGTTCAGGGCTCCGGACAAGATGATCGTTGGATCCAGTCTGAAAGTCCACATCTTTCTGAAATCAGGACTATTACTCGAGATGAATTGTTATTCCACATAGCTGGTCTAAAGAATAATACGGCGGCCGGTAGTGATAATTATACTACAAATACAATTCGAGGTGTTGCCAGTGAAATTACTGAGCCCCTCTGTTACATTTTCAATTTATCGCTATCACAAGGTATTTTTCCGAGTTGTTTGAAAGAGGCGATAATTACACCCATATATAAGGATAAGGAAAAACTTGACCCAAATAACTACAGACCTATTTCGCTGTCATCAAATATTAGTAAGATTTACGAAAAATGTATCAAGCAAAGATTATTAGAATATCTAAACGCGAATAATATCCTAGCACCAAACCAATACGGATTTAAAGAGAGCACTAGCACTTCAGACGCTCTTTATGAAATCACTAAATATATAAGCCATGCCACTGATAACAATAAATGTGCTGTTGCGATATTCTTAGATTTGAAGAAAGCGTTTGACACCGTAAACCATAAACTCCTGATTCAAAAGTTACGGAAAGTTGGCATTCGTAGTAAAGCCCTGGATCTATTAAATTCTTATCTTGAGAACAGAACACAGCGTGTTAAAATAGACAATACTATTAGTGAACCAATTATAGTGAAATACGGTGTACCGCAAGGCACTGTACTGGGTCCACTGCTATACCTAATTTATGTAAATGATTTGTGTAAGCTAAAAGATAGAGAATTTGATGGTAATCTAGTTGCTTTCGCCGATGATACTGTACTGCTCTTCAAAGCAAAAAGTTGGACAGAAGTAATGTTTTTAGCAAACAAGGGGCTTGAAAGGATTTATGATTGGTTGTGTAATAGTAAGCTGGTCTTAAACTTAAATAAGACATATTATATGACTTTCGGTAACAAACGAAATTATAACATACGGCTACATAGCGTCCTACTAAATAACTTTCAGATAAACCACACTAATGAGATTAAATACTTGGGGGTAATTATAGATAGTGATCTAAAATGGAAAAAACACATTTTACACGTATGCAATAGAATACGGAAAACCACATATAAGTTTCTTATGTTGCGCAGCATTCTAGATAGGGATACATTGAAATTAGTTTATTACGCTATTATCCAGTCACTCATCCAGTATGGTATAATAGCATGGGGAGCTACATATACAAGTAATTTAACTCATTTAAACAACTTGCAAAGTAAAGTAATCAAGCTATGCCTAAAAAAATCAAAATATTACTCAACAACTAAAGCTTTTTCTGATTTCAATGTAATGAACATTCGACAAATCCATATGGTCACGTTACTTAAATTCATATATAAGAATATTGAAAGTTTCCCAGTCCGTATTTCTAATTACATTACTCGAAACCAGTTAACCATCCCTTTAAATGTAACTAGGTGTAACAAATCGCTAACGCAAAGCCATGCAAGTGTACTAGGGCCAAAATTATTTAATAATATACCAACACAGGTTAAGTTGAATTTGAACATTGTGAATTATAAACTAACTCTAAAACGCTTCGTTCGTGAAAACTCTAATTTGTTGAGTAGGATTTCGAACTAGACACGATCATTAAATAACAAAATACTTTTATTGAAATAGTACCTGGCACATTGTACTCATAAGTTAAAAAAAAAAAAAAAAAAATCATTGAAGTTAAGTAGATATTATGTATGTAGATAAGTACGCTATAATAAAATAATATAGATAACTACAATATTCACTGCAGGTCTGCCCTCACACGCGAGCATATGTTTATGTGAGAGGCATAGCTTAGAAGATATATATTTTTTTTTTTATATATTATATCTGTATTTCTTTTTTTAAGCATAATAAATAAATAATATAATATATATGCATGCCTTATTAAAATCTATACATTCGCAAATCCTTGTAGTACCTTTATGTTAATATAATTTGGAAGATTCAACTGATCAATCAAGTTTGTTTATAAAATATGTAACTCTACCACAAATTTTTTGTACATATGTATACTATCCAATTGCGCAAAAAATTTCCCATCCATCATCACCCTAACCTACAAAATTACCATTACACAAATATTAAACTTGCTGATATGAAAATTTAAAAAATTCGATTTATCCGTTTGAACTCAAACCTTTTGTTCAAAATTCTATTGAAATTTTTTTTCTAAAAGCTGTTATACAACCAATTCTGCTGAGTATAGATATAATCGAATAGGTGCAAAAAAAAAAACAAAACAAAAAAAAGCATTTCCATTATTCTCTATATAAAATTCTATTTAGGTAGGTATGTTTGTATGTATGTATATATAATGCATAAAAGGCAATTAGTTAGTTAGCAGAATTAATCAAACCAATTATCTCAACCAAAAGAATTGAAGGAATTCAAAAGAAATTAATTCCAAAAACTGAATATAACTAGGTAGGTATATAACGAGTGTATAGCTTCGGTAGGATTTTCCGGACAAAAGGTGTTGTATAGAGGTTACCTATCTATCTACCCCAGTAATTTATCCAAACACAGCAAAATCCTTCGCCAGCTGGATTCATTATCTCATTTGATGCTTTTGTCTTTTCCAAAATGAAGGAGAGAAGAAAAGGAAAATATCAAGAGCTTTCGAGAAAATATTTTGGAGTCAATGCTGCGAATATAAGTATTTAGATAGGTATTACATACATATACGAGAGTATCTACACCCCTTTTACCCCGTACTAATTTTGTTAATTAATTCGCCTTTTCCCAATTTCAAAAAGAATACTGCAAGTTTAGCGTGAACAAAATTTTTGATAAAACTCAATACCTACCTTACCTACCGTACCTACCCTTTTTATGGCAATTATTTTCATCAACCATCCCCCCACCATACCCTTATAAATAGGCATAGACTGTATAAATTACTATCTACTCGAATTTATACGAGAAATGAATTCATTTTGCCTAAGAGAGGACACGAAGGACGATATCAACAATTGGGTCGACGTGAAATGCCTCTTTTTTTTTTATGTAGAAAAACCTTTATAGGTACCTTTTGACCTATAATCACCCTACATTGCAATACTTTTATAGTTATACCTAGATACGTACATAGATTGCTATAAAAAAAAAAAACAATACTTCAAGTAGATAATGACATTCAATTGTGGTGCTCCCTTAAGTATATTAAATATCAGTACGAGAAATATTTGTGATACAAATTATACAAATTCTTAGGATCAAATTAAAGGTCTCAAAATGTTTCGCGACTGAATAATAGATGAACAGCTTCCAAGTAAGATTCTATCTAAGCCTCGAGCTTTGCATCTATTTAGTCTTCTTCTCTGGCTCCACAGATATTTACTAGAACGGAAATTTTGTTGTTTGTTATATGTAGTATGATCAAAAAAAAAAAAAATAAAAA
This sequence comes from Dioctria rufipes, assembly GCA_963924295.1. Classification (NCBI taxonomy): domain Eukaryota; kingdom Metazoa; phylum Arthropoda; class Insecta; order Diptera; family Asilidae; genus Dioctria; species Dioctria rufipes. The sequence continues at coordinate 211,234,980 of OZ002741.1, forward strand.
GACATTGGCGCTACGATGCGGCTGTATAATCCGTCGATACACAGTAAGACATTAGGTACACTGCTATCAATTATGCAAAAATATAAGGCTTTTACTGAGAATTAATCTTAGTTCTACGCTTCTATCATATATAATTGATGTCATTAGAGATAAATTAGCTATTCGCTTGTGTTTTGAAAATCTGATTGCAGAACGTGCTGTTGTGGAAGGAATACGAAACACAAACATTTGTATAGTATTAGCATATTTCTAGATAGTACCGATCTATTTATAAACAACAAACATTGTGAATGTATAAAAATAGAAAGCTTCAATATATATTTCGTGTAAACATACTTGGGTCCACTGATCCCGTTCAGATGACGTTTAATTGGCAGTTAATAGCTATTAAAAATTCTGAAATTTTGAAAAAAATTCCACGAGCGATTATCCAGGGATTTAATATTCACAATAAAATTTTTTTTTTTTTTTTTAGCACTTTTTCACTATCAACTAATTGTGTTACAAGCTCTTTTCATTAACATCTTTATTTATTACACTAAAATGCACTCACTCGATTCACTTAAGTAGTAAGAAATAAATTAATGTGTGCGCACATACCTACATACAGTATTGTTTACATCCACACTAACATACTGTGGGGTCATGTAAATTATTATTTGAACACTGAATTTACAAAAAAAAAAAACAACAAAACATACAAAAACAATGAAATCGTTGCATCAATTAATGTTAATTCCAAGTCTCAGCGAGTTATGATGAGTAATTTCTAGCACTATCGGTGTGCAGATCACTTAGATTTCCTGAAGACACAAGCCAAAAAAGCACACGCGAATTTACTAGCGATACCCGCATACACGATTCTTGTGTGATCCCAACGTGTTTCACTACAACGGCGAAGGCTCACGACTCAACTGAAAACAGAACAGAAAATGTGACTGACTGAAGGAGCATAATATCGGCCCACATCCACATCTCAACTCAACTCCTCCTAAAGCCATCTCCTCCTCAACAGAACGGTGCTGTACTCGTACTGCTACTAGCTAGCTGTGTAGTAAAGCCTATAACAGCTGCTGCGGCTGCGGCTGCGGCTGCTGCTGCTGTTGTTGCTTAGCTGAAGCTTGAGATTTCATTTGAAGACTTGGAATGGAATTGGAATAGGTGTCTATACGTGGCGCCAGAAGCTGTGGGTGCTTTTTCGTTTTTCGTTAAGTTGTGATGGCGCGGAACGGAAGGTGATGATGTGCGCATTCTCAAAATTTCTGAAAATCTTTCTGTGTGAACGCAGGGATTTCCCCTATTATTAACTTGATATAGATGCGGCTTTATAGTAGATATCCAGACGCACAGATGATGTCTAGCTAGCATTCTTTACGTCTACTAGCTCTATGGTATCACCCTAACTAGGGTGGCATTTTGTATTATACAACATTTTTCGGCAAGTATTATGAGGGTGGATGAATACGGGGGTAGCTGTAAGCTGCAGTCAATGTGTAGCTGGGATGCAACACTTTTACACACCGATTCATTTAAAAGTATTTCGATTTACAGCCCTCTGCGGTGAAATGTGATAGGAAGGACAGGACAGGAATCATTGTCCCAGTTGACGTAGGTTAGACTGTTTTCTGTTTACTGCTCACCTCTTGGGGATCGCATGTTGATTTTAGGTGAGAAAAGACTTAAAAATTGCCCCTTTCTAGTCTATAGAACAGTTGATGTGTTATCAGATTAAATTTACCAAGGTTGAGGGTGATATACCTGCTATACAAACTGTTGGAATGATGAAATAAAGGACAACGTAGTTTACGTAGTGGTCATGGGTAGGTACAAGACAAGACGAGGGTTCCAGGTTCAGTGTACACGGGTATATATGTACACATAGATACATATAAATAGTACCAAAATATGTGCACGTGTATTGTTTGCCTTCCTTTCTCTGGATTGTGTCAACTCTGTTCTCTGATGCGAAATGATTAACCTACTTTTATGGGTAACGAAATGCATGGCGATACTTGTTTTAATTGCTCTTTCTTATTTGTTATGCACTTGATTCATCCATCTAAAGCAGCAACTTTTCTTCTTCTAAGATAGGATACCTATGTATGTATGTATCTAAGAAAATATGTATGATGAAAAAAGCTTAAGATAATCCCTTAAATATGCATCATACAGAGAAGTGACAGGATAAAAGTTGCTCTATTAATGAGCATCATTTATCAAAACATGTTTTCTGCAGGATATTTATAAAGATGATATCAATCTTTTTTTTTTTTTTCAATAATATATCCTTCTGCTGAAGACGCTAATCTCGCGCCGAAACTGGTGAAATTAATGTTGTTTTAAAGATGATTATGTTGCCTTGATAAAAAAGAAGAAAAAAATAAATAAATCCTTTCACATCCGGCAGTACATACACCTTAAGTTTGCTATCTGAAATTTAAAAGAAAATAAAAGACAAAAATGATGATGCTATAAAATCGTTCTATGATCTCAAAATCTAATGGTTTCCAGTCTTAATAACTTTTTATATTCTAGAGATGAAATCACAGAATTTATGTACAGAATAAGTTTGTCATTCCGTTTGTACCGCACAAAAATAATGCTAGTTGAGCATAATGGGTTGAATACCCAGTGGCGGCTCTAGCATTGAAATTAGGGGGGGGGGGGCTCATCTTACAAATTAAATTGAGCCAAAAAAAACACATCCAGAGCTGTAAGTCGCTTTTGTCGATATTTCGATGGGACCATTTCAGTGTTGCACTTACTCTGGCAGCGGGGAACTGCCAGCACTAGAATATGTATCTGCCATATTACTTTTTTTTTTGTGGACACATGTATTATATTTACAATTCCAAGATGTATATCAACGCGGTCGGACGTATTACCAAATTAGCTTGCTTCAACGCTCGGACTAGATTAGAGGTTTTCCTAGAGATTATTTCTCCCTGGTGAAGCGTTCAATGCATCATGGGATTTGCATTCTCTCGGATATATTTTTGGTGTTTCGTGTATAGTGTACGTCATTAAAATTTTTACTTACCAGTTGATCTTATCAACAGTAACAGTGAATTAAGCGTGGCGTCGGGAACGATAGTTTCAATCTCATGAAACTAACTTGTGTTCCGTTGACTTATACATAACAACAAAACAAAATAAAACAAATACATTTATAAATAATAATACAACCAAAAGTATATAAACATATTAACAATTATAAAACAAAATACAACTATACAACTATATAACAAATTGCAATTTTAAAATAATACAGGGTGGGCCAAAAGTCACCTTGGGGTTTAAAAATTAAATTGGTAACATATGGTAGGATGAAAAAAAGGAGGGGTAAGGTGGGGTGGGGAAACATGCTTACCTATGAAGAACATACAGTTGGCTATCATGTAAAAAAGGAATGAAGAGAAACGGTCAACAGGGTGTGGAGCAATGTACAAACGAAAAAGTTAGTTATTTTTAAACCCCATGGTGACTTTTGGCCCACCCTGTACAAGCACAAATACAATACATACAACATTTAGCCGAACATGACCAACAACGCTTGGCCTGACATGGCAATCAACATACAGCCGGACACGGCATACTTTTTGGCTATATACTCCATATGGTCACGCCATTGTGAAGGAACTCCAGCTCGCTAGTGGAGCCCATAGCTCTGGATCATAACCAGGAGGAAAAGAAGAAGAAGAAGTATTATATGCACGAAAGTGTCAAACGTTGTAAATGTTCTTTATAGATATATAGAAAAAGTTTCTTCTTAAACTTTTGTACAAATAATTCTTAAATAAAATTTTTTAATTCATTTAACTTAGAAATTTCACAAATAATCACAACAGTATATTTTGATAGAGCAGATGACAATTCAAGTTGAATATTAGTCTGTTTGATGAAAACCCCGGATAAACCTAGGGCTACACCCGAGCTTACACTAAAAATTTCTCGAGGTAATGGTTTGAGAGTTGTCACTTGAAATTTGTTGCTGATTGGGACATATAAATTACTTTTTGAGCAAAAAAAAATAAGCAAAAATTAGAAGAAAAGAAATAGAAAAATAGTTAGAGCAATTTGTTTTTGTTTTCATCCATTTTATAAATTACTTTTTATAATTAATTATACTCAGGAAAACTGTCATTATTTGCGGTTTACCCGGTGTTTTAAAAACTTGTTTGATGAGTGCACAAAACCCCGGGTAAATTTGAGGGAAATTGTAGGGGAAAATTTACACGGTGCTTTCATCGAACAAATCTTATGTATTTGTAACAGCGAGAAAGTATCCAGTTCAAAGTAGGGGAAGTCAGTGTTGTACTTAATACTATAAAAGTTGTCCCATCGAACATTTTCAGTACTGCACTGCTAGAAAAAGTGCAACACTAATGTTGCACTGAAAGTTCCATCGAAATGGACATTAGTTTAGTCATCGCAGTATGTACTGTAGTGTATGTAAATACTAGGAAGGTCTCCACATTAAGCGGTGTGGATGATGTGTCATTTTCTAATATAATGTTTTTACAAAATGTAATTTTTTTAATAGAATAGTAGTTTAGGGTACAAACTGCAGGAGTCATTTAAATGAAACTTCTCTGGCATATATAACATTGACTGCTCCTTTATCTCACCTGTGGAGTTCCGCAGGGATCTATTATAGGTCCGCTGTGTTTCAGTCTGTACATTAACGATTTACCTTCGGTGATCCGTGATACTAAAATATACATGTATGCTGATCTTTCTCGTCTTCTGGGACTCATCGAAGACTGTATGGCCCGCGTTAATGATGACTTGAGTGAAATATTTAAATGGGCTTTAAACAACAATCTCAATCTGCCAAGTCTCACTAACTCTAACAATCCCATATGTGTGTCGATTTAACTCTATCTAAAATATATTCTAAATTGCATCGTCTTTTGCTATCAGCTAGAATTCTTTCTCCCAAATTACGTTGCCATCTAGTCAAATCACAGATCTTGCCATATTTTAGTCAAGGTTGTCTTGTATTTTCTAAGTTTTATTGTCGATGCTTTAGAAAATTAAATGTAGCATTTAATGACTGCATTAGGTTTATCCTTGGATTACGAAGGTATGATCATGTCTCTCATCTTAGTTCTACGATGCTAGGATGCTCGCTGAAGACTTACTTTGAGCGACGAATTTTAATGTCCCTCTGCAAACAGGATCTTCTTCTCAACCTTCTTATTTGCGCAATATGATTCAGCCTTTGAATTCAAATAGGGGATATAAATTTCAACTGCCCAAAATGTACACCACTGTGTTTGACGGATCTTACATTGTTCAGGCCAGGCTCACTTCACCTAGTCAATGTTGTAGACTTGATTTTAGATTTTATGTATGCATATTTACTCATCTTATTTAATTATTTAATTTTCTTACTTTTCTTCTCAACATTTTCTCTTTCTTTTCAAATAATGGTTCAAATATCATTGATAATTTCTAGTAGTCATTAATATACTTGGGATAACATATTTTGTTTTCTATTTTTAGTTTTAGTTCTTAGATTAACTTGTTTTTTATCTGTCCACATTTTTTCTCCTTATTACATGAATACTTACTACAATTGTAAATCTTGAAGTATTTTTTACATCTTACATCTACATCAGTATTTGAATGACAATTACTTAGTACCATCACTTCCTTAGTATCATGCCATTTTGTACAGATCACGGGGTCTTACTGTTAGCACCGAACTCATATTCCCCACGTTTCAATTTATTTAAACATTGTGGAAGATTTTTCCTCTTGGCCATACATGTACCTAATGCCGCAAAATCAAGAATTTCCAGTAAGCGGACGCTGGTAAAAAATCGGTCAGAGCACAACGTAACATCAGGAGTTTTAATTGTCCTGGGCAAACTAGTAACGACGCATTCTCCCAAAGTTCCTTGCAGTTGCTCTGTCTCTCTTCCTTTGTTTACTTGGAAGTCGTTAGTATAACCTGATTCAACATCGTAGCGCAGCCACATTTTTATTATATTTTGTAGGTTTGAGAGGCATATACTGCTTCATTGAGGATCTACCCTTAAATTTAGTCATAGACTCATCTATGCTTCGGTATGGAGTATCATTCTCAAGCACTATACCATATCATCAATATAATACGTTTTATTGGCCACATCACTTTTTTCCGGTGGAGCAAAATAAAGTTTTGATGATAAAAACATAAAACGGTCTCTGGCTATTGCTTTCTTTATTGCGTGATTTCCAAGAGAGGTGTGATTTGACCAATAGTGATGCATAGCAGGAACACGATTATAAGCTATGACTAACAGGCAACCAAATATTTTTTTTATTTCTCCTTCATATGTATCTAAGACAACTTGATGCGACTTGGAAGACTTGCGATATATTCGTCATTAGTCGGTAAATATTCAGATTCAGAATCACTGAATGGGTCATGATCGCTATCCTCAGTCGACATTTCCTCAATTTCAGAAACTATCGGTCTCGGTTTAGGCTTCCTCCTCGCAAAGCACTTCTAAAAGAAATTAAAAAACAAAATGTATTATTCAACCCTGCTGGGATACTCTGATCCCATTGAATATACCTGTTGGGACTAAAACGACCCATATCAGAGAAAACAACAAAAAATGTGTTCTCCATTCGGAAAGTGGATTACTAATATATGTTTTTTGTTCAATAAGTTGATGAAACAATAAATACATACCTTTTCCAGCAAATCAACGGCGAAACCACTAATAAAACAATAAAAAACACTACACACTTTTTTACTCCTCCAAAACACGTCCTAACAAACTTTACTATTGCACAAAATGAATGTGCTGCATCACAGATACAACTATAAAAACCGAAACGGGACAAAAAGCTCCTACTAATAGTATTTTTAATGCACATACGAAGGTCTTGAAATTTTTTTGGGATCTATGTGTACCAGCAGACACGAAAGGGTTAAAGCCTTAAAATTAATTAAGTTTAAGAAAAATTGTAATGCAGTAAGGAATAAGGTGTATCAAAATAAATCTATTGAGCACAATTAATGGCGCGCACGCTACGTAACGGATAGAACTAGAAAAATAGATCCAGAAATTGTCAGCCCTTAAAAAGAGAAGACAAAATGGTTGACTGGGTTAAATAAATAGCTAAATACGCAGTTCCTTCAAAATGAAGAGGAATTGTTAAATGTTGTAGAGAAAATTATTATGGATGAATAGAAAAAAAAAACTGCAGAATTTCATAAATAACAAATGACGGGAAAATTCTATTCTATTTCTTCCTCAAAAGACATATGTACAGAGTAAGTTCACCTTTTGATCGTCTGAATCAATGTATAATGCTGGACCTGTTATAACTAAGGAAATAATTCGAAAATTTGTTTGAAGACATTAAGAAATACATATATAGTGTCTGAAAACAGCGAAGGTATTTTAGAAAATGTTTTATCGAGTATAGAGAAAATGACCCAGTTCTTAGTTTTCCTACATGTGGTAAATCATTTCTTTTAGCTTAAAAGTGAAATAACGTAATAAAGCTTGACAATAACTTTATTTAGAAAGAACTTCTTTCTTTGATTGTTCTTGTGAACTTGGCGATACAGATTCAGTTTAATGATATAGAATCCACAATATCTTCCCTTTCTTTCGGTCATGTTTTTTTTTTTTGGACTTTTTTTTTTAAATTTCTCTAAAAGAGCTCACGATTTAGGTATTCAAATTTCAGAACGGATGAGATTCGGATCGCTTCAAAAAGGATTTCAAGAAAAAAGAATAAGAAAAATGTCCAAAAAAGTTTTCGAGTAAAAGAAATGCGGTTTCACACAAAGGGATTGAACGTGCATTTTCCCTGCAAAATTCCAAGTCTCATGTGCACTGCACCAAATGTTCAATTATGATAAAGCGTTTAATTTAAAGTAAAAAAACACCAATTGGGTATCTAAATCTGAATTCAAAGTACCTTTATTTCTAAGTTAGTTAGTTAGTTCACAAATTAAACTCTATTTCAATTTCATAAGTCTGTTCCCTTTCCAAGCACTCAATTTCACACTCAATGTTCGATTAGAAGATTTTTGTGGAAACAGAAAAACAAGTAAATTTCGATTTTTTTAAAACTCGAAATTCCGACCGAAAGCTCTATGAAAAAATACTTGTTTCTAAAACTCCAAATAAGACGGGTTCAAAATTACTCATCGACGTCCCGACACAATCCGATTTCTAACAACTTCTTCTGTTCTTGAAAAAATCATTGTTCAAAAATTCTAGAATTCTAGTATTGCAGGGGAAATTAAAAATTCTAGAAATTTCACCTAATATATCTGTAACATATTTTCTTAAAACATGATTGGTTATATTAATTATAACCGCATGTCATGATGCTCTTTTCATTAATGTTTTCTCCTTTTCATAAGGCTATTTTACAATGTTTTTCCATTTAACCTTAATGGTTGGTAGCTTAGGATATCATTCCCCTCTTAACCTTCGAAAATGGTTCGATAATCGAATCGGACGTGTCATCTGTCATCATCATATCATCACAGCACTATGATTGCACAGGTAAGTGGATATCTTTTCATTTAAAATTGTGGGAAATTGGTTTTTCTTTGGAATCGATTATGTGTTTTTCATGTAATGCTCAATGTTTGTAAAAATCTGTTTGTTTTTTGTGCTTATGCGACCAATGTTTTGTGTGAAATTTTCATATTTGTGAACAGGACACTAACCTTAATTTATTTACATTTGTCCTACATGACTAATCAGTTTATAATTCTTCTTTCAGGCAATTATTCTTTAAGCAAGTGTTCACTACGAAAATAAAAAATAAAAATAAAGAATAAGAACACATAAAACAATACGTAAATAAAGGATTCTACAAGCTTATCAGATAAGTATTTTACAAATATTTTATGATCAATAGTGATTCTTTGTTGTTATTTGCTTTTCATTTTAGGTGTCCATGGCTATCATATAGAGGGTTCTAAGACTGAACACCTCACAGTGCCTTCTAACATCTTTCTAAGCCTATGTGCAAAATTTCATAAAAAAAAAAAAAATTGTTAATAACACTAAGTTTTGAAGTGTATACAATCTTGTATAAAATGAGTCAAAGGTTGTAGAAACTAGCAGAAAACTCTTAATGTGATTTCAGTCATTTATTTAGAAATATTAAATAACTAAAAGGAACAGAAATAACTATAACGCAACTATAATGGTTAAGTAAGTCTATTCCAATAAAATCTGTTGATAAAAAAAATTAAAATTCATTGATAAATAAAGAATAGTAATTACTTCAAAAATAATATTATCACAATATAAAACGTATACAGGGTGTTTCCCACTAGGAGGTCAGTAGAGCGGAAGGTGATAGTACCTACTCACCTAGACGAACCAAAAGCTGTATGGCATGGGGGGGGGCATACAGTGGCGGATCCAGGGGGGGGGGGTCGTGGGGGTCATGACCCCCCCCCCTAAATTTGAGAAAAAATCTTTAATTCATTGAGTTATTTGAAAAAATAATTTTTTTTTATTTTATACTTTTTTTATTTATATAATTCAACTTAAAAAAAAACTTTATTCCGAAACTTAAAAAAATAAAAATTTATTTTAATGAATGCTATTGTATGCATGTGATGTATGTGTATAGGTTTTTCTCGAAATTTTGGTTTCGGACCTCAGAGAAACACTTCCCAAGCCACAAAACAGACTCCCTCGCTACCACATCAGAGCCCTAACTTAACTTAGTCCTAACTTCTGTTATATTTCGGGGCTTAGCTTAGTCGAAGGCAATCACTCTACGCCGTTTCAGGAAGCTATGATTAAGACAACTCGCACACTTTTATTTTATTTATATATATATTTTTTTTACTTTTGCTTTGTTCACAAACTTTTTCTTTCACAAACTTCCTCTTATGGTTATTTTCACAAAACGTTTATTTTGTTTTTCTTATCGCAACTTCTATTTTCTTTACCTGTTTACAATTAGTGTTCAGCCTACCGCGGCGGACGATGGTTGAAATGAAATTTGATATTTTCATAAATATCAAACCATCGTCTTGCTATCGTGCATACATTGTTGCACCCAGAATGTATTCCGCTCGCGACAATTTGCTGAAAGGAGGCTTTTTGGTGAAGACTTGATCGTTTAAATCTTCACCGAGTAAATTTTCTGCGCCCGATAAGTATGTAGGTATATATGTACATACATATCGTATTTTTATTTTCGACAAATCTTACTGAAGGTAAGATTTGTCGTGGGGCTTTTTTCTATTGAAACGACTTGGGTTGAAATTTAAAACTTTTATTTGTCCCAAGTCGTTCTATGGGAAATACTTTTTGTTTTTAACTGAGGAATTTGAATCAATTGCTGATGGCAATTTCACACACTCTAACACTCCTAACATTCTAAAATATTTGCAGCGTTCTTATGTAAAACCACTGACATTTAAAATATGGACTGACTACGTCCATAGAAATACACTGCAGAAAGTGGGCTCATTTCTATATAGCGTTCTCTTTCGATCTAACCACCAACTACTAATTCGCACGTCACATAGAAATGTGACCTAGCTCAAAATTTTTCGTTTTTGAGTTAATTACACCATGAAATTGGCATATTTCTATCTGATTGTTTTTGCCGCTAGATAGCGGTAGTGTCACTTTTCTGTTACTGAAGAACAGAGATATTCTTCATAGAACAGTGTGTCAGTGGGCGCGTTTAGGCGGGGACCAAACCGGTCAAAATTTCTGGTTTTTCCTCCGCGTAATTACAAACCATACCGAAGTGGTTGGTAATTTTACATGGCTGTGACCAAAGGCTTCCAATTATTCCAAACTGGTTTGGTCTCCGCCTAAGCGTGCCCACTATCACTTTTTGAGTTGTGACGATCTTCATAACAAACGTAAATATGTTTTCGACATTTTAACAGTATTATTTTAAATTGTGTCACTTTTCCACAAAACAGCATTTATTTCTTACAAATTATATTATGAGTTATGACATTTTTCCACAAAGTTCAAAGTACGGAATTTAATTCTTAAAAATCGTATTTTGAGTTGTGCCACTTAAAAAAACTTGTAAAAATATTTATTTCGCAACAAAGAAAAGCGACACAACTTAAGTGGATGCGGGATTAACAGCTAACCTCGCCAACTGCGGTAACAAAATCTTAAAATTTCTTTTATATAAATCTTCAGAAATATATTTACTAACAAATTTAAGAGTTCAGACTATTTTTAGCAAACAATTACTACGTTAAGCTAGAATTAATTCTATGTACAGCTTTTCGTTTTTTCGCTCTCCTGAAAAGTTGCATTTTTTGAGTTGGTCACTTTCCTATGTAACGTGCGAACTGAGAAAGGGCTGTAAACAATAAATAAATAAGTGAGTTTGTCGAAATAAATGTTTTTAAATTAATTATTTGGGTTAATAGAAATTCGAGAGGTTTCGCTTTTCAACTTTCCGCCAATGGATTTTTCAATGTTGGCACCGACGTATGAACTATTTTTGACACAAAAAATTGTACCCGCATGAAATAGCATATCGAGCAGTCCATTTTATATATACCAGTGTGTAAAACTGAGAAAAGTTGGGCTTGAATGACTCCTGCAGTTTGCACCCTATTCTATTAAAAATATTAGTTTTTAAAAAAGAAAGTATACACATCATCCGCACCGCCTGAATAATGCGGATTTCCGGATTTCCTAGTTCCAAGTATAGCAGTATAGCAAGTACTGCAGTAGGTACTGCGGTGCGAACCGGCGTTGGATGTTGTTTTTTTTTTTTTTTTTTTGCTCCATGGACCGCGAACCGGCGTTGGATGTTTTTTTTTTTTTTTTTTTTGCTCGATGATTTTATTTGTAAAATGACCCCCCCCTAATTTCAATGCTAGATCCGCGCCTGGGGCATATCAACCGTTTAGGAGTTACAGGGTGATTAAGAAAAAAAGCTAGTTTTTCACAAAACACCCCGTATCTTAAAAACTACAGGGTGCGTGGTCATAGTTAGGAACTCATTGTATGCAGAACTTCACGGCCCTTCCAACGACTGCTCAATCAAGAATTATGGTTGTCTAAACTAAAAATTTCGGATTTTTTTACATATTTCTTTTTTTAATTTAACATCTATTAGTTTTGCAAAAGGTCGTTAACATAACTTTTTTTTTATAAAAACTGTAAACTGTAGACTCTCCTCTTTAATATGACCTATTACACCCTATGTGTTAACATCAGCCTTTAAACAGTTATTAACTCATAACCTAATCAGGTCACGACAAAATTAGACGATACGTTTTAATATGACGTATTAAGGGAACAAATTATCGTTAAGAATAGGTTTGGGGATAGGTTTAGAGCTAATAACTCTTAAAAGGCTTCAGATATTAGATTGGGTGCAGTAGGTAAGATTAATGAGGAGGGTCTACAGTATACAATTTTTATACAAAAAAGTTATGTTAACGACCTTTTTGCAAAAATAATTGAGGTTAAATTAAAAAAAAAGGTAAGAAAATCCGAAATTTTTAGTTTAGACAACCATAATTCTTGAAGGAAGAGGGGAATGGAGCTGGTTGATCAGTCGTTTGAAAGGCCATGAAGTTCTACATACAATGAGCTCTTAACTGTGACCGTTCACCCTGTCGTGTTTTGTGAAAAACTAGTTTTTTTTCTTAATCACCCTGTAACACGTAAATGGTTGATATGCCCCCCCTCCCGTCCCATACAATTTTGGTGCGTCTAGGTGAGTACTATCACCTCCCGCGCTACTGACCTCCTAGTGGGAAACTTAGCCGATTTATTTATGATAAAATTGTTTGAAACAATTTCTTTCGTTGTTCAAACAAAGATGTATAGCACATTTCTCACATCTAAAATGTGGTCTTCCCGGGCAATTTTGAACCTTGCATCTTCCATCAAAGTTTTTTTCGGCATGAATCGGCATATACCATGTCGCACTGCACCTCTCGAATTGATGTATGTTCGAATGCTTTTGTAAACTTCGGACTTCGCGAAGAGCTCTCATTTTTGATTTTACTAGGACGCTCCTGTTTTGCAAGTAGTACTGGCTTACCAGCCCAAATAAGACATTCTGATATCCAAAATCTGAAGGAAAGTAGATCAAGTTTTTCTTTCTGTGAAGTTTTACAAGATTCACAATCTGCTCTATATTCTAACCGGCTATTCACTATGTCCAAGTCAGTCGCATGAAATATTAGTTTTATTGTGCACTGTATTTTTTCCATAAATATTCTATAAATTCCAATGAGGAAGTCAAGTTTGTCGACACCTCCCACTGATCTGTTGTAATCAGCGTTTCTCCTTTCTGTCCCACCATTTTACAATATGTTCATTTCCAATGCCCACAAAATTTCAAGGAAGGGTTACTGTACGGTTATCTTACAATTAACCAATGACTATTCCACTAATCCTTCCTGCATACTTCATCAGTTGCTTTTCATCCTTTTTCATTATTTCCTTATCTGAAAGCAGGGGTGGTTTGCAAAGCGATTTGTTCGTACGGTACCCGCGCAGAGGACGTTTCTTGAGAAAAATTATCAAAAAATAATCGGTAATGCTTTTTACTATTAGAGATTCCATTCATGAGTTGCATTACAACTGCAGCACATTGACCTAACTTGCTAACATTGTTTTGAATTAGCTCTGTCTTTTTTTCCTGATGTATTATAAAGCTATTCCACTTTTTCCAAACAGCATAAAAATTTGTACACCACATCGATAAGGTTTGGGTTTTATATACTGCTTAATGTCAAGCTGACCTTTAAAACGTGTAAACTGTTCATCTATGCAAAGTTCTTTTTCTTTCTCACTTTATGAAGTCTATCAGAACAGTCTTTGGGCCGTTGTGAAATATTCAGTAGATGAAGTTTTGAACGTAGCTTGAAAAATCTATTTAGATTCATAGAATCAGATATGTATCCTAATTTATAAGCTCTTCTATTCCAGTACATTCTAATTCTAGGAAGACGAATATTGGCCACATAAATATGTATACAAAAGAAAATTTTTAATTCTTCCGCCTTTGTTGGTAAAAAGTTTTTCGTTGCTTTGTAATGCATATCGATTGGTGTACTTTGCCATTTCATTATATATTTCGTTGGTTATATACCATTCAAAATAAGGAAGAGGATCCTCTGGTATTAACTAACTAGAACTTGCATCTGACAGTAGAGGTGTTGTATAGGTATTCTTTGGTGGAACAAATTTTACCGACCGCCTCCATTCAATTGCACCTTTCGACGTGAGTTTAAAAATATAAGTTTTGTCGATATTTGTGCTTTCTGCATCGCTAGATTCATCTTCTACAACATCTTCTACCTGTATTGGTGCATCTAAGGCTACTAACTCATCGACTATTTCCAATTCCAAGGTTTCTTATTCACCATCGTCAATATCTGACAAATTTCCATAATCGAGAAAAGCCCGAAATGACTCGACATCATTCAAAAACTGCCTTTCGCGCCTACCTGTTTAGACGATCAAAACATTTTCTGAAAGATTGTTCAAATTCGATATAGTTTTGTGCATATTTGCATAAAACTAATGTATCACGTTCAAAATTTATGCACGATCTTGTCAGACCACGGAATTACCATCAACTATCACTGAGTTATTTTGTACACGTTCGTGTGCACTACTCTATAACAGAAAAATATGGTCAATGTAAAACTCACTAATTTTTATCGTACTTCATTACAACGAAGAGTAATTTATGCTCAGTAGATAAGTACCATGGTAATCCAGAAATGTTAGCTCAAAATCCGCCAAACAATTCGATTTTTATGTCTGTGTAAACTTTATTCCAAGATTTTTGCAAACTGTCTTCAAACGAGTTGTTTCATGTTTGATAAGGATAGAAAGGAATCCTATAGGGAATATATGCGCAATATTTGAAAAAGTATAATTCTCACGAATACGGGCTCTGTCATCATATTTACAATATTGGGGGTCATTCGTGGTCGGTAGAACTGTTCCTTTTGCTATTCGAAAATGCTTTTCATGTAAAACTCCGAAAATACCAAATCTACGTATTCATAGAATCTGTTTTTCTTATCACAGGAAAATGTCAAGTCTGGCAATTTTCCATTTTAAATTCTCCAGTAATCCACATTAGATCAACTAAAAAATCGTTGGCACTGATTTCTTTTGTATTTCTGTACCCGCAAAAATTGTTAGTTCTAGTTTCTGTTGTATTTTGTTATCGTCCCCCAAAATGACGGAAAAAAAAATAAAAGAATTATTATATAAAGACGTTGCCGCAATTACCTACGAAGTTTATTCTTTCATTTTAGTACATTTCGAAAGAATCGATTTAATTGTTTTCTTTCATTAATGGGTTTGGTAACACGCTGATCGACAAAATGTTAAGACGACAATATTTAACTGTGGAGATGGGTGGCCCAACCTCTATCAGTGTGTTTGTGGAGAGCGGCAGCCCGCAAGGTGGCGTACTTTCCCCAATACTCTGGTGTATGTTGGTTGACTCACTCATCGCGGTGAAGCGTATGCGGATGACATCCCTCTGTTCATCTTCAAGCACACCATGGCTGCTGCCTGCGCCTTCACATTGCTGAGGACTGGTGCACCCGTCATGATATCACAATGAACCTCACAAAGACCAGTTTGATGCTCTTCTCCAGAACACGTAAGCCTGGGTACATTGTCCTTCTAAAGCTCTTTGGACACACTCTGCAAATCTGTACCCATGTCAAGCACCTCGGAGTCTGCCTTGACTGGAAGCTGATATGGGGATAGGATGTAGAGGAAAAAATTAATGTGCATATGAGGGTCTTTGCTCAATGCAGGAGACCTTTTGGCTGCACATAGGGAATAACTAAGACCGAGACTGTGCACTGGATGTACACTTTGATAATTAGACTTACGCTCACATATGCACCATACAGAGGGGGTGGTCAAGGACACTTGTGGGTACTGCGAGCAGGAAGCTGACGAGCCTACAAAGACTTGCTTGTCTGGAAATTACGGGGTCCGTGCGATGTAGGGCCACTCCTGCCTTTAAGGTCGTACATAATCTACCATCCCTGGATCTAGTCATTAAGGCAGATACCAAAAGGCTGTGTGCAGATTGCGGTCATGGGGATGTTGAGAGGACGACTGGATTGGCTCTTCTTATTGTTCTTTGGCGTTTGGGTGGAATCTGGAAAACCCTCTGTCCAGCATGCCATTTTATGCAATGGTTCCAGAGTTTCGTTTCGGGCGTCGCTTCTCTGCGGATTTTCCTGTAAGGGAACCGTGGACTGAAGGAAGTGCCTTACCCACCCTTTCTGGTCCACCCTTAAAATTTTCACCGAAGGCTCTCTCACCTCACACGAATTACGGAATCGGGGCGGACGTTTACCTTTCTGAATCTGACATTGGGATAAAGTACTCACTTAGAAGATACACCACTGTCTTCCAGGCTTAAGTATTCGACAGTGCAAATATCCCTTGATATGGAGATCAAGAGAAAGGACATTGCTATCCTTTCGAATAGTCAAGCAGCCTTGATGGCTCTGAATGGCCCTCGGATAGTATCTAAGTTTCTGGGAGATGGCAAGTCGTCTGTGGATAACCCGTGAATGCACAACAAGGTGTGCCTTCAATGGGTGGCTGGTCACAAAGCTAATCTACCGTTTCTCGGACCGGAGTCCGGCGTATGCGTTGCTACCTCAAGTATGGGGTCTCTCATCGAAACAGTTGTTAATAGGAATCATCAGCAGAGATGGGAGAATCTGAGTACTTGCAGGTGCACTAAATTATTTCATGATGGGTCTAATAGGAATATGTTAGATTATCTCATGGGGCTCTGGAGGAAACATTGTAGAACTGTCGTTGTCATCATCACCGGCCACAGCTGGCTTCACACTCATCTAGCAAGGATGGGAGTTGTTGACAGCCCTGAGATTCTGTCCTGCCTGGTATGAGAGCCTGAGATAACCGAACACTTTTTGTGTTCTTGTCCGGCCTTCGCCCGGAGCAGGCTGTATACTCTACGTTGTGCCCCCCTATCTATAGACGAGTTGAAAAACTTACCTCACCGAGGTGCCTGATGCGCTTCATTTAAAGGACATGAAGGTTTTTGTGAATAAGCCTCAAGCAGGACAGCACAATGGACCGTTTTGGCCTCCGTTCTTGGGATCTCTCATCCACTGCCTTAAAAAGATACCCAAGGGGACTTTAGATTGATGATATTTATAACGGGTGCTAGAAGCTATAAAGTTTCTGGAGCTATTATTCAGTGGTAATTGCCAAATACTTTCCAAGCCTAGTCCCTTGTAATACTTCATAATCTTCGTAATACTTCCCATCTTAAGTTCTTCAAGGCGGAATAATAATCCTCTGAATACTAAATTCAGGATTCGGGCAAATTCTTAACTATTTAAACTTTTCTCCTCCAAAATTATATTATTGGACCAACTTGAGAATTCTTTTGGCATTAAATCCTTAGTGGAATTATTCTCGGTACTTTATTCATAAGATTCATAAAATCTCTTAGTTCTCAGTACATTTGTCAAGAAAATGCCCAAATCTGTAAAAATGTCTTTATGTCTTTCAGTGAAATTCTCCGCGATTTCATTAATCGTTTTTGTTAGACCCAATTTTATATACTTATCAAGCCCTAGCAAAGCTTGCGAAACTTCAACCTACAAATATGCTTCATCATTATCCCTACGTTTACTCAGGTGTGGTGTTGAGTTTGTAATTCTATTTGGGATATTAAACTTTATTGATTCAAAACGAAACCAATCAAATTGGTAAATAGTCCAACTTTTGTATAGTGTCGAGTGTGTATATTCACTATAAAGTCTAGGTTAAAAATATGAAACTTTGATTTACTCTCACAAATTGAATTCTTCGTTAGCCGATTTTGATGATTTTACAGATTATAAGGGTGTGCCAATACCAGGAAACATACATATCTACATAAAATATGTGAAGCAATATTGTAGGTACTTATACCTAGAATTTTATGTTGATATTAAAATGAAAACTTATGCAGATTTACATAACATTTACATAATGAATAAACAATTTTAAGTCAGCAAAGCAGGTAAAATTTCTTCTCTTGGAGTACACATCACAACTTCAGTTAAGAGAACATACGCTCGTGTTAGACCGTCACTAACATTTACTTCCGAAATAAGCTTTGATAATTTAGTAGTTGTGTCTTTTATGTCATATGTGTATGTATGCATAAAATTATGAAATTTTTATGGATATAAGTCGTAGTAATTTTGACAAGCTTCCATATAACGTGAAATTTTCGATAAGTTAAATAAAAATTGTGAAGGTAACTATAATGTTGGTTGTTACGTAATGATTGATGAGAAACCAGAAAGTGTCCGTGGGCGATGCAGCTTTAGGCAATATATACCAAACAGGCCCAGGGCGTTGATCGGAATATAACAATGGATAACATGTGCTATTCTTTTGCCAAGGATCTTTCGGATTAAAAGACACCAGTAGTTGGAACAATAAGGAAAAACAGCCGAGTATTGCCGTCATTAGTTTCTACTGCAAAACAGTAAGCAATAAAATCAACAACATATTTTTGACTTGTTTTACCAGAATTAAACTTCTTACTTTTAGTTATAACTTTATAAAATAAAAAGTGATTAATGAAATGAATAAGTTTTGGTGATATTATAGAAGTTTTGTTGTATTTACTTAAAATTGCTATATTATTAAATTTTTTTGTTATATATGTTTACTTTTTTATACGAGGGAATATAAAGTCGTCGATGGATTACACCCCCATGGGTATAACGTACTATAAAATTAGTAATGCAGAGTTGATTCAATATGGATTTTCATCAAATTTATCCCATTTTTGGAAAATAATTAATTAATTAATTAATTAACTATGGACTACGTACGTTTCAGTATAAACTTAATTAATCCAATTCGCACGGTATGAATAGATCTTGTTCGAATATTCGGTTTTATAAACTCATTGCATTTATGTAAGTTTAAAATGGATTTATATACATAATTTTTTATTAATTTTATGAAAAAATTTTTAGCCGTCCAATAAAGAAAACCACAGGTTTTCATTGCCCTTAAGTACTAGAATTAACATCTGTTGGCGGCTATTTGGATTGCTTTTGAAAATTATTTAGATAATTATAATATTTTTTTTAGTAAGATTTTCTGACGACCAAATAGCGTAATTCAAAGATTATTAACTAATATCGTCACGTTTATAATATTTAATGCATAATGTTTTGTGAAATATCCCACGGCAATACTAAATAATGGTCCCGTGAAATTTCTCTGGTTCTTCCGCTTTTAAGTGAGGAACCAAAATTGAAAGTGTTTTTAGAACTATATCTGATGAAAAATAAACAGAGAATACCAATTTAACCACAAAATACACACATACATTCCACTAACATATTATTTTCCTATTTAATCCTTAAAAACGTTATATTTCTACGTTTAAATTTGTGAGATCTGCGGTCAAGCGAAAGGGGTGCGCCGGTTTATAAGGATAATAATATGAAAATTTTTTTTTCAATATATATATTGCTTACAACTAGTATCACAAGTAAATTCAGTTCATAAAATAATAATAACGTAATAATTCAATTCTAACAAATACCCTATCCTACTATAGCAAAACAAATCCGGTATAATAAATTCAAATAAAAGCTAGTTTAATAATAAAATATCAGTGTCGCTACTGCTCACTTTATTTCTGTAAAAAAAGAAGAGAATCTACAATTAAATTCATGAATTAATTCAACAAAATATTATTTTTCGAAGTATACTGCCACGTGTAGGCCTTTGTAGAAAAAAATGAAAGCGATGCAGTGTGCAGCTGCAATGTGTATGCTGGAGTATGTAAGGTAGCAGTGTGAGAGCAGAATTAGATTTATAATTATGTTTACGTGGAAACAGAATTAAAGTGAACTGTGCGTGTAGGCGCAACAAAATAGTAGTTTTTTCTGTGCTGCCCCTGTGAAAATGGTAGCAACAGCGGAATTAAATTTCTGCTCAGATGTGTATGTGGAAATGAATCAGGAGTAGATTTTTGGAGCCAGTTGCAAAACAGCCATATTTTCTTTCTTGGCCCATTGTAGATCACAGGTAATTTTTTATTAACTTAAATTTTTTGAAACTTTATTCACATGAAGCTATCGTCTTTGGCAATGTTACAAAAACTCTGAATGCGATTCTTGGAAACTGTATTCGTGAATTGATTGAAGCAAATCCAAAACCAGATTTTTTCAAACCATCGGCGTACATTTTGTTAATAAGATCGCCAGAAAGGAGTACAAAATCTTCTGAAACTTGTTACAACATTACAAACCCACCTCCTCGTCAGTTAGAATAAAAAAACATCAATCGATTCAAAAATTGGTAAACGAAGCTCTTATTTTGTGGCAATATTGGCATCACTCATCATTTTGTGATTCAAAAAGTTCGAGTCGCTTCTTTTTTCTTGTTTCTTTAACGTTTGCTGGTATAACCATATCTTTAGAACATTTTGTAGAACTGTCAAAAATATCTTCCATGTCAGGATCACAAGCCAACCTCAGCCTTGTCAAGCGGGTAAATTCAAATCGAGAGCAAAAAATTTATTTAACAGTTAAAACTCAAAAATAATTTATACTTGTCAAAGGCAAATGTTATTAATATTATTATTGGGCTCACAATATTTTTTTTTTTTTTAAACAGACGGCGACCCTCCGGTTCAACGTCTGCCTCACTTGCCTTACTCTTGTTACATCTGTGTAAATAAAATTGTTGGTCTCTCGGATCCTGATTCCACAGAGAAACCCTGTTTTAGTTTTAATTTTAAGTGTCAAACGGCCAACCGCTCTTACACATATTATGTGCATACATATTTCTTGTATAAAGTTCTTTTTTCTTCCTTCTAATTTAGTATCGAATTCAATATTCATAGAAAACGATGTCTTGCTCTAATTGTGTTCGGTACAATAGGAAATCAGCTTAATACTTTGGGTTGTTTGCCTCTTATAAAAAAGTCATTTTTGAAAACCCTTGCTTACAAAAAATAATTTTTGAAGACCCTTGGGGGTTGGATTGTCATTATTTGCCCGGCCCGATTTGAAGATCCAGTCCGGTCCTGTGGACCACCATCGCGAAGAAAGCACATTCACGCCGTCTAACGTAGATTAACTTTTTCGAAGAGTACAAATAAAGTAGCACGCTAAAATAATAAATAAAGAGTATTAATTAAACGACGGTAAAGGACTAATAAGTACTCCGTTCACAATTTCAGACCTCCGCATTTACTGAAAAACGTTGTTCCAAATGTATTTAGCAACTGACAAAAACATTGATCCAGCACCGAATAATGAATATTGTGAAAATTATGAATTGAAATGTGAAAACTACCTATCAGTTACTAAAATGCATAGGTTCAGCTAATGCTGATATAAAAACCACTCGCAAAAATTCAATTAAAGTGGAAGATTTCTTGGAAATAGGGCTTATGCCTGTTGCACGTAAAATGAGTAGAGTATATTACGTTTTAATGTTCGCCAAACTGTAGATTATGATATTCCAAGTTATTCTGAAGTTTAAGACTCGACTCCTACATACTTCTTGTCCAGGTCTCGGCCGCATATTGCCAGTTTCCCTACCGCGCTGAACCACACCTAAAAAGTCCCGGATAATATTTGTGACGAGACGTTTATTCAAAAAAATTTGCTGCCACCACCGTACTATTTCGTACTGCTCTGTATTCCAAAATTAGTGCACAATAAATTTTGTTTTATTCGAGAAAATAAATTTCGAATACGACGCCAACGATAACAAACAATTGAAGCAAAAACCAGGCATGCATTGTGTATGCCTGTATATTGTAGTACAGTTATGTTTATAATCTGTTTTCAGTCCGGAATTGTTTTTATTAACCGCAAAAAACTGAAATTCAAATTTTTTAAATTTCTCTGATTATCTCTCTCTTAAAAACATTAATGTTTTTTGTTTCATTACTAATCATTATACTCTATAAATTCCCACGCTTAACCGTACCGGTTAAGAATCACCCTGTAACTATGTATGTAATTGTCAAATGTGAAAATATTTCTATTGTATATGCTCCTATTAATTTTTGAATTATTCAATGACTTGTCGAAGTGCTTTAATTTATGAAACTGTCATATTTCTTCAAATCGCTATGCCATCAACAAACCTTATTAACAAATCAGATGGATTTTTAAAAGACAAAAAGTTCATTTCAAGATTTTGTTGTAAACTGTCCTATCAGCAGTAAGAAAATCGACAAATAGTTAAGGAAAATAAGCAAATTTATTTATAAATCAAATTGCATAAAACATAATTGTGTAATGAAATTTGACCTGAATTTGTATTAGTGAAATTTAATTTAAATAGAAATATATGTAAAAAAATTTCATTTTATAAAAATTGTTTAGGCGGCAGTCATTAAATTTAATTTTCTCTCACTTTGACAGTTCAGTTTTTGCGGCGCCGAATATAGCGTAAGTTCAATGCACGAACAAAATTAAGGGAAAAATTCATTAGTAGATCTGAAAATTGGTTTCAATAGATCCCACTCAAAAATTTCAAATAACCGGGTGGTATGAGTTCACACTCTACATTGACTCTTAAACGTGCATTACAATATTTCTTCATACAGAGCTCTTTAGACAAAGCAAACAAAAAATTTCAGCCGAAAAAATATTTTCAGCTGTTATTATTTTGAACTAATCACTACCATACAATAAGAAGCCAACATTCTTAATATTGTCAGGGACAATGGGCTCCCTGCCAGTAAATATAGAACACAAGTTATCAGTCAGCGTATTTAAGAGACTATTTTTTTCCGATACTTACCTAATCTAAAATCTCATCCTTACTTCATGTATGTACAATTCAAGATGGCATCGGTCCAATATCACTTATAAAAGCCCTTAACATCAATTAGATCTGAACAATATTCTGATTTCTTAAGATGTCCTTAGAAATAAATGACTTCACGTGAATTCTATCAAATTGGATTGAAGCATTATATACCCACCAACCAACAATCAGAATATATTTTTCCTCTATTTTGAAATTTCGGCATAGTGATGAAACCTTACCGAAGCACTCAAATTATAAGAACAGAGAGCCTTTATTTTAAGAGTTGGCATGAGCCCTCTTTAAATCAACTCTCGTTCTTAGAATCTGAGTTTCTATAGGAGCTGCAAGGGCAATTGTTACGAAAAATAAGTAGCACAGTCGCCCAGAGGAAGTCATTAAAGGCGCCTTATTTTGCACGGCTTTGAAATCATTTCAAGAATTTTGTGAAGTCAACGTTTTTCAGTTAAAAAGCCCGTGGTAGTTGAATAATTTTTCAAGTGCTAACCCACTTGTTAAATAATAATTTCACATCATTTTCATTGAATTAGAGGGAGAGAGAAAACGAGAGCTTCTAAAAAGACACTCAAACTGTACTCTGCATAGAGGCCAACAGCATTTATTTCAATAGGGAAAAACTCTTGCTTACAGTGAAATGATGTTGTTGATAGTTTTTACCCTACGATGGCCTTGGCCACAGAGAAAATTTCTCAAGAAATTTTATATTTTAATAAAATTTGTTGTTTAATTGAAATCAAAATTAATTTTCAATTTAATCTTCTGTAGAGTTGCTGTTTTCGTCAAGGATAGAAGTAGGTCTGGGAGCAATTTTAATTTGGGGTGTTTTTGGTGGTAGGATTCAAATAGAGAATCGCAATCAGCCGTAGATTTATTGGAATTGGATGATATAAAGATGGTGGAAAAAATTGGGCACGACTGGTGCATAGTGGGTCATCAGCCCAGGCGCGCATCCAGACCTGCAGCCTTGAGGGTTCACAACTAAAATGTTCGAGGGGGGGGGGGGGGAGGAAAAAGTCGGAAGTATTCGCTTTTAATTTTTTTTTAGGCCAGCCCATTACTTTAACTCGTACACGAATTTGTCTGTCTGTAAATTTATTTATATATTGCTTTTTTACTATATTCGACACTCTCGGGGTCACAGCGAGCTGAAATTTGGCACACAGGTTCATGTCGCGTGAAAATTGAATCTATCAAAATTTGAACCGGAAATTTCCATGGAAAGCCCGGAAAATCAGGGAAAAACATTTGAAAATTTGGTACAAATTTGATTAGTTATAAATCCGTTTCAGGAAAAATGCAGAGTCTTCCGATTTTTCCGAAAAAATTTTCCGGAATTTTCCGACTTTTCCGGAAAATTTTTCGGTAAAAAAGTTTTCTAAATTATGCAAAATCACGTTCCTTATCAACTGGCATCATTACTTTCTCTCCGACAATGGTGAAAACTTGCAGAAAAAATCGAGGAAAATTGATGTAAAACGCTTTTCCGGAGTTTTTCCGACCAAGGAAGCGTTTGAGCGTTTTGCAATCTAAGACAAAGTTATAGAGCGCAATAAGTTGCATAAAGTTGCTTTTGTGGAAAACTCGATGGAAAACCCGGAGAAGCGGGAAAATCATCGGGAAAAATTTTCATCAACATGATTAGAATTAAATCTCTTCCAGGAAAAATGCCGAATTTCCAATTTTTCTGGAAAATTTTCCGAAAATTTCCGGAATTATCTGACTTTTCCAGAAAATTTTCCTACAAAAAAGTTATATAAGCTATGCGGAATAATTTTTTTTCCGTCCTACTGGCATCAATACTTTCCCTTCAACAATCATGAAAACTTGCATGAAAAATCGAGGAAAATTCATGCAAATTTCTAAAAAAAATTCATAGTAATAGGAAAAGTCTGTGGAAAACATGGAAAATCGGGAATGGGATCAAGTTGAAATACAGCTAAAAAGCGCTGTTTAAAACATAATTTCAATATCAGAAGACCGTTGCAGTACTTCAACGATTTGATACTCGTAAATGTTTGTTTTCGGATCGGCACCAAACATGACTTAAAATGTCGGTAATGATAAGCTGAACAAAAACTTCCAGGCAACCACGGTTCTGACTTCCACTCATCTCATCGTAACTGCCTTCAAAATTTCAAATTTTTCGAAACCTCGGTAAACCGTAGTCCGAGTTATCGAAACTGTTCGGATTGTGTTCGAAGTACGGTCAGTCGATTGGAAACTCTCGAGTCGTATGAACACAAAAAAATTTCACTGCGAATATTCAAAAATTTACTCAAAATAAAGAAAAAGAAAGAAATATAAGGATAAATATATGAAAAATTAAAGGAAAACGGAAAATTAAAAGGAAAACGGAAAATTAAAAAGAAAGTAAGAAACTGAAATTAAATTAGAATTAAGTAAAAATATAATTAAGTTCGGTTAAATTGATATTAGAACAATTTAGTTAACGTGAAAAAGGCAGAAAACAAATTAAGTAAAAAACGAGTTTTCTAACAAAACTGAGGCCACGTCGCATGAAAAAGTAGAAAATAAACTTTTCTTCACACGCAGATGTGGAATCAGATTTTTTGATTGGGACATTTCTCTTGAATATTCTTTCTCTTCATGAATCAAATCATTTATTACCTATGATTGATCATACTGAAATATATCGCTGATTGTCAGCGAATAAAATCTGAGTCGACCTCTGTGTGTGAAGAAAAGTTTATTTTCTCCTTTTTCATGCGGCTTGGCCTCAGTTTTGTTTGAAAACTCGTTTTTTACTTATTTTATATCATATTTAAGTTAGATATCACAAAACCCAATTTTCTGTTCGATTTGGAAAACCTGTCGATAATATTATCCACATCAATGTCGATCTTAGAGTGGATAGACATTAAGAACTCATATCCAGATACTCTTTCTCGTGCAAAGATTGTAGAAATAGATATGGCGCAACCGATTCTGTTACGGGTAAGGTAAATGAGAGTGAGAGCTTGCAACTTGATTCACATTGAAACGAATAGGAGTAGAAGTGTCACTGACCATTTCTTTTGATGGGAACTTAACTGATCTTCCTTTCTTCTGGTCTTATCAGTCTTCTGCTTTCTACTTTCACTACTATTTCTACCTCCATCGCTAACTATAAATTAAAAGTAAACGTGAAGTTAAATTAAACAACTCTACTTGAATTAATACGAATGTATAAGCAAAGCAACGCCAACTACGGCAGAGGAAAGTGAATGGTTTTTATTTTTATAGTCTTGCCGTAAAAATTGTAAAGAAAATTGTAGAAACAATTTTAGTGGCATCAATCCAACTGATCATTTCCAGCAACTAATAGTGTATAAAAATTTCAAAGATAAATGTTCACATAAATTTCTAAGAACAAAATGTATGCTTGTCAACGCTCATAAGTACTGACATACTAAATATTTACAAAAAAAATATCAAAAATCTGGCCTACTTTGAATACCATTACGTATACGGAATTTCAACGAAATAATTTTGATTTTGGAATACTGCCAGAAGAATTGGAGGTCGCATAAAACAATTAATTACACCAAGATATATAAGTCGCCTTAGGTGACCGGCATTGATTACAGCCATACTCGGCAGAAGGTGGAAAAGGGACGAAAATTTTAAAAAAATTTATTAAAAATCAAGAAATTAATCTCGGAATTTTTTTAGATAATTCAACTTTTATTAGACGAAAATAATATTGCTTATAAAAATCTATGTAGAAGGGACCCAATGGTGGGGAGTTTCGAAACCCCCCCCCCCCCCCCACCGTGCGTTCATAGTTAATGCCTGTAGTATTACCGAAAACCTCTATGTTAAGCTTCTATTAATTCCTGGTCTCTTTCACAAATCTACTCCAAATAGGTGTGCAATATCTTGTTGATGCTGGCCCATGGTTTTGCCCAGTATTGTGCGACGTAGTCTACGTGATGTAGACTGCATTATTGCCTGCACGTCTCCAATTATCTGTAGACAATAATCTCTTGTCTACACTTATTTTACAAACGTAGACAATGCAGAGAATAAAAAGTTGGTAGAAATTCAAATGGATCTATTATAATTTTTTAGTTAGAAAATAGATTATGAGTACAACTAAAAATAAACTTAACTATATTTACAGTATTTACACCAAATAAACTGAGTTGTAATTAGGAAAAGTTATACAGATTAAAATAAATTAATTAGAATTATCATCATCTTCAGTATATGCATGATCCTTAATTCTAAGGGAATAATAAATATGCAGCAATCGTTTAGACCTTTCAAAGGTTAACCGATTTCTGCTTGGAGAATTCGCGTGTGAAAAAGTCTTTCAATTTGGTCAGGTGATGCTGGAATCTGCAGCAATTTTATGGCCAACTGGGACAGAGTTGGGTGATGTATTGCTGCCATATTCCAAAATACAAACGGTTTTTTTATATCTTTCTCGTATAGATTTCTTTTGAAAATTATTCCAATCTTCTATTCCCGTACAATTCAATTCCTTAAATAAAAAATTGTTGATTTTCCCCTTATGACCATTACTCAATTTAGCATTATCATACGTGGAGTGCAAATAAAAATCTGCCAAGGCGTATTTGTTCAATGCCATATCTACTCATGATTTTAAGCTAGTACTGTACTTGAGTTCAAACTTGTCCGGAAGTGTTAAAGAAAGCCAGCGATTTACAGCATCTGCAGCTGAACATTCAGATGATTGACAAGTATTTATAAGTTCACATATGGGGTCAAAAGTTTTATGTTATCTTTAACATGATCTACAAATTCATTGTCAAAAAGTCACTTAGCAACATGTTGCTTAATTTTTTTATTTTTCGATTCAGCTGTTATACATTTCATATATGACAAATTTTGTACCAAACATTGATAATAATCTCAATATGAACACCATCTAGTATCACATGGCAGCTTAATCCTACTTCCACCTTTCTCATTAACATGCTTTTCAAAGTCGGCTTGCTTAAACTCTTTTAAAATAGATGTCATTTTATTTGTTAATTGTTGGTCTAGAATATCCTTGGTAAATAAATTTCCTGTGTGGGTACTACAGTTGCTATGCCATATAAAATGCTGTGACAGTTTTCCCATTTTAAGCATGGCACTAGCATTATCGGGTACAACAGCATAAACATTGGTTGAGTATAGCTCTTTTGCAAGGTCCACTGATTCTACAAAAATTTCGAACAATTTTTCAGCTGTCTCAGAATCACCAGTAAGGTCCCAAGCTTGAAAAACACCTTACTCCCCGCTAGCGTTGTGCAACATCGAAACAACAGTTTTCGTATTGATGGAACAATTTGTATATTCATTATCAAGTAATGTGATTGAAAGTGCTTTCCTGCCAGGAATTTTATCTGTATATGCAGGCCGTATTTTTTTAATGAAATTTTGAACCGTAATGGTAAATTGCACGCAAAAATTAATTTTGAAAGGGCTTCATTTAATTCCTCTTCACCTTTATCGTTCAATTTGTCAACAAAACTCGACATTGAACTTGAGCTGTTTTTGTAGAACGAACTTTTATTATTTTTACTTTGTGAAAGTGAAGGAGATGATAGTGATGTATTTCCAGAGTTAATTGTTGATGTCGAAATCGAAGCTGACGAAAATTGATTTTTTTTTGAAGATCCATCAGTCGGATGTAGCTTTGGAAAGCTAAACGTAGTGGCGTCTAATGAAGATGTTGATGGACGTGAAGAGCTCAAATTTTCGCTAGACATACCTTCGTAGTTTAAAGAATCCACATTCTGTAATATTATGAGTATGATCACATTTTTTTTTGGTGTACAATAAAATGACTTAAATACTAAGTACTCACTGTCACCTCTGCATAAGCATTTAATAATGGATCCGAAACTAAGTCTATAATCGCTTCATTTTATTGAACTGCTGCGTCATCCAAAATAATATAATTGTAATTAGTTTTGTTTTGTTCTTCCGTTTGCAATTGAGTAGTTGTTTTGGCTTCTATAGTTTGTTGCTTGCAAACATTTCTTAAGAAGGAACAAAAATTTACAAATATTTTAAAATACTATATAAGCTTCTCGTTATAAAACAGAGCAGATTTGTATATTTTATTTTGTCGTACCTGTGTCCTCTTAGTCGACATTCAGCAGTATCCGAGCTCATCAAAAGCTTTATTTTTCAGCCTTCCTGGTATTTTATAGTTATAGCTTTTTATTTTATTAAGAACAACTTCACTTAGCGATGGTCACGTACAATTAGCTGTTCTGTTTTTGACAGAATACAAAGTTTACATTATCGACACAATAGTCTACATTGTCGACATTGTATACACTAAATAAGTTTGTCTACGCTATTGTCTATGCTAAAGAGTAGACAATGAAAGTCTACGCGTAGAGGAACAACACTAATTTGCCACAAAATGATTCTTGCCAGTCATTTTGAAAGCCATATATTTGCAGGGGTATTAATTGAGTCGTCAAAACTTTGGCACCTAAGAAGCTCATATCAGAGACTTTTTGTTTCTTAGACCTCCACCATCATTGCAAAATTGATTCAAAATTTCAGCATGAACCGAAAATAGCCGCTCTACTGTCAAATCTACTACATACGGCCTGCAAATTAATTTCAGCTTATGACTCCGTAATGGTACCATCATTATCAGGCGGATAGCAAGATTTCTTTGTCTCTTTAATTCTAATGCTCCCTAACGTAACATCAAATACTGATTTTTGTTTAGTTGAGTTAGAATTATGAAAGCCAGTATCTGTCAGAGCACGCCCATAAACCATTTTCATTCTAGTAGCTCTATTGGGAGAATGTCACGCCTTTTGAAACTTTTGCATCATCTCTTTTAACAGATTCTCACCAGAATAACATATTTCGGTTACACAATGTTCAGAAACTAATTTCTCCACCTTTCGTCGTTTTGCTTTAGGACCACTTAATAAGAACTCTTTTGAAGGCCATCCAGATTGCTTCTTTTCCTCGGTTATTATGCTGGTGGGCTAGTATCTGGACAGCTCCAGTATTCGGACAATTTTAATTTTATTTAATAAATATAAGAAAAGTACACGCATTAGGCTTAGAACTCCGTTAGAATTTTGTTTATTTGATCTTTTTAGATGCACATCCAAAATTTGGGTAGCATACATGTCGTTTTTGAGAAAATACTTATCAATCTGTGTATGTACTTCACGTCAGTGAGTTCAACACGTGTTTTATGAAAGGTGCAATTAGTGCATTGGACATCAATGAAAGTGAGATAAAATTATTAAGTATGCTTTATTTAGTGTAACTGTCTTTGTATTGGTGGAATATTGCATTTTATTAGTATTAAATCAAAAATCAACGTGTTGCATAGATCCAAACGCTCTTAATAATTTTTTCACAACGTCTACGCTCGCTACTCCAATAGTGGCTCATGCAGCTCCTTTAAACTTTGTAGAACAATCAGTAAACTTCAGCCTCCGATGTGTAACAGTTTCTGAGATGTTAGAGGCCATTGATGATATCAAATCTGATGCCACTGGTGATGACAGTATCCCACCTAGATTTATTAAGCTTCTCCTTCCAGTTATATGTAGCTCTCTGCTATACATATTCAATTCTTGCCTCACGTACTCTCAATTTCCTCGTAAGTGGAAAAATTCTGTAGTATTACCACTGGCAAAGAACTCTGCTCCTAACGGTCCGAGCGATTTTCGTCCTATAAGTATACTATGCTTCCTAGGGAAGGTATTGGAGAGGGTAATGGCCACGCAAATAATTAATTTTATCGATCGGAATGACATGCTCTTTAGATGGCAGTCTGGTTTCTGCACTGGGCATAGCTGCGAGACTGCTTTACTTAAAGTCACTGCAGATATTCGAGGCGTGCTAGACAATAATCATCTATCTATATTAGTTCTGCTTGATTTTACTAAAGCATTCGACAGCTTTGACCACACACTTCTTCTACACAAGCTACATGACAAATTCTTTTTCTCCCGAACTGTAATTAGAATGATCAGCGAATTTTTATCCAATCGCTTCCAACAAGTTCTAGTTGATGGAGTTAAATCTAACTCCCTTCCCATCGATTCTGGAGTTCTACAAGGCTCCATTATAGGTCCTCTACTCTTTTCATTGTTTATAAATGATCTTCCGCATGTGGTAATGGATGGGAATTTGCATTATATGCTGATGACGTGCAGCTCTATCTGTCTAGACCTATTGGATTGCAGGAGGACTGTGTTGCTCGCATTAATGGCGATCTAAATCGAATATCCGCTTGGGCTGAATCTAACCGGCTCTTTCTCAATCCGAAGAAGTCGACCTGCATAGCCTTCTATAGTGGGGTACTAGACGCGGAGTTATTGCCTCGCATACTGCTGAATAATGAGATAATACCTTTCTCCGAAAAGGTTACTAGCCTTGGAGTTGCCCTTAACAGCAAACTAACCTGCTGCGCTCAAGTTTGTAGTATAGTCCGAAAAATCTATGGTGGCCTCCGCAGGTTATGGCTCTCAGGGAGGTAATTGTCAGTTGGTCTGCGACTCAAACTGGTCAAGGCTCTGCTTGTTCCTCATTTTGTTTACTGCAGTACTATCTGCTCTTCCCTCGATGCAGCCTGTAATCGTAAGCTTAATGTAGCATTCAACGATTGTGTCCGTTTTATTTATGGACTACGTCGCTTTGATCATGTATCACAATATACTCCCTCAGTTCTAGGGTGTTCATTGAATGCTTATCGTGATGTCACTGCCCTAAGTTTCTTACATTGTCTAATAAACACACGTTCACCATTGTACTTATTCGAGCACCTGTGTTTCTTGCAATCGCACCGCCACTTCAGCCTACTTATACCCCGATTCCGCACACTAGTTGGGCAACGCATTACTTTGTCCACATTGCACGTAAATGGAACTATCTTCCCAATGATATCGGAACGATTAGCTCGACGAGGATTTTCATAGAGAAATTAATTCAATATTTAGTATCCACTGAAGTGGTTTGAGGTCGCGAATGCATGAGCTGGGTCCGCTCCTAAAATAACTGCAGGTTGATTTTTATCATATCTTCATCTTTCTATTCTTTTTGTTTTCTTTTTCTTATTCTTCATCTTTATATATTAGTTAGATAATTGTAAGCACATAGTTGTAAGATAGCTTAAAATTTGTTTTTTATTTTTATTTAATTCTCTCCATTTTATATCTCGTATGCAAAATTAAAAGATATCTTGTTGTATACATTAAATAAATTATTGAATTGAATTGAATTGATATATTTTTTATTAAGTTCATAAAATTTTTGGACGTCCGGTAACTACAACTCTCTAATACAATTTTAAAAAATGTTTTTGTATAGGACAGAAAAAGTTAAATATGATTTTTTATTAAAGCTGTAGTATTCGGACGCATTTTAAGAAATTCCATTTCTGCTGTCCGACTAGTAAAATGGCAGTTTCAGTGTCTGGACAAAAATATTTAATACGTAATCGATTAATTAAAAATAACAGATTGGTAGTAAATAATCATAATAATTTCCAGATAATGGATGACAGTACTTATGCATACAATCCAAAAAAAAACGTATAAAACGATCCGCTAATGATGCAGAGATGCCTTAAGCTATACTAAGTCGATGTCAAAGAAAATTAATTGAGCATTATGAAGTGTGCTGAAAAAATAATTATGGAGTGTTGTTGACATATGTGGAATTTGGCTTAAACATGATAACTTGGTCAACACTGCGCAGCATATTAAGAAGATGGTTGACGAGGAAGAACATGGCTCAGTTCCTTCTTTAAACGAGGCACATCATTGGCTGCAAGACAAACAGAAAGTGTTACCAAAGACAGAGAAGTGATTACTGTTTTTGAAATGGCTCGAGAACTGGACCAATATTTAAAAAGTATCAAATAGGACGACATATTAAATAATCTTGCCTGAATACTAAATGGGGATAAAACGTGTTTTTTTTTCTTTGTTCGAAAACCAGTAAAGTAATTACATGCCGTGGATTTAAAAAGTTTATCAAATTTAGACCGGAGAAAAAAAAGAATTTTATTTTTTGCAGGCAGAACAATGTTCCTCAATGGTAGTCTTTTCACATTTTCGTCCCTAAAGGATTTTGTAAATATCATCTCAGCGAAACTGTTTTTGGGAACAGGAAAAAGATGGATGAGGAGCGATATCTTTCTCGAATATGTAGTTAATGGCGGAGTTAATGGGTCTTTCAAGGTGTAAGAGAATATCAGACCGCAGGCACCCTTTTCATAGACGGCTATAAGTTACAATTGCCGTTACAGCTGAGTGAAAATTACAAGGAAAGTATAATTTTATGTGCATTACCACTAAACACTACTCCTTATGATGCAGTCAGCTGACGTTAGATAGAAAAAATCGTTCGAGAATCGTAATAAAGAATGTTGGTCAACTTATAACAAAAACAAAAAAACTTTCTGTCTTTTGCTGGAAACTGCAATCTTGTGTAGAAATATCAACAACAAAACTAATATGCGATAACTTTTGTGAGACTATTGTTTTTTTAGTTATCTACTTTATAATACTTTTAAAATTACTTAGCTATTTTTTATTTTACTATTATTACCAAATTTGAAGTATTTGCCTGCATAAATTCTTTAGTTTTTTAAAGAGAAAAGTGCACTAAAATTTGTTCATAATTCTTTCAACTAATGAAATATATATAGTCTTGTGAAAAAGCTCATTGTGTTTATTTTTAACAAAAAATGGATAATAAAGTTCTTCCAAAAAGCCTATGTCCGAACACTGAAACTGTAGTGTCCGAATACTAGCTAAAAGCGAACTTGCTTTTTTTCTCAAACCCCAAAAGTATTTAAATGCTAAATGTAAACAGCTTAAATAATAATAAAAAAATAAAATATATTTGCATATATAGGGTTTTCCAATAAGAGGTGTTATTTTAATTAGCCCGCTATTTCGGTAGATGTCACTTTTGGAGCTGTCATTTTTTGACATTTGACAAGTAGAAACCACGCCATTAATAAAAATGGAACGCTACACGATTCAACAACGCACTGAAATCATTAAAATTCACTATAAAAATGGTGAAAATGTGGCAGAGACGGTTCGTAAAACTAGAACATTTTTGGGTCGTCGTGAAGCACCTTGTCGGACCGCAATACAGAAATTGGTAGAAAAATTCGAGCTGTCGGGACTAGTTAGTGATGTGAAGAATAAAACCCGTGCACGTCGCTCAAGAACAGCCGAGAATATTGCTGCTGTAGCCGAAAGTGTTGAAGAAAACCCAGGTTTGTCCATTCCTCGTCGTTCTTTGGAATTAGGCATTCCACAAACTTCATTACACCGTATTTTGCATAAAGATTTGGGTCTTAAGACTTATAAAGTTCAGTTAACACAAGAACTCAAGCCGGCCGATCATCAACAACGTCGAGTCTTTGCTGATTGGGTCCTTGAAATGCATGAAAATGATCCGGAATTCCATCGAAAACTCATCTTTAGTGATGAGGCCCATTTCCACCTCGATGGCTTCGTCAACAAGCAAAATTGTCGCATCTGGGGCTCGGAAAACCCAAGAGTTATTGTTGAAAAGCCTCTCTATCCTCAACGTGTGACTGTTTGGTGCGGTTTATGGTCCCGCGGGGTCATTGGACCTTACTTTTTCGAAAATGAGGCTGGAGCAACAGTTACGGTGAATGGATTGTGCTATCGACAGATTATTAATGATTTTTTATGGCCGGAATTGGATTGTATTGATCTGGACAACGGTCACTTTCAACAAGACGGCGCTACGTGCCATACAAGCAACGAAACCATTGATCATTTACGGGAAAAGTTTCCGGACCGTGTTTTCTCTCGAGGGGGTGATCACAATTGGCCACCGAGATCTTGTGACTTAACACCTTGCGAGTTCTTCCTTTGGGGCCACGTGAAAGAGAAGTTCTACGCCAACAGCCCAGCGTCGATCCAAGACCTCAAAAATGGAATTCGTGAGGCTATCGAGGACATAGGGCAGCCACTTTGCGATTTGGTTATGGAAAATTTCATGAAAAGGATAATGTCCTGTAGGCGTGCTCGTGGTGGTCATTTGGCTGATGTCATTTTCTATTATTAATGGCATACCTTTGTCTTGGAATAAAGATCCGATCGTTTGTCTCAAAAATGGCTTTTTCTTTGAATAGCAAAATAACACCTCTTATTGGAAAACCCTTTACTTGACAGCAATAAAATGATTGAGCAAAAAAATAAGATGAAACGTTAAGTGTCCGGGTACTAGTGTATTTACCCTACTTGGTAAATCTACACAAATAATTCTTAGTAATAAAATGCTTATAGATGTGGTGACATTTTTTCAAGCTCTGACTCAGTTCAATTGAGAATGAAGATACAGTACGAACCAAAATAACTTCCATTATTGTTCAAAAATTTTCCAATTACCAGTTCTCCTTTAAATATGCAAGTATTATTTGCTGGGAATGCGAAGTACTTAACTTCTCAAAAATCTCTCTCCGAGAAACAACCAATTGTCTTCCTACAATAATAAAAATGTTTATTGTATCTGCAGATTTCCCCAAAGAAAAAAGTGTTGACATTTAAATCATAATAAATAGACTATACAAAATCAGTGGAATTTTTAAATAGGAAATAATAAGAAAAAAAACTGCAGTCTTTTAAATCTAACACATATCTAAAATAAAACACGCTGGTGTTTGTGATGTTTGTCTGTTCTGTATATACATTAAACAATTAATAAACTGAAAAAAAATATTATAAAAGGAAATCCATACCTGTACCACTTATATCCATAATCCTTAAAAATTTTCACAAAACTTAACACAAGAAACACTATAACCATTGAATGTGAGCACAAAACTCAGACTGTACTGTTCGGTTTATTTAGAGCAGGTTAAGCCCTATTTTTTTTTTGTTGTTCGCTTGCAAGTGTGAGATAAGGATTTGTGTAACTACAAAGGGATATCTACAGGGGAAGTCAGCTTTATTATATTCCAAACTTAATATATGAAATGTCTTAGTTATAATTCTCCAGACTATTAACCTTCCAACTTAATAGCACAACGTCTAGGAAATTTTTTTTTCCAAACTTAATTTCATTACGTCTGGGAATTACTTTTCTAAATTTCACAAAACGTGTTTGTCGCTACGGACATAAAACTTCAGACTACTAAAATATTTTGGTTTTTCTCATACTAATCCCCTACTTAAAATATCCTCGGACATCCTGCAAAAAATAACAAAATTTACCGTACATCGTGCTGCCACATAGTACCCCTCCCCCACTTCTACTTGCCAACGAAACCAATTGTTTAGCGATACAAAAAGTGTCGTAGTGGTCTGCTGATTCGTCCATTTCGAGTGACCCGCTGTGGTATCAAGGTGTTACCATCCGCAAGGATTGTGATTCTTCGTAGACTTGAGCCGGAGGAAGGTTGGTCATCATAGTCGGCAACTGTACACGTACTGGAGTGCTCACTTGAATGCTGAATAACTGATTGAGGGAACTCGACACTGGGTTCTACAACTACCTTCAAAGATGTACTTTCAAAACTCTTTGGGAAACCATTCCGAACTGTGAGTTGGGTGTAAATCGTAAAATCTCGACGAGAGACGTGTTGTTCTGGGACTGACCTGACTCCTCCATTTCCGTGAAGCAGGGCTTCATCCGTTTATCCGAAACATAATACCTTGCTGTTCTTGAGTTTCAGAGTAAAAAACTGGTCCGTTCTTTTGATAACTTGAAAGGGGTTCTCGTAAGGGGCTAGGAAAGATGCTCGTACTGCATTGGTTCTAGAAAAAGTGTCTGTACAATTACCTAAGTGCTTCAATTTAAAAATTGATTATTTGGAATGGTTAACAGTCGGAATCGGCAAACACTTTACAAGAAGAGACATCAAACTGGACATTAAATTGGAAGTTTTGAGGAAAGTCTCCAGGCAGGCGTTAACCTTTTCGGTAAACCAACTCCACCGGAATTGTCAAAAATTCCTCCCTGAGCACTGTCCTGAAGCCTAACAATACGAATGGAAAAATCTTTGATCCAGCCCTCTTTCTGTAGGTTATAATGCAGCTTTCAGCGTCCTATACCATTTTTCTAAGAAGCCGTTTACTTGAGGATGATATGCGGCAGTACGGCTACGAGCGAAACCTTACAATTTAATTTATAGAGCTCAGCAAAAAGTGTTGATTCAAATTATTTAGTCTCTCTATGAGGATGAGACAATATCAGAAACCATTAGAAATTGGGAACTTTCCATAATGGGGGCTCGTCACTGGGTGATTCATCCTAATCTAAAGAGAAGACAGCATTTGTAGTCCCGATACATGGATTCTTTCAGTTTAAAGTGCTATCATGTGGTCTAAACAACGCTGCCCAAACAATGCAAAAACTGAAGGCCGGCCTTTTCCTACACGCAGCAGACAAATTAATCTTTATTTATTTAGACGATATTATTATTACATCCGAAACATTCGAGAACCATTTTGAGGCTTTAGATTATGTTTATAATAAACTCAATATGCAAAACTAAGTATTAATGTCGACAAGAGCAAATTCTGCCATTCAACATTGCACTATTTAGGATTTTTGTTAGATAGGAACGGGCTACGTACCGGTCCAGAAAAAATAGACGCACCTATAAAGAACTCAAGCGTTTTCTAGGCTTATACTCATGGTACAAGCGCTTTGTTAAGAATTACGCGATTATAGCTTCAGCCTTACATGATCTTACAAAAGGCACTAAGAATAGACCTATAAGCTGGACAGAAGCAGCCCAAAATAGCTTCACCGAATTAAAGAATGGTTTAATATCTGCACCTGTTCTTTCAACTACAGACTTCGAAAAACCATTTAATATACATTGTGATGTCTCTGACATCGGTCTAGGTGCCGTCATGTCACAGAAGCTGAATACGAACATCCGGTAGCCTTCGCTAGTAGGAAACTACGCGGGGCGGAAGTTAACTACTCAACAACCGAGAAAGAATGCCTCTTTGTGTTATTTGCCGTTGAAAAATTCAGACCATACGTGGAAGGTAGCCACTTCAAAGTACATACAGATCACCATTCTTTAGTTTGGCTTTTCAAGCAGCAGAATCCTTCAGGCAGAATAGCCAGATTGATTATGCGGCTACAACAGTTCGATTTGTCAGTTATCCATAAAAAAGGAAAAAAATATTTTCGTTGTAGATTGTATTTCACGAATTCCTGATGTAAACTTGGTAAGGTTTGACGTGCAACCTCATGATACGTGGTACTTGAAAATGTCGGCGAAAGTTTCGCTAAACCCCAATCGTTTTCGTAACTGGAAAATTGAAGTAGACAAATTTTACCTAAAATTCAAAGACAGCGATGTTACATACGGTCAACAATTGTGGAAGCTTGTAGTACCAGAACCTCATGATACGTGGTACTTGAAAATGTCGGCGAAAGTTTCGCTAAACCCCAATCGTTTTCGTAACTGGAAAATTGAAGTAGACAAATTTTACCTAAAATTCAAAGACAGCGATGTTACATACGGTCAACAATTGTGGAAGCTTGTAGTACCAGAACCGGAAGGGATAAGGTCCTACATGATTGTCAGGATAACCCCATGTTAGGCTATTTCGGAGTAGCGAAGACCAAAGCCAAATCTTTAGCCGATACTACTTGCCAGGGGTTCCAATAGACTTTAAAAAATATGTGGACTGGGGTGATACGTGCAAGAAAAGCAAGGCAAGTAATGCTAAAAAAAAAGTGGTAAAATGGGTCGGTGCAAAAGGTCAAAATGATATCTACGGATTTGCTGGGACCATTACCACGATCATCCAAAGGAAATATTGCATTACTTGTCGTCGTAGACTTTTTCACTAAATTCTGTCGTCTTTTTCCGTTACGGTCTACAACAACGCCCAATATAGTAAAAAACGTAGAAGAGAGAGTCTTTCTTCAGTACCAAACAATAGGAAATATGCTGAGGTCATATGTAGGTACGAACCACAAGCATTGGGATAAAGAATTAAACAAAATCAATGTAGCCTTAAATACTGCGGTTAATGAAAAAACAGGTCATACACCATTCTATCTTAATTAAGGTAGGCAATTTATATATAGCGGGAACGAATACCAGCTATTCGATACAAACGATAACCCTTTAAAAACACGGGAAAACTTCCTCCAAAAACTTGAGCTATACCGAATCAAGACCTTAGACAAGATTATAAATAAACACAGAACTAACAAAGACCACTACGACAAAAAAAACGTGATATTTAATGTAGGAGATACAGAATTTAAGAAAAAAATATTGGACGTTGGCACATAAAGGATCTTAACAAAGAAATAAGTACTTCGATTGCATATGCATATAATTTATATTTGTAGAATAAGCCCGCAGCTCCCGACACCCTTTGCTTTTACAGAAAAATTATCCTTTCTAGAGAATATGAATAATTTTTCTTATCCTGGTGAGAGGGTATGTAGCGTTCGAAATTTAATTCAAGCAAATAGCCGAATCTGCAACCTCCAGTCTCGAAACCGATCTCTAGTCAATACACATCACGCGATCGTAATTGCGAATATACGTGACTGTACCAATAAAGGCCTTACTGAAATTCGAAGATTGGCGAGGGCTGAACGAGAAAATTCCGGCTCCTTCTTCTTGCAAAGTGGTCCGAAAGTATGTTAAAGAATAGAAAAATCAAATAATTGTTAATAATTGTAAACAAAATAGTAAGTTTATTTAGATAAAAATAAAAATAAATAAAATAAAGTGTATAACAAGTAAATTAGTAAAAAAAATAATGAAAAAGAAACAAGAAGAACTTATATAAAATTACAAGTTAATGACTGTGCCGAGCCGTAAGTAGCAAATTTTCAAATAAAATCCATTAAAATAATAATATAAATGTTTAGCCTAAGAGTATAGGAGTATGAAAACAACTACAGACTACGTATGACAAGCCAAGGATTTAATAAAAGTTGTTCAAAGAAAACAGTTAATAGGGAAAATGGACTACGTGGAAGCATGACCAACATCGAGTACTGCGTCAAAATAAAAATAAAAGGAATTAATTGTTAACTACTTATTAATTATTGCCACTGCTAGATATTTATTTAATTAACTGTTTATTTATTTACTTACACATGCGCATGCATTCTAGTTATATGTCCTAAACACGTAGCCTTAGAATTTATTCAGTGATAGCATACAGGTGGCTAGATAAGCAAAATTAGAGTAGGAAATTAAAATTTGAAAAAAAAAATAACAAAAGAGACATCAATTAAATAAACAAACAAAAAAAATCGCATGTATAAAGTGTATAGATATTGTTTCAAAGAAAAAGGAGCAAGAATTCACAAAGAACAAAATTACGCGCAAAGAACTTAGAAAGCCAAAAGAGCCACAGATTTCGTCGTCCTATGGACTAAAGAATTGTTCTAATCCGGGTAAATTTGTCACAAAGCACAAAAAAAAAAAGTACAATAGCGTTTTTGTCCATAGGCACTTTGTACAGGGAAGAAGGTATAAGTAATTGCAGGAGATTTAATTATTGCCTTTTTACTAAACTAAAAATCATACAACATTATCATAGACAAATTAATAACATACAAAGACTGGACACGTAGAACAAAAATATGCAACGCTTTTCGAGAATATAAAAATTAACGATGCGTCGACGATGCCTCGACTTGGCACTTGATGACGTGCACAAAGGGTAAGCCACCAATGGCCTCGCTCCATACAAAATCACAGTTGCCTCGATCCGAGAAGGCCACAAGTTTTTCTTAGAAATTTACTGGAAATTTCTTCCTTCGAATTTTTATGCATTGGCCGGGCCGAGAGCTGTGCCTGTGCCTTGCTCGAATATAAAATCTAAAAACGATGCCTCGACCTGATTTAGGGAGGGCCG
Source organism: Dioctria rufipes (assembly GCA_963924295.1). Lineage (NCBI taxonomy): Eukaryota > Metazoa > Arthropoda > Insecta > Diptera > Asilidae > Dioctria > Dioctria rufipes. The sequence goes on from OZ002741.1 coordinate 211,275,676, forward strand.
CAATTTTTTCTTAGTAATTTACTGGAAATTTTTTCCTTAGAATTCATACGCACTTTTGGAGGGCGACAACAATTTTTATGAGCGTAGACGCTAGCCAAGCAATAAGCAATTGTTTTTTTTTTAGAAATTTACAAAGTGTTTCGGTAGAATTTTTATTCATTTTGGTGGCCGACTAGACTTATTTTCAGATACAGTATGTACATCGTTGTTAGATTTTATATTCGAGCAAGGCACAGGCACTGCTCTCGGCCTGGCCAATGCATAAAAATTCGAAGGAAGAAATTTCCAGCAAATTTCTAAGAAAAACTTGTGGCCTTCTCTTCATCGGATCGAGGCAACTGTGAGTTTGTATGGAGCGAGGCATTAGTGGCTTACCCTTTGTGTACGTCATCAAGTGCCAAGTCGAGGCATCGTTAATTTTTATATTCTAGAAAAGCGTTGCATATTTTTGTTCTACGTGTCCAGTCTTTGTATGTTATTAATTTGCTATGACATTATTTTAACAATATCAAAACAAATATTACGATATGTGGCATATATTTAATGTAATTACATAAAATTAAGACCTAACACAAAATTTAGGGTATCATCCAACCAACTTTAAAGTAGGGGACATTGGGGAATTGTGAGTTATGAGGAATTGTGAGAAATGGGGAATTGTGAATCACGTCAATATTTCATCTGAGTTGAAAAGTCTGACTGAATTTCGCATAAAAATGCAATGAGCAAATCATACACGGTCTTCTTCTCAACTAACACGTTTGGGGAATTGTGAGTCACTGTTTTTGGGGAATTATGTGTTTATAATTTTTTATGCAAAATTCCAACAGAACATTAGTTGAGTAGACTTTTTTTTTTAATTTTTCCGTTTTTGTGTTTTTATTTTTTTATTCAAAATGCAACGCTATTATACAAAACATAAGCTATCGATTGACTTTTCCGTTGTTTTGGAAGAGATCTGGAAACTCTATTCGATCAGTGCGTAAATCTATGAATATTTTACGTGCCACTTTCAAGTGCCATGTGAAGAAAATCAATGAAGCGAACATTGATGTTTCAACAATGAATACATAATTTCTATAATTCTACAAAGAAATGTATATAAATTTTTCTATTTTTGAAAAGGTGAAATTAGTGGAAAGTTTTTCTGTAGTCCAGTAACCTAGGCTTTAGGGAGAAGAAATTAAAGTTTTTCTTGACTCTAATATTGCACTCAGACAGGATCAAGTTGAGCTGACATTCCATAGTGAAAATCTCTATTCCATAGCATGAGAAGTAGGTATATGAAAGCCAGTTAAATGCAAAACTCGTTAAGTATGTAAAATGGATAATGTACAAATTTTACATGCCTGGGATTTGTTGGTCACTTTTCAAAGAGCAAAATTCGCTTAAGTGCAACAAACTTTTAAGTGCACACATTTGTTGAAATACTCTACGTCGAATGAAATTGTTATGGACAATTGAGCACTGTGAATAATATAATGAACGTATGTATGTACATGTATACATTACGTACTATATAGTATGTACAAATACGAATAGGAACTTATATGGAAAAGTTTAAATAGAAATTTACTAAACAGAATAATTGAAGCTGAAGTAAATAATTGTGAAGAAATGTGAAAAAAGTGGTGAATATTCCTTTAGATGAAACTGAAAATATTAAAAATGTAAAGAGCAAAAGTAAATGAAGAAAGAAAAATAGAAAAAACTTAAAGGAAAAATTACGAAATTAGTATTTTGAATATAACCCAACGAGAGAAACTTGTGAAGCAGTTTTGAATATTAAGATCTGAAGAATTTTCAATTCCTGAAGTTGTTTATCAGAAAAAACCCGATAAGAAAAAAGTATGTAAAAATACGTAGGTCTTAAAAAAAACAGTTGGTTACTATTTCAAATAAAATAAAATAGCTTCATAAAATTATTCTTGATATTGACGCTGATGGACTGCTACTATTTAAAATTAGTGGGAAATCTTTATTACATATGCTGAGAAAAATAACAGAGATGGGCGTAGTGCATTAAATTTTCAGTGCATTAATTATTTCATTAGCACTAGAGGCCTCTGTGATAGTTAAAAGCCAGGTTGTACTATCACTAAATGGTTAGTGGTAGTGCAAACTTTTATCACTATCACTAAACGAATAGTGGTAATGCATAGTCTTTTGCATTATCACTAAACGATTAGTGGTAGTGCAGAGTCTATTGCACTATCACTAAACGATTAGTGGTAGTGCAGAGTATATTGCATTATCACTAAACGATTAGTGGTAGTGCAAATACTTTTCACTATCAATGAGTGATAATGAATTCGTGCATTGGTAGTGCAAACATCTTTCACTAGCACTGAACGACAATTTAATGGTACGCATATGCAGCACTACGCGTAGCTCGTTCGATCAAAATTAGTGTTAATTGTTAATGAATCATCTGCATCTCCGCAAAACAGAAAACTGAACGGAAGGTTTTTTATTCTGTATGTTCGCTCGTTGCTAGTTCAGTGCTAGTGAAAGATGTTTGCACTACCAATGCACGAATTCATTATCACTCATTTATAGTGAAAAGTATTTGCACTACCACTAATCGTTTAGTGATAATGCAATATACTCTGCACTACCACTAATCGTTTAGTGATAATGCAATAGACTCTGCACTACCACTAATCGTTTAGTGATAATGCAATAGACTATGCATTACCACTATTCGTTTAGTGATAGTGATAAAAAATTTGCACTACCACTAATCATTTAGTGATAGTGCAACCTATATTTTAACTATCATTAAAATTTAGTGTTGCTGCCATTTTAGTGGTAATGCAAAAACGCCCATCTCTGAAAAATAATCAATATTGAAAAAGCGAAGATAATGTTGATTGGTGCTTTTTTTGTGTGAGATAAAGCAGTGTAGTGCTGAGCTTTCTTTATTTGATTTTGTAGTCGAATTAAAGATATTAGTTTTGCATATAATTAATATAAAAAATGGAACTATTGGTATTATGCCATAAGAATATATACTTGTTACGCTTGTTCGTTTATCACGGAAACTTTTGTTCAGAGCCTTCGAGGAGCAAACTAATGGAGTTGGCATGGTGAATAAAATGGGTGTACGAGAGCGTAAACAAAATCCGCCACTTCAAAACCCCCAACACGTAAGAAAATTTTACCCCATCGTAAAGCTCCATATTCACTCATTCTAAATAAAAAAAACATATAAATCCACCCACGTTTACTACCCTAAAACTCTTTCGTCACGAACGGCACTCTCAGGCGCTCAGACACAAGCTTTCTGAGTCAGGGGTCTGTAAGTTGATAGAAAGATATTAAAAAGACCAATGAACTTGGATCTTTACATCTTACGGATTACCAACGGATATAAATATTTATTTTTTCCATCAGTTTCTACCCAAACAAAATTCGGAAAAGTGAATCAAACAGATTCCGCTTATACAGGGTGGGCCAAAAGTCACCATGGGGTTTAAAAATAACTAACTTTTTCGTTTGTACATTGCTCCACACCCTGTTGACCGTTTCTCTTCATTCCTTTTTTACATGATAGCCAACTGTCCGTTCTTCATAGCTAAGCATGTTTCCCCACCCCACCTTACCCCTCCTTTTTTTCATCCTACCATATGTTACCAATTTAATTTTTAAACCCCATGGTGACTTTTGGCCCACCCTGTATAATATTTAAAATGTTCCGCCATTAAATAGTATGGCGACACCATTACCAGGAAATGATCTTGACTTCGGTGGTATACCCCATATAACGTATCACGGTTCATATCAACTCCATGTAGTTTCCTGCTCGAAGGTTACAATTCGTATTATAATGCACGAAGCAAATCGGTTCGAAATTGAATTCAATTCAATTCTTTTTTAATACGGCCCAAGATACAATTAGATTAAAATCTTATAAAAAATAATAATAACGGGGACTAGAATATTTAAATAGACTACCTTAAAATGGTTAGGCCTATACTAGAAGGAAAAAATATTTATATACAAAAATTGCAAATTAAATTCAAAAACATTAAGAAAAGTTGAAAAAAAAATATATCAGAAGTCTAATAAGACCAAAGAAAACCTAAAAAATAAAGAAAAAGAGATTGAAAATAATATGTGAATTACACAGAATGTAAGATAGAAAAATTATATCCAAATGAATGACACAATAGAGCAGAAGTCCCCTGAAAGTGCCGAACTAGCCCGCGCATGGAACCCGGGAAGGTAAACTGTTCCAGAGGCCGAATAACTTGAACCTAATAAGAACCAGTGAGATTAGAAGTACGACATCGCGACAGCAGCATCTTGCGACTCCTGGTGGAATGCAACGGTTGCACAAAATCAGCTAGACAAGGAGGTTGGCCCAATTGCAATACCCTATAAAGAAAAAGCAGGTTCCTACGTTTCAAAGACTTCCCTAAAGAAGAGCCCAGCAATGATAGATTGTAATAGTAAACATGATCATATCTGCACAGCCCGTAAATAAACCTAATACAATCATTGGATACCACTCTAAGTTTTCTAGAGCACACAGAATCTAAGGTTGGTAAAACAAGGCATTAAGTGAAATGAGGGACAAAGAGTAATTTGACCAGAGTCATACGTAGGCCAAAGACGATGATGGCCTACATAGATTTTAGACAGTATGGCACTTATATTATCACAGCTGCGTAACTGGCAATTAAGGTACACTCCAGGACTTCGAGCCCTACTAACATATGGGTTATTGATGTCATTAAGTAGAGTTTTTGGCAATGCAGACAGGTCAATTTGTCGGGGATATAATGCAATGCACTAGGATGTACTAGGATTAGGAACATTGTCAACTGACCTGCAGGAAATTTTTTGGAGGTCACAGTTAACCTCTGGTAGGTCGTTTATGTATAAACTGAATAAAAAAGGGACCAAGAATAGATCTCTGAGGCATATCACAAGAAAGGAGCATACGATCTGAGGAATGGCACATTGTTCAATATGACACGATGGGATTTACGGCAGTATGAGAGAAATCAAATAATGAAGACGTTTTTTTTTTAGTCCATTTCCCACAGCGTTTCTGGGTGACTTTATATACTAGCTCCATATAATGACTTTGAAAAGCTTACAAGCCGATTAGCAATGTGCTCAAAACATTTTCAGGGACTATATCACCTACGTATCTGTCTGCTAAGCTTTACAACCTTCTGTGCCTCAAGCTAAGTGAATGCCTTCTGTGGGAATTCAGATTTATTCTATTTTCAGACCAGATGATCGAAGAACTACTCAAATAATTTACCAAACCCAAGCTTTATTGGTACTAGCAAAGTTGTGATATCTTTCAATATGCTTTAGAGTACTAGAATTCGTGATACACCAAAGTTAATGAATCGAATTGCCCACATTCAGCGATCTGTTTAAAAGAAATTAATTTAATATGATTTTTAGTGTACCGCTTAGAGTTATATTTGTAGTTATAATTGCATTATACATTTCATTCTACAAAATAACATTCAAATTAAATCCATTTTTTTTTTATTGAATTAAATAAAATTTGGACCTAAAACTAATATTAGTTGTAAAAAATAATTGAATATACAAAAAAAAAAAAAAACCAACAGTATTTTTGTACTAAATTAATTCAAATTCAACACAAAGGATAACGATGCATGCCTACTGAAATAGACACTCCAAAAATCTCTCAGTCACGTCACACTTTGAACGTGAACAAATTCGATTTACAAGAGGATTAGTCTTAAACATTCTCTCTCATACGTACGTGTAGTTTTCCATTAAGACACATTGCTGAAGTCTTTAAACTTCCGGGGCTTTAAATTAATTGTCTGAACTTCCCACTTTCTTTTAGCGCTAAAGAGATCGGTGAAGTTTTTTTCTCGATAAATTAGAACTCGAACCACAGGGAACAATTTAACTAATTAAATTCTTTAGAGTGTGCGACCAACAATAAGTGCAGTAGGTGTATGTATTTACTTTCAGTCCTGAAGGAGTACGACCAGATGATACGAAAGTTGGTACCTACTCGTACATTTCTTCACAAAGCCCAACTTGGGAGAAAGTTAAAGACAGCTAACAAATTTTAGCAGAGTCTTTTCTGTGTCGTTAATTTAGAAGAATTGAGAAGTTTTTCGCTCTACTTTTAAGTGTTCTATTGAATTAAATGCCTTTTTGTCTGAACAAGACGCCAATTTTTCTTCTTGCTCCTCTTGTCCATAAAGATTTGATCGATTAAATTGTACATTTAGCTGTAAGTAGTGATGCAGAAGTAAGATTTTTTAAATGCTAGAACATTCAACTTCTCACTTAGATTTCTATTTAAAACAAAAGAAACTATTGGGTGCATATTGCTATTACTTGAAAACTTATTTCAATAATGGCTTTCATTGCCCTTGAAAAGATTAACATCAAAAGTAATTTTTTATTAGCTAAATTTTGTTCTCTTATCTCTTCCTTATTTTTGCTTCCTGCAGAATCTCAAATATAGAAAATCAATCCCACACATGTATGAATAAAACTCGCGATAACTGCAAAAGAGATAAAGTCCTGAAGTTTTCAGAAGGCTCACAAAACGAGATGATCGGTGGTTTAACTGAAGAAGACAGTTTACAGAAAAAAGAATCGAAATGAAAAGTTCAGAGCTAAATTCTAGTTAAACTTTTGTAAAAATCTTACATCATTTTTACATAGGAACTTATTTTCTTTGATTTAGTTTCCGGGAATTTTTGTATTAATGGTATAAAGTGAAAGTATCTAACAAATATTCAATATTCATTATAGTTGACACAAATTTAAACAATCAAAGAATTAATTTACCTTTGGTCACATCGTGTCTGCAAATTTGTTACCCATATTCAAAAACGTATGTAAAGAAAATTAAAAATTAATATTTATACAATTTGTAGACTAACAATGATTACATCAAAATAACATATTGACACAGTTGTCAAACACCTAGTTCATATGTATCTCAAAGCCTTAATGGATAGTAAAAGTTGATGACAGTTGCAGTTTGATATTTACCTACTATGCCAGTTCAAATACCATTAGGGATATTTCCAGAAGCTATTTATTTGTTTGCCAATTCGTCGATTGAGTCCTTGTTTGTATTTTAATTTTAATTTTTCACATTTCATTATTAAATAAAATTTGGCTTTGTAGTTTTGTAATTACAAATTTTTTTTTGTAAATATCTAAATTTCTTACATTAAAGCATTTATGTAGTAAAATTTGAAAAACATAGTATGCTTTGCTAAAAGGGACCACTTTTACGGTTTGGTCCGCTTCGTACATTTCGTATAAATTCTTGTTATGCTTTGCATATCTAGCAGAGGTTTGTGGCAATAGACAGGAAGTATACCACAAATTGCCATACATACTACCATATCTTTTTATATCGTCGATATAGCAACAATATGTTTGTAAAACAAAAATATTTTGTGTAAATATAATACCGATACCCATACCCTCTCATGCTAATATTAATAAGTATCACATCCCTGGTTACAGCTTCGTGCCTCTTTTTTCTCAGCATAGAGGGATCGCGGCTTATATTCGAAATGATGTGGCCTTTACCATTCTTCATGATTTTCCTTCTGCCAATCCAGAGTTTAATTACATCTGGATTAGGTTCAAACTACACAAGCAGATCATCTAATTCTGTTTCCTTTATCGCAACCCAAATATATCTGATGACCACACGGTATCCGTATTTGACAATATCTCCCACAATATTGATCATTTGCTTTCTGTGTCCACCTCTTCCCAAATCGTCCTGGCAGGCGATTTTAATGTTCATAACATACCATGGCTCAGACATTCTTCTACCACAAGTCCTGCGGAGAGTTTCGTTGAACTGTTCTGTGAATCATTTAACAGTTAGTGGATGCACCTACGCGAATTCCTGATGAAGCTGGAGATAAAGCTAATTTACTAGACTTGTTTCTAACATCTCATCCTACAAATATTCCATCTCAGTCGGTTTCCCACTCGGTAATTCAAACCATTGTTTAATCATGGCTTAATTTACCACCTCAAACCTGTGCCGCCGTACTTCTCCACCTACAAGTAGGCTTATTTGGCACTATAAGAATGCTGATTGCGAAAGTCTCAATCAGTAGCTCAGAGAAATTGATTCGAGGGTCTATTTTGCTTCGAGGGATGTTGATGAATGCACATTAGATCTTAGTAACATACTTAGTCTTGGCATGCGTGAATACATTCCGTATTCTTATAGCAGATCTCAACAACAGCAAAATCGCTCTTGGTTAAACGATAAGTATAACCACGCCATAAAAGAAAAAGAGTCTGCTTTTCGCGCCTATCAATTGCATCCATGTCCGGAACTGAAAAAAGTCTACAAGACTGCACCGAACCCCTGTAAGTCCATTAGCTAGAGAGAAAAATTTCTTTTTGACCAGAATTTCAGACAAAGAATCTGGGCAAGCCGCAAAGGTAGCAAAGGTTTCGAGTCCTGGTCAAAACCATCAGGAACAACGTCACCAGTTCCTCCATTCCTTCACTACCTGGTGAAGTGATTGTTGACACCCTGGATAAAGCTAATATTTTAGCTGCTAGGTTAGCTTCAAATTGTCGTCTTCCACCCACCTCACAAACACCTGTTTTGCATCTCACGTGTGGATGTGAACAGGAGCCAATACACGTCCGTACGAGAGATGTATTCAGGGTCTTTAAGGGGATCAACATCTCAACAGCTGCAGGTCCTGATGGATTTTCACCCATGTTAATTAAAAGCTGTACCTCGTCCTTGGCTAAACCTCTGCGCAAACTATTCTACTTCGCTTATTCGACAAGAAAATTTCCAACTGCTTGGAAACTAGCTCACGTTCAGCCTACTCACAAGAAAGGAGAGGGTAGCGATTCCTCAAATTATCGATCAAATGCGATCAGTTCGATTCTTTCAAAGGTTTTTGAATATATCATTAACTCATTAATGAAGTATCTAGAAACTAATGATCTCATCAACGATCGCCCATATGGCTTCCGAGCTGGACGATCATCTAGAGACTTGCTGACCTTTCTTACGAAACGTTGGAGCCGTAGTCTTCACAATTTTGTTGAGTATAAAATCATTGCCCTAGATATTTCAAAGGCCTTTCATAGAGTCTGGTATCCAGGCCTTTTAGCCAAACTTAAAGCACTTGGTATCTCTCCTTCTCTTCTATTATGGATTGAAAGTTTCCTATATAGTCGACAAATACGTATTGTATTAGATGCCATTGCATCTGAACCGCATCCCATAAATGCCCGTGTGCCTCAAGGCTCTGTTATCTCTCCAACTCTCTTTTTAATTTTCATTAATGATCTGCTTTCTCTTCGCAGATGACAGTACTCTTGATTTCACTTATTCCTTTGACAATCTTGTGAACTCCAGGGGGTGTGCTGCATGCGATAAACGAGATTGCATGATTAGATCATTGAATAACGATCTTAGGAATATCCTCGCTATGGGGCAAAGCGAATCGCGTCTAATTCAATGCGCCTAAGACCTAAAGCTGTCTCATCTCATTATAACAAGATCATAACCATAACCATTTCTTTTGATGGAGCATTAATTTCACTAAGCATTCTTGGCATTAATATTTCCAGTAAATTAAACTGGATAGATCACATCTCTCTGTTGCCAAAGAAGCATAGAAATTTCTTGGATTTCTGTAAAGGTGTAAGAAATATTTCAGCCCGGCAAATCTAGTGCTTTTCTATAAGTCCTACATTAGACCTAGAATGGAATACAATTCCCATATATGGGTTGGGGCTGGTCGCACAGCCTTTGCTTCATTGGATATTGTCCAAATAGGGGCCCTCATGCTCATTGTCGATTCGGCAATAACTTGTCATATCAGTTCACTCGAGCACCGCCGCAATATTGGATGCCTTTCGCTCCTTTATATCTACATGCATGGTCAATGTTCTGATGAAATATCTAGTCTAATCCCTTGTATACCTTCAAATTACTCTCGGCCGTACGATAAAATTCCTTGATGCTTTTTTATCCCGAACAGTGTGAATGTGAGACTGTTTACCATCTTCTGTTTTTCTTCCGGCATATAATCTGCCGAAGGTTAAGGGCGATATACATCAGCACCTCCGCTACTCTGCTCATATCCTCTAATCCTTTCCCTAACTCCTTCCTGCCATGCTGTGCTTTGCATCATAGGGTATCCTCTGAGCTTTTCTTGATAAAAAAAAACAATGTTCTATTCCTGAAACTGTTATGATAATAAAATGCTGCACGTATTACAAAAATTTATTTATTACAAGCAGATTTAATTCAGTCTACGAAAAATAATACAGCCTTCTTCACCGCTTTATAAAATGACAAAATAAACACTTTCAATTATTATAAAACAAACAAGTAAAAAAGCTAGAAGTGGTCTAAGTAAGAGAAATTCTTTAGTTTCGAACGGTTTATCGGACAGAAAAAATAGTTATAACCAATTTCATGGGATTTCATATTCTGAAGAACTTTTCAGTGTAATAAAAACGTCTAGGACTCATCGTTTTTACAGCATACAGGAATGTCCTACATTTTTCTATGGCAACAACAATTAATTTTTCAAATTTCAGCCCCCTTCGTTGTCGCATTTTTAGGCACTGTTCAAATATATAATGAAAAACGAAATGTTTGTATGGCAACCCTACGAAGGAGTTGCACGGTTGGTGTCATTTCCGAACTAAAATTACCTTTTTTTTTTAAAAAAAAAAACTCGTGTGCGGAATTTCAGTACTCTAAGTAAACGCGTTCTCGAGTTATCGTGCGGACCGACTGACGGACGGACGAACAGATGTACCGATGGACGGACGGACATGCAAAAATCAAAATAACTTCTAATATGCGTATGTGTACAATCCTTTCTGCACCATTATTATTATTTCTGTCCGTTACAAACAGAATGACAAACTTAGTATATTAGTATACAATATGATTTCATCTTGGGTATGAAAAGACAAAATCCAAATAAAGTTTTCTAATCTTTAACAATTCCTGCAATTAATTTTGAAAAATTGTTGTTAAAAAATGAATAAAATTCTTAATGTCGTGAATTTTTGTTTTGGCAAGATATTAGGATTTTGCGGTGGGATTCACAATTGAGAAGTGAATAAATTTGGTGGTATGTCGGCGCCATTACCGATATATATTTATATCAATTACAAAATGACCTTAACTTTGAATAAACGTGAAGAAGTTATTTGTAACACTTTCAACAATTTCATTAATATTGCTTAATAGTTTAAATAAATGCAATGGACTGTCCGGATTCTGAATTCTTTTGTATTATTTCTGAAATTTTATATCCGGATAAAATATTTTACAGCAGTGGAGTTTATTGTATTTTACTGGAGAGACCTAGACGACCACCATATAGTAAAATTTGGGTCATACTTTAATAGTTCAGTCAGTAGGGGCTTTTGCCCCACAAAATATGGGGTAGTTGTGATTTTTATATATGTTATTTAGTTCCGGGCCCAAGGAAAATCGCTGGCCGCCAGCTTGTATAAAAGTTACAAAAATTAGGTTTTTTCAAAATAATTTTCCAACGTTTCATCCTACGACAAAAGTGGCTAACACAAATTTAAAGAAGACTAAATTCATACATTTTTTGTATAAACACTTTTTTTGTTAGTCTAATATGTAACGAATTACAGTAGCGGAAATGTGAATTGTATACGTATAGTATCCTTTATATAGGGTGTTTCATGCTTGGTGGTCCATAGGACTGGAGATGAAAGTAGTCACCTAGTCCAAGAACAAGTTGTTTGGAAGGGGGGAGGGGGTGGCATCTCAACCGTTCCGGAGTCATAGGATGATTAAGAAAATATGCGAGTCTTTCCCAAAATACCTGTACGAACCAAATCGATTCGAATATATTTTGTTAACAGACAAATGCCGAAAAGAAAATATCCTGAAAACAAAGCATCAACATTTTTAGTAAAATTAAATCGAATTTGATTATTCTTAATGAAAAAAAAAACAGGTACACAACCTAACAATGCCATGTATTTGTCATTCCTCAAAAGGGAACATATTACAAAAATACCATGCTAAAATTGAGTTTTGAAAAGAAAATCTAATTATAATTTTCGCAAAAAATAGGTAAAACAACCAACAATGGCATGTGTATCATGTAGCATACAATGTATGGCACAAATACAATAAGATCAAGAAGAACAATTTGCAACTCTATCATTATCATCATTACAAGTACCATCCAGCGGGAATTTCTTCGCTACATGATAGAGAGAACATGCTATGCATTTTGGTTCGTTGGTATGCATATTGTCTCGCAAGTACCGTAAGATCACAGCACTGCCAATTCTTGTAATCATGCGCTTCTACTACTCCATCAGTGGTGGCGTGTGCAAGCAAGGGCTATATAAACGACAACCTGACTGATCTCGATCTCGTTTTGCTCTTGGAATCGCTTGAGGTAGGTTGGCTAGATAGGGACTAACATTTTATATGATATAAACAATTTGAAATTAAGATAACACTTTAAGCCGGGTGTTGAAGGACTTAAAGCATCTTATCTCGGGTCTTGACTGCGATAGCACTTTACTAACAATAACACTTTATTCCTTGTCTCGACGGAAATAAAGAATTGTTATAATCAAAGATTAAAGCAAAGGATCTTAACATTAGCTTAAAGAAAATTTCTCAAATGCTAAGTATTAGACTGGTGAATACCAGCCACTTGTAACATTTATTTTACTTACATAACTAATTTAATATATTCTAGTTTTGGGTGCATACATTACACAAATCATATTTTTACTTTTACTCCATATACTTATTCTATATATATACAATATATCACATTCTTGACAAATTGTATATTAAAAAGTTGTATGTATTTGAATCTCTGACTTAACAATTGTGATAATCACATCCTCATACTAACTTTAAGCAATTTAAACATAAGTGACAGTTTTTAGTGAACGTTTTGAGGAAGTGGACAGTGTTTTGTATTAAGAAGATCAACTAGTGACTTGGAATCCAAAACTACCACTGCATTCACTTCAATCTTCAGTTAATCCAAATTTGCTTGCACATTCTAACTACGGGCAGTACCCTGTATCTTAAAACGTTCAAAGTTTACGGTTACTTACAGAGCTCAATTTTTATAAGTGCATTGAAAATGTCGCTACCAGTCCTATCGCTATGCACTTAAGTCCATACAGTCCAGTATGCATTTTTTTCTTTACATTTTGGGCAGTATTATCTTCTGTGTTAAACTTTACGTGTTGAGCCAGCCTTTTTTGAAAATGCAGTTGCGTTTCCGTGGGTGATAGAAAAATATTTTTCGTCGGTTGTTAGATAATGTGTACTGTTATACAAAACGAGCTCCTTGAACTAGTCTGATTAATCTATCAATATAGTATTCTTCTTCATTTTTGTGTCAGGCTGGCCCCTACAGCCCCCCACCCTGTCCGCACAACCAAACTCTGGCTACACCAATGCAATAAAGGTATATGCTTGCTTCCTGAGTAGTACAATTATTTAAATAATAATATAGATCCTTTTCTAGGGAGCTAGAAGCATAACAAAAAATCTTTTTCCTAAAAAAAATTCCTCAATAAAACGAAAAGAAGAAGAAAAATTTCACAAAAGAATCATATTGTATGCATGTGCACTTAGAACAACTTCAACTAGAAAGTTCTTGCTTCCACATCCTTTTAAAATAACTTTTATCTACTCACTAACCCTTGACTAAATAACTTTGTGCGTAAGGGCGACGTTCCTGATGAAAATAAGACATTTTAGGAATAGTTTTAGGATAGTAAACTTATATGGATTTACACCGGTTTTTTTTTATTTAGCATGAGTAAATGGGGTAAACAAATTACGTTTTTGAGGAGTTTAGGTGTGGGGGATGGTAGCTACTACTCTTAGGGTTGTCCAATTTGAGCCATACGTTTGATATCAAAACAATACTTTTGCTGTATCCTATTTAATGGCATATTTTCTTTTCTGCTGTAAGAAAGTTTCTAGCATACTTTTCAAATTTGTGGCGCAGCGGGCTGATTTTTCTTTTAAACGCTTTAGCATAATGTTTTACATATTTCATGGGAACATTTCAACTTTCCATGCTTAACTGTTAATTGTTTTGATTTTCATTTTATTTACACCACACTTTCGTAAGAAATGGAAGATGCGAATTAACCCTCAAAACTTACTTTGGGGTCTCCGAAACTCCAAGGCTAAAATGCTGTAATTATTTTACAAACTATGAAGCGAGCACACCCACGCTCCTAGATATGTTCAAATGGCGTCGACGGCCATCTTGGCGTCAGCCATGCGTTAGCGTTCTAAGCATGTGGATGAAGTTATAGCTGTTTTGGAGTTCGTGAGACCCCAGGATTGTAACAATGTAATATTTTGCAGTTGGAGTTTCTTGTCAAATTAATGACGAAAAATGAGGTTTTGAGCACAATATATGTATATATATATATTCTAACGATTAAGAGATACCTAACGACGCGGTTCCCGACTTATGTAGGCAGTGAAAACGAGGAGGACGGAATCATCGAAAATTTTTGTGCAGAGTCATCGGCACTTTGGGAGTTTGAAGCTAACGTGAACACAGATGAATTCTCTTCAGAAGACTACTTATCTCTATATAATTTCTCTTCAGAACAATTCCTCCGTGTTTTGAGTGTTCCAAATTATCTAGAAGGCATAGACGGATACAGGTGGAATTGCGTGGAACCTGCAAGATCTGGGACTCAACAAAGAAACACTGTACTGCAACCACAGGGACCTCAAGGCATAGTCCATCAAATAACAACAGAAAACGAATCATGGAGTGTCTCTTTCATAAAAGAAAAGTTAGACGAAATGTTCAGAAACACTAATGTTAAAATTACTAGACAAAGCGAAAAATACAAACGGGATAGGCCTGTACAGAGCACAGAAGAAGAGGAAAGCCCATTAACTTCTGATAATGTTCTGCCTTCTTTTGTTAAAAATACAAACGTGATAAAAATGGAAGCTTTGTTTGGTCTTTATTATTTGACAGATGTTCTCAATATGAATCATGTGACTACCAACAAACTTTTTAACAAAAACTCAGGGGTTGGTTATTTTCGTGCTATAATGACTGAAGCCAGATTTTAGTTTCTAACAAACTGCTTCAGATTCCACGTTGGTTCCACGATAGAAGAACGCTACGCTGAGAGAATGATAGACTGGCACCAATGAGAGACCTTTTTGATCATATCGTTAACGTTTCTAATGATGTATATAGCCCGTCTGATTGCTGTACGTTAGATGAAATGTTACTGGGATTCAGAGGCAGACGTGCTTTCAAAATGAAGATTCCAATTAAACCTAAAAAATATGGAATAAAAATGGTGATGTTATGTGACTCCAAAACTACTTACATAATTCGAGCTGTTGTCTATTTAGGCAAGGATTCTGCTTCGAGAAACATTCCGCCTGCACATTTTAATACAATGACACTGACTGAGCATATCCATGGCACCAATCGTAGCTTGACTTATGATAATTGGCTCACTTCTAAATCAGTAGCAAAAGAATTGTTGACAAACAAGTCACTATTGTAGGAACACTACGAAAAAACCAAAGAAAAATTCCTCCTAAAAAACCGTGATCGAAATACTGCCAAGTTTGCCGTTTCGGAAGAACTCACTCTTTTGTCATACTATCCGCCGAAATCTAAATAGAAGAAGGTGGTTACTCTGTTATCGACAATGCACACAACAGCAGATCCAGATGCTAAAAACAAAATACCAGAGATGGTGGATTATTAAAATAAAACTAAATGTGGGGTCGATTTAATGGACCAACTGTGTCATAAATACAGCGTGTCCAGGAAGACAAAAAGATGACCAAAGGCCATTTTTTTATGGCCTTTTAAATATGGTTGGTGTTAATTCATATGTCTTCCTAAAAATGACCACAAAAACAAATCAAAAGCGACGCGAGTTTTTTAAAAATCTGCCCTTGGGACTCATTACGCCACAAATGGAGGAACGTTTTACGTTGCGAACTTTGCCTACAAATCTTCAAATTCTAGTCGGAGCAATCTTATAAAAGTCGCGGCCTGTAGTAGCACAGGTTCCTGCTCGCACGGCCAAAAAACGGTGTGCTGTGCGCCCCAGAGAAAAGAACCGGTAACGAAGAAGTCCGATGCTGTTGGACCAGAAATTAGCTTAGCGTAATAAGAAAATAACAATAGTATTAAGTGGAAAATTGTATAAATAAAGAAGTCAGTTAGTGAGTAGCAACAGAACACGAGTTGTTTCATTTACCTGGAGTAAAGCTAGTAAGCTGCTCCGCTCATCCATACTTGGAGTAAAGCTAGTAAGCTGCTCCGCTCATCTATACATGGAGTAAAGCTAGTAAGCTGCTCCGTACGCATCGCTGCTCTACCTATCTCGGGACAATTAAGTAAACGCCCAATCATCTTGAAGGCACGTAATCTCAGTAACCGTGCCGTGTTGTGTTCCAGATCAAAAGGTGCTCAGATGAGAGTACTACAAATACTTAATAAACTCAAAAGTATTTTTCCTAGCAACCAAAATGCAATCCTGCTGGTATTCAATGTATTCCTAACAACATCCACGTTTCCCTCCTCATGGAAACTGGCCACTCTCATCCCAGTTGCCAAAAATAAGTCACCTTCCACTGTTTCTGTTTACCGCCTGGCAATTGAATACATTTTAGGGGAAAATCGTATGATCTCGCTCTGGCAGTCAGGCTTCCGCTCCCTCCATAGTTGCAAGCTGCTTTATTATGCGTTACTTCCGATTTGCGTGCTACACTTTTCCAAGGCCTTCGATAGCGTAAACTATTTAAAACTTATATCTAAACTAAAAAATATTTTCAATTTTTCTAGTTCAGCCTGTTGAGCTGGCTGTCAAATCGAAAGCAACGAGTAAAAGTGGATGTTGAGTTTTCCAGTCAATTATCACTGTATACAGGTGTTCCACAAGGTTCTATTCTTGTACCTCTTCTGTTCTCTCTATTTATAACTGATCTGCCACAGAAAATCCAATTCGCTAAGGTTTACTTTTATGCGGATGACGTGCATATTTACCATAGTAGCTCTATCGGCTATATGGAGAACTGTTTGGGGTGCATTACCGTGGATCTAGGAAAGTTATATGAGTGGACTCGTGATAATGATATAAGGTTAAACCCTGCGAAATGCTCTGAAATCCCAATAAACAACCCAAGCTTTGATCCCGAGCAGCTTCCACCAGTTTCTATCGACTCTGTTACCCTTCCATATGTAGATAAGGTTAAGAGCCTTGTAGTTATGATGAATTCATTTAAAGTGCACATATTATATCAGCGCAGAAAAATTTATTCTAGTCTATGGATATTGTGGTTGTGTGCTGATATACTACCACTCCGCACTCGTGAAAGACTTGTCAAGGTTCTCCTCTTGCCTCACTTCTGCTTTGGAAACTTTGTTTACCATAAACTAGATAATAGAAGTGAACGAAGAATAGATGTGGCCTTTAATGACTGTCTTCGGTTTATCCATGGACTGCGACATTATGATCATATCACACCCTTTAGAATATCCTTGTTACGTTGTATATTGCAGACATACTTGCATCACAGAGCGTTGATCTTCCTTTTCGGCCTTATTACCTCACGCAAACCTAGATATCTTTATAATCGCTTACAATTTCTGCGTTCAGCAAGACACCGAAAACTTTTTATTCCCAGATTCTCTAAACGAGTCATGGAGGGATCTTTCTTTGTTCAGATGATTCGTCTTTGGAATAATTTACCCGCACATATCCACGGGGCGGAAAGCATGCATGCTTTTAGAAGGCTATTTCGGTCACATAATCTTTAGTCTTTTATTACTCTTTTCAGTTTTCTCTTTATTTTTATTTTTTATATTTAAATAATTCTTCGTTTTAGTTTGCTAACTTTTCTTTTCTCTTTTTTTTTCTCTATCTTTACTTATATGATTTCTTCCTTTAAATTGAATTAAATTTATTAATTTTAAAATTATTTATTGGTTTATTAATTTATAAGAAAGTACTGTATAAGATAAATATCTTCTGTGCAATCTCATTATAAATAAATACAAAATATGAAGATCACATATGGCATGTGTCGAAGTCCCCTATGTGGCCAACATACCCAAGCCATTATGCCAAATATGTTTGTATTACTGATTTAATTAATTATTAGAATAAATAAAAATATTTTCTTAAATTGTTTTTACTTATTAATAATAAACCAAAATATGTTTGGCTACCTGAGACCCCAGGGTAGGATCAACGTTTCTCCTGGGATGGGTAGGCTTCAAGGGTTAATATGCATATGTCAGATAGATTTAAAATAAATAACTTCTAAAAATAAATTACACTAAAGAATATACACAAGAATAGTTTCAATGCAAAATAAGAAATACTAGAACTCAGAGTGAGTCTTACAAGTATTAACAATATTTTAAAATTATATTATCTCGTTTAACTTTAAATGTTTGAACTCTTTGCAGTGAATCTTAAAAGTGCTTGGTCACAGTTAAGTGCAGAACTTCAACGACTGATCAATCAGCTCCGTATGGTATTTTGTGAAAAACTGACCTTAATCAGCCTGTAATACCGAAACGTATGCTTTTGGGGTGTGAGGGGGGGCATATAATATATACAATTTTTAGTTTGGTTAGGTGAGTACTATCACTTACTGCTCTATTGACCACCATGTAGGTAATACCCCGTATTCAATTTGCACACATGCACTTTTGCAAAACGATTTTCTGCGAAAGAACTTTGAACCAAGTCTTCAGGCCAAATGAACAGTAACCTTTTTTCTCGGTCTATTCCCAATGTGTTTGCCAAAAATTTAAGGCAATTTGTTGTAGTGTATTATTTGCGCCCCCCCCCCCTTATTAGAAGAAGGTTTTTTCGAAGTTTTCTTTCGATACCATTCAAATTTGTAACCCCACCAAATTTTAAAATTTATGTTTAGAATTTATTTTCGTCTTCGACCCATAAGTTCCAGAATTCTCGAAAATTTTTTTATCGCTGAGCATCTGAAAATAGTTTGGTTCAAATAGAAAAGCATGTATGCTACATGGATTACCTTCATTACCTTTGCAGATCTCTTTATGACTTGTTGATTGATGCATGCTTTTGTTCTTGTTCTTTTCCCAATTTTGCGGGCTACTTTGACGTTTCCGTACAAGCTTCGGCGGGTGTGTTTCTAAAAATTAATTAAAATTATCAATAACAATTCTTATTATTATTTCAATATTTCACCATATGCCGAATAACCTGAAAGCATATTTCTTACGTTCAACATTGATTCTGAAGCTTGTACTTTTTATTACTCATTGATATAATCGCTTAGGACGCTTTAGGACTTTAGGTTACTTTAGGAAACTAGTTTTGGTGCTTTGAGTTAGATATTTCTTCTCTGAATTGTATGCATTTGGAGAAGCAGTCATATGCGGGGATAGCTAGACAAAATGGATTTGAGATATTCATAGATGACTTTAGAATTCTTTTCAAAATCTAATTCATATTTATATATTCCATAGCAATTACGTAGATATAAAAATTGCTTGTTTCCATTTTTAATTGGTTTGAATTCGGTGGAAAATTTTTCACTTCAAATTTTTTTATTTCCCACATTTTTGAGTGAAAATCTCGAAGTGTGCAGATGCATGTTTGAGTTATCTATAGTTATTGTTATGTATATTGAAGTAAATTATTCGTATAGGTTGTGGCCATGTCGCGTAGTCTAGAACCGATAGCGAGATGGCGGAACGAGCTAGAACATCATCAGGTCGGCACTTGAATAGCGGACTTAGACGACTAAATATCTTAAGTTAAGACTTAGAAAATATAAAATAGATTAAGTTGTGCAGAAGTTAAAGACATTGTAGTGATAATCGAGTGTTCTAATTTACCCATACAAAACAAAAAAACAGTAAAGTTATGATGGATTTTGAAGCAGTCATATCATCATAACCCTCACCAGACAATATTGTGGTATTTAAGCTTTAAGCTGAATTTCTTAGAATTATTTTTAAATATAAGTCAAATGTTCGAGAATGATGAATGATATTTTTTTCTGATGAAGCATCTTCAAATAATGAAAGTGTTTAACATTACTTCATTCTATTACACCACCATTGGCAGCACACATATCTATCTAAAGCCATTATTATCACCATCCATTATATTATCAACGTTTACACCAAGTGAATTTGGTCGGATCGTCTATTTTGCGAAATATAAATTATAGAGTGAATTTGTTTGTTTTTTCCTTTCAAATAAAAAGGTGTAGCTTGATATTCAAAGAAAAATGCCATTTTTTGAGATAAATGATCGGATCTTTATTTCACTATAAAGAGGAAGGTATGCCGTTAAAAATGAAAATAACATCAGCCAAATGACCACCACGACCACGCCTGCAGGACCATATCCTTTTCATGAAATTTTCCATAACCAAATCGAAAAGTGGCTACCCTATGTCCTCGATAGCCTCACGAATTCCATCTTTGAGGTCTTGAATCGACGCTGGGATGTTGGCGTAGACCTTCACTTTCACCTGGCCCCAAAGGAAGAAGTCGCAAGGTGTTAAGTCACAAGATCTCGGTGGCCAATTGTGATCACCTCTTCGAGAGATAACACGGTCCGGAAACTTTTCACGTAAAAGATCTATGGTTTCGTTGCTTGTATGTAACGTAGCGCCGTCTTGTTGAAAGTAAACGTTGTCTAGATCAATACCACTCAAGATGAGTTTTCGATGGAATTCCGGATCATTTTCATGCATTTCAAGGACTCAATCAGCAAAGACTCGACGTTGTTGATGTTCGGCCGGCTTGAGTTCTTGTGTTAACTGAACTTTATAAGCCTTATGACCCAAATCTTTATGCAAAATACGGTGTAATGACGTTTGTGGAATGCTTAATTCCAAAGAAAGACGAGGAATGGACAAACCTGGGTTTTCTTCAACACTTTCGGCTACAGCAGCAATATTCTCGGCTGTTCTTGAGCGGCGTGCATGGGTTTTATTCTTCACATCACTAACTTGTCCCGACAGCTCGAATTTGTCTACCAATTTCTGTATTGCGGTCCGACAAGGTGCTTCACGACGACCCAAAAATGTTCGAGTTTTACGAACCGTCTCTGCCACATTTTCACCATTTTTATAGTGAATTTTAATGATTTCAATGCGTTGTTGAATCGTGTGTATTTCCATTTTTATTAATGGCGTAGTTTCTACTTGTCAAATGTCAAAAAATAACAGCTCCAAAGGTGACATCTACCGAAATAGTGGGCTAATTAAAATAACACCTCTTATTGGAAAACCCTTTACACTGTTGTGGTGTGCAAGATATTCGTCTGTTAAGTGGTTCTTAGATACGCTTAAGTTGATAAAGATACAGCAACGAATTGATTTAAATGTACTTTTATTCATTTTTAAAATAAAGAAGAAATATTACTAGAGATACATATTTACATACCCAGTTTCTTTATATAAATGACGTACAAAACAAAAAAAAACTTTAAACAGATTTAAATTATTGTTGCAGAATCTATCGCTGTTCAAACATATGTATTCAACAATTCTTCAATAAGTTAATAGTGCTAACTTCAAAGCTTAATTTCTTAAATTCATACAAAATTCACAAATAATTAATATTCCCAGTGAGATAGACGAGATTTAAGCAGATCTGTCTTAAATCATTAAACGCCATATCTATCGAAATATTTATTCAATTCGATTAATGAAACATATCCATTGCCAGTTACCACCCCATTAAAACTAGTGGGGCACCTTTCTAGGTTGCAGAACGGCTGAATCTGCTCTTTATCTTCAGATTTGCAAGGGATGGTATTATTTTCTTGATATTCGGCTTTCTAGGGCTATTATTCTTGGATCTCCCAATTGAAAATACATGCACGTACCACTCTGTCAGTTAAATTTCTTTTCCATTTCAAAATTTTCAAGCATAACTGCATTAAAATCTAATTCAGCACTGAAATCTTCTTGCACTTCAGCAGAGCTTGCTACTCGTCCTCCAACTCTAATAGGGTAAACAGGGAATCCAATTTTTGGTAGCAACATACCTAAACAGAATAATGGTTTTGGTAAAAGTAAAATTTTTAGAAGCATTTCAATCCATACCTTTCGTGCTTTTCAGAAAACTGTTCGATGTCTGTCCAAATTTTGAACTGATTCCTGCATGTTTCGAAAGTACTTATAGTACTTGCTATGAGGTCACTATCCTGACCAAGAGTGGCATTTTGGCTCTGGAACAATTTACTCAGTACATTCACTATACTGAGAACTGAATGAAATGTGTGTAAGGAAACGACAATTTCTGGTTTCGTAATAATCGCTAGCAATCCAAGTGCTTCAACTGTGTGCTTGTCACGGTGCTCAGTGATCTCTTTTTCCAAACCCAATTTAATTGCATCATAACTTGCCAGTACTGCTTTGCAATTTTCGTAGCGGCAACTCCATCTGGTAGTACTTAGACTTCCCATTTCACGATCGGTATGGATTCTGAGAGTGATTTGTAATTTTTTCAGGATCGCATGATGACCATGATGATGGATGTAAATCGCGTAAAGGTGTGTTTCTTTTATAATTGCCCGTAAGCCTCTATTTTTACCAGACATGACGCTAGCGCCATCATAAGACTGTGAAAGAATTGGAACATCACCCAAATGGTGTATGTTCAATGTATCCAAAATTAATTTAGCCAGTCCTTGTCCATCTCTGGAAGTGTAACAATTTTTAAAACCTAGAAATCTTTTGACTATTTCGAGGCCGTTCGCATATCTTACGGTTATTGACAATTGTTCCTCTTTAAAGCACCTGGCCTCGCCCACACTCAAAGAAAAAAAGCCCCATGCTTTTGTTTCTTCAACAATTTTGATCAACTTACATTTATTGATATAAATAATAATTGTGTTACAAATTCGTAGCGTATAATCAGAATCGAATTATTATATTATCATATCGGTTAAGTCTACAATCGAGTTCTGGCAAAATAAAATTTTACACGGTCTCCAAATACATATTTCACATTAAAATTGCTGGTAAAATTTTGTCATATCTAAGAGCCAGATTTTGCGTAATGAATTTCTGGTTGTGTTGGTAGTCCATTTTTACATGTATTTACCCGCCATCCCTATTCTAAGCAAATTATCAATTTGCAAAAAGTAAACAAAGGTTTTGTGCGGAGCATCTGTGGTAAAAAATGTTCTTTTCTACTTTATTTTGAAATAATTCACATAATTAATTTATGTATATAAATCTCTGCTTCTATTAACAAAAAAGATAATTTAGATAGTGCAGTTGCCTCAAACAGGATTTCTCTATTTTGTAATCCAATTTATATTTGCATGAAGATTTTAACAGACACTAGTGGCACTATAAAACTTTGCACTAAAAAAAGTTCAAAGATAAATAGTTTTGAAAAGAATTGATTCGGTACTTGTGTTAAATTTCGCAAAAGAATTTTAAGTTGACTAAATCTGCTCACAAAACAAAATCACATTTGACAATTCTGCACCCAGCCTTGACAGATCTTTCCTGCAGCATTTCACTTATTCTTATGTATAATCTCCTGCTATTGACAAATTACGCTCATGTAAACGAATTTTACACGATTCAATCATTCCTGTTTGCTCTATATTCTAAGATCTGGCTTATCACCATTCCTGTTTGCTATATATTCTAAGGAGTGAGCTATTACTGCACGGCTGTACCCGGCCCGTTAAGGCCTTTTAATTTCCAGTTTTTATGATGTCGCCTTCTGGTTTCACGAATAAAGATCAAAAATGTGATATCGCAGATTTACATCCATCCATTGAAACAGAGCGGAAAATTGATTAATTTTCATAAATAAATGATAATGACAAGTAGCGGAATTTTCAGATTTACGCTCATGTAATACCGCGCTTTTGTGAAGGCACTTTTTTCTGAGATATTGAAAGAGGTCACCAAAGTTTGTTCCAAAGTTGTTGCTGTATAATCCTATGTTATTTGAACAGAACGTGCTTCTGTTTACACGCTTTTCTCTAAAGAGGGTGGGTGTTATCAGTATTGGGAGATCGTGGGAATTCCATATTCTGGAAATTTCTGCCATTAAGATATTGAAAAGTAGTAAATTAATATGTAGTAGCACTGATTACTTTGCGCCTAGTTGCTAATGTACTTTTATAGATATCTCTCCTATCTCAATAAAAATTAATTAGTTTTCGAAAGTTACGTGAACTGAACTATTCCTTTTGGTGTATTTCTTATGCTTTTGGTACCTAGGATAAAAATGGTCGGAATTCGCATAATATAATAATTTGTGGGAAAAGTCGCCATTAATTCCCATTTTCGAGAGAATTTTACCCGCAACAATCTCCCAACGCTACTGTAACTCATTCTCTGATGGGCTTGGGAAAAATGAGAATTTTATTTGACTGATAGACATTTAAAATCTCCTTTCAGCACATTGGCCAAAACGACATTTGTCTTTTTCTTAAAAAATTGTGGTAGAGTAGATATACGAAAAATTCATTATTATGAATAATTTGAAAGGATTTTGAAGTTATTCAAAATTTTGCAAATATTTGAATAAAATCAATTATGCTTGTAGGTATATCTTACTACATGAAAGAAGTATGAATGAAAGAAAAAATTGCAAATTATTAGTAATAATTGCTTCTTATTTCTGTGGGGTGGAGGGGGGGCACAGAGCCTACACGGGCTTCTCTGGGCGGAGGGGCATTGCCCAACCGTGCCCCTACCTAGCTACGCGCATTAAAATCCATACTGTTCGCTGGTATGCTATGTCGCCTATTCCCACGTCGGAGAACCATCAGCTTTGTTCATTTACAACAAAACAAAATATGTCGTATGCCATAAAACATTGCAAAGAATTGAATGATATTGAATAACCATGGACACAATCGTTAATAGATGCAGTGATTATTCAGAAATACGTTTTTTTTTTTCATGTTTCCTTTGTTTACAAATTTTTAATAGTTTTTCACAAGTTCTCAAAATGATCACAAACAAATTTATTGAAAATTAATTAATTAATTAATAAAATATTTCTTTATGTAACCTGTTTTTCTGTTATGAATGTATGTTGTAATAACATATACATTTCGAATTGCTTTCTAAATTTTTATCCGATTTATATTAAGTACAGCTTTAAACTGCTCGAAATTAACTTTTTCCCAAATAGAACACAAGAATCTATCAAAGATTTTTTCATTAAAAAAAAAATCAGGAACGAATTCCAAGTTACAACAAGAGAAAAGTTCTTTTTTCGTATACGAAAGTATGTATTTAAAATAATTTTCCTCAAGTCGACACACTTATTTACTGGTAACCTTCAGATAAAATTCTGTCGCAAATGTATTATTTTTCGCCTGTCATCGTTGTAAAAGAAAGACCAAAGAAATAATAAGGTTCTCTCTGTTGTCAAAAAATGTCATTAAAACTGTTTGCCTTGAGCAGTGTAGAAGCTGTCCAGACCATTCATGAACAATTCATTAAAAATTCTGTGTATCCCGATTGTTACTATAAATCTCGAATCTTTTTTTCTAGAGAGTTCTTTTAGTACTTGTGGTGTTATATTTTTTGTTGTTTGAGCTTTCAAATTTCAAAGCAGTCGTACTGATACTGGAAAGTGTATACTTTATGTTTATGAGATCTGTTATAGTTGACATGTTTGCCTCTTTGATTCGAAATAAGTTTACCGTGAAGCGCAATGCGAAAAAAGCTTCTAATAATTAGGACATTTTGTGCTCAATTTGATGTCCTTTGGTAGGAAAACGAACCAGTGTTAATAGCGTTCTGTAACCAAAGACTTGAGTTGCTGCTACATTAAATTTTATTGAAAGATATGCATCACATCCCAATTGAGAATTAAGAAAAGTTTATTTTTCTTTAAGTATAAGAATAGTAAGAAGAAAACTAAAAACTGATTATATAAAACTTTACAATTAATGACCTCGAATCCTATAGCAACCGAAGCAGGTTTTTCTGTTGTAAAAAGATAAAATATTTTCTTGGGCTAAAGGTCCTGTAGAGGTTATAGGTGTAGGATGTCCGATAAGTAAAAAGATTTGTTCTCCTTTTAATTTAATTCCAATCATTTACACTATACTCTACTGTACTCTACATAAATTAATTTAAAATTTAATTCTATGAACTTTACATTAATGCACGACTTTAAAATGCGTGCGACCAACAGCGCTACTTGATTAGGACAGAATCGAGCTTTCTTTCTAGAAGGAAAGTGATCTGAAAGTTAACTTAATGACAAGTTAGGATACAGAAGAGTTTTTCCATTGTTGGACATTTATAATGCACACGACAAGAAAAAGAAGAAAGAAGATAAACAAATAAAAAAAAAAATTAAACTGTCTTTAAAACTTTTATGAACAAAGATAAAAAATGTGAAAGCGCAGATTGCATGCAACCAAACAGAATGGCAAATGATTCATTTCGTAAATAAATGAGAAGTAGCGGAGTTTTCAGGTTTTACTCTCATAAAATGTTCCCGCGCTTTTAAGAAAACCCATTATCCTGAAGTTTACGCTGTTGCAAGTTTAAAATATGTCAATTTCTATAATTGACATATGGTAGCCTGCGTTTACAAATCACAATTTTATCAATTCCAATAATTGACATTTGTGGTGTTCTGAAATGCATAATGGTGGTGGACAGTGTAGCGATTGAAAGAGATATCATTCGGTTATCATTCACCTTTAATCATTGAATTCATTAATCTAACAAATTTAACTAATTCTACACTTAAAACCAATGTTTGTTGGTGTAATTCAGATGATATTTGAACAGCACGTGCTTCTGTTTACATTCGTTTTGCTCTGAAGAGATTAAGTGGGAGAAACACGTGCTGGATTCCCCGACATTTTCGGGAAAAATGAGAATTTCATTTGAGAGGAATTTTATATCTCCTTTCAGCACCTTGGCCAAAGCGCAATTTATGTTTTTCTTAAAAAAATAGAGGTAGTGTGACCTGATGTACATTATTATGAATAGTTTGAAAGGATTTTGAAGGTATTCAATAAGGTTTTGTCGTTCGGGTAATCCTAAGTTCTCTCGATTTTTGTTTTTAACTCGTTGTCTCAGTTCCACTACAATAGTGCATAGCCAAGCTCTTTTCCTTCATTCATGCGAAAGGCGATAGTATATGGCATTTGCTGTGTCCTATCTTTTTAATATTGGGTTATCTTTGGTGATGTGGTGAAGTGACCGTTTTCATTTAGTGGCGCTGAGCTTGCATTAGACCAGGGGTGGCCAACCTTTCAGCTTCCCTGGGCCGCATTGAAAGTATACGAGTTATATTGGGCCACACATAAAATATACGAACCGTAAAGATAGTTAATGAACAAATACGAGGAATATACATACATACTTAGTTAACAATTTTAGGTAATTTAAGCTTAATTAATTCATAAATTTTTTCTTATAAAATTTAAGAAATAGCAACATGAAATTGATGTGATATTTGACATTGTTTTTGAGACAATAATGCTTCGATATTTTGCGATCGAAGTTGATGCAACTCTCAGTGAGTTCTCAAGGTGCTCGTAAGTTATTTTGCTCCTATTTTTATTCTTTGTGTGCTTCATCTTAGAAAATAGCTGCTCACAAATGTAGGCGCTTCCAAATAGCGATGGCATGAATTGTGAAGCAAGGAGTACTTTATTCTGGGAAGATAATTCTTATAAAAGTCCAGTAAAGAGAAATTTTTATTTTTTTTTTAAAGTTGAACATCAGATTGCAGCTCTAGCTATTTCATTTGAAAATTTGCTCGTAAGTTTATGTCGACTAAAAATGGAGTTGCAAATACGTAAAAAAAAATGATGATGTTTTTGGAAATCTTGAAATGTTCTCAGATTCCTGTATCAAATCGAAAATCAAGTTTAAATATTTTTCGTTACTCTCAGGACAGTGTTTAGCACTGACATATTATACGAATGGACTGAGCGTTCTTGCTTCAAAAATGGCACAAATATTGAACAGGAAGTGAAAACACTTTATTTAGTACAATTGCACACCGATTTATAATTAGTTATTATTTGTCCATTGGAAACACTAAAGATGCTATAAAATAGTATTGCATTAAATGAAAATTGTTTAGGAAGTTAAAATCGTTTTGATTAACACAAAAATTAATTTTTAATATTACTGAAAAAAGTGTTCCTCTGCAGATTTGATATCAACTATGCTTGAGCTTGTAAGAGATATATAAATATATAAATATAAATATATAAGTATATAAATAATATGTTTGTCTGCATTTTTTTTTGTCAATTCCCGTGTATTCCACTTAATACAGCCGTACTGTTTCCAAAATTGGTTACAGTTCAGTCAGTGTACATTTTGAGCTTAAAAGAGACAAACAGATTTTAGTAAAACTGTGTGCCATTTTTGACTATAGGAATTAGATCGGATGGCTCAATCCATTCTTATTATATGTCAGTGGTGTTTAGCCAACGTGCGAAATTAAGGGTATTGTCAACGGCAAAACAATGGGTGGGATTAAAAGTAAGGGAAAGCAAATCATTAATTAAAATTAAGAAGATAGATGGATAGATAACAGAGCCCTGAGGCACCCCAGCATTTATTGGGTGCGGTTGAGATGTAAGCCCATAAAATATAATCCGTACTAAGCGACCAAATGAAACACTTTACATTCATAATAGTAAAGGACGAGAGAGACCAAGTGCTTTAAGTTTGGCTAAAAGGGCTAAATTCAAGACACTATGACAGGAGTTTGAAATATAAAGTTCAACGATTTTGGACTCACCAAAATTGAGAAGACTGCGGTTTCCATGTTCTCATAAGAAAAGTCAGGAAAAGAAAAGCCATATTGGCGATCGTTTGGGTTTGATTAATTTCTAGATACTTCATTAATTTGGAATTAATAATAGATACAAAAACCTTTTAAAGAATCGAAATGATTATAATTGGTCGATAATTTGAGGGATCACTAACCTTTCCTTTCTTGGGAATAGACCGAACGTGAGGTAGTTTCCAAGCAATTGGAAATTTTCCTGTCGAGTAAGACAAATAGAGTAGTTTTCGCAGAGCTTTAGCCAAGAATGAGGCACAGGTTTTATTTAACGGGAGCTTGAAACTATCAGGACTTGCAGCTGATGGAGACGTTGATCTCCTTAATGACCTTGAACATATCTCTCGTATGGATGTGTATTGACTCTTGTACACATCTACAAGGGAGATGTAAAGTGGGTGGAAAAGAAGAATTTGAAGTAAATCTAACAGTTTAAATATTAGTTTAGCGTCAACAATCACTTCATTGTAAAGTAGTGAAGGAATAGAGGAACTGCTAAAGTTGCTCCTCATAGTTTTAACCTGGGACGAGAAGCCTTTGCTGCCTTTGCGTCTTGCCAATATTCTAACGTTCTGGTCGACAAGAAATTTTTCTCTTTGGATAGTGTTTCATTTCTGGACATGGATGTAATTGATAGGTGCGAAAAGCCGACTAATTCGCTTTTATTGCTTAGTTGTACTTACCCTTAAAGCAAGAGCGATTTTGGTGTTGCTAAGATCTGCTGTATAAATATGGAATTTATTCACGCATGCCCAAGACTTAGAATTGTACTAAATTCGAATGTGCATTCATCAGCATCGCTTGAAGCAAAACAGACTGTCCAATCAAATTCTCTAGGATACTCATTCAGACTTTCCCAATCTGCAGATTTATTTTGTTTTTATTTAACGTTTGGGCTAAGTATTCTATAAAAACTATTACATTTTACAAAATAATAAAAAAAAATATTAAAAGATTAATCTCTTGCTTTAAATGTAATAACACTCACCCCAACAATGCGCAATGACTTCTTCACCGTCGTGTAATTTTGCTGAATTTCTCCAGTTACGAGTTATAATTGTTTCTTTAAATATTTGTTTTTCCACTTCGCGCCGATAATGTTCTAAGAAGCCGTCTTTTAATGGAAGGCAGCTGGTTTCAATTAAAACAAACCTTCCATCGCGTTAACTTGAATAGGCTCTGTCTTGCTTCAAGCACCCAGAGCAAAGCGACGCTCATGTATAAGTATCCGCGCTTCCTGTTTTCTCTATCGGCTTCAACAACCATGACCGAAGGCCAATGTTCTAGCTAGGGCCTGCGTTCCTAAATGTATCATATTGAACGCTTCCAGACATTGTCACGTTTTTTACTAAAGGTGGAGTAGAATAGAAGTGAATCATTTTGTTAGGAAAAATTCAGAAGATCTACTGCAATGTTTTCAGTGGTCTGCAGGGGAAGCGCGCGCCCACCGCACCCCCTAGCTGGTTCCGCCCCTGCTTCACTTCTTTTAAGACTTCCTACTTGTGTTCTAGGCTAGATATAGCCTCTAGGGAAGGACACAAAAAATTCACTTTGGTCGCGGAGCTCGCAAGCTCACAGTGGCCAACTCACCACTACTCTTAAGCTTACCCAACCTGTATTCAACTTCTTGGCAATATCAACCCCCACTTTGTCCTTTTTCCTACTATTTTTATAATGTTTTCAATTCAGATCATATAAAATTGGGTATATCTTTATACGATTTTAATTCATTTTTCAACACCCACTTGAATTTGTATTATCCATTTTGTTCTGACAGCTCGCGATAGATGACTAAAATTCTGCAAGCTGCGGCAGACATTTGAATCGCTGGTCAAACGCTGCAGAAATTCTTTGTATTGCTGTTGTTGCATTGTTAAGAGCGTTTACATTGAAAACTATGTGTAGCGATCTATCGATGTCGCTTTGTTATCGCTGTCACTTCATTATCGTAATCGCTGTAAACAGTGGGAAATAATGATCAACGAGCAGTCCATCCAACTATTTCACGCACTGGTATGGATTGTACAATGTAACATCTTCGTAGAAAGTCTCATTCAAGTAATTGGCATGTGTGGATGCAGCTGGGGCGAAACAGTCTAGAAGAAATTAATGACGGATAGAGCCAGTTAAAATTACGATTACCGCGTCTCCTAAAAGTCCAAATTTCTCATTACATACAGTTTAAACATTCTACGCAGATTTTCAATTACACGGCTTCTGTGACGCGTCAAATGCAGCATACGCAACTATAGTATATTTTAGAGTGACTGACAGATTCCCAGAATGTTCTTGCATGGATAAAAGGTCATCCAAAAAAATAGCGTACAGAAAACAGGGTTGCGGAAATAAAAGATAATAATGCAGACAATATTTGGAACTACGAGCCTATAAAGGAAAACCAATCCAATATAGCGTGACTGGGTGCAATGCCGACTGACATCCTAAACTCTACATTCTGATGAACAGGACCTCCAGAATGCCCGAAAATAACGGCCAAATTAACAGAAACTACGTTAGAAAAATTATGGTACAAATGACAAACTGCAATTTGAGCTACTGTAAAAAATTTCCACTTTACGGCGAGTACAACGTCATATAACAGCACAATGTATTCGTTTTATAAACAATTTTCAGGAATACAGAAAAAAAAAATCGCTGGAATTTTCTATAAAAGCAGATAACCGGATTTTTGGTTTATTTCCAGAGCAAAGACAATATCTAAGAACATTCATGCGTTGGAAGATTACCAAAGTTGCTTTTCTAAATATTTGTAAAAGTAAGGCTTTTCGTGTCGTTAGTCATAAACAAGGGTTTGATCTACTTTCAAATAATACTTAATTTAAATTATAAATCTGAATTATTTATGAAGTTTAGTAAATATGACAATTTTAATTTTGAGCTTTGTTTTTAATATTAGTTTTTATTTTTATTCGGAAAGATACTTACAATTTGTTGTTTTTCTTTACAGATCAGAACTGGTGTAATTTTATTTACAGCTTTGGATTAATTTAAATTTAAATTCTTAGGTGGGGTAGTTGTGATTTTTATATATGTTATCCAGTTCCAGGGCTCGATTAAAAGTCCAAGTTTAGATCCTTGAGAGGGTCTGCGTGGTCCGCCAAAAATTGGTTCTTTCAAAATAATTTCTCAACGGTTGATCCTACTACAAAAATGTAAAAATATAAATTTGAAGAAGACTAAATTTCCTAAATTTTTTGTAAAAACACTTTTTATGTAAGTCTGACGTGTAATGAGTTACAGAGGCGGAAACGTGAACATTCTTCTAAAAAAATGTATACATATAGTACCATTTATACAGGTTGTTTCGTTCATTGTGGTCCATCGGACAGGAGGTAATAGTAGTCACCTAGTCAAACAAAAAATTGTATGGCAAGGGGGAGCGGCAATTCAACCGTTTCAGTGTTACAGGGTGATTAAGAAAATTCGGTAGTTTTTCACTCTCAGAAGTTATTAAGGGCTAAACTAAGAATTTCGGATTTTCATACTGTTTTTTTTTTTCTGAAATTTTGTTTTGTTTACAAAAAGGTGGTTAACATATTTTTTTATAAAAAATGTAAATTGTGGACTCTCCTCTTTAATTTGACCTATTATACCTATCTGCTCACTGTAGCCGTCAAACAGTTGTTAGCTCATAAGCTATTCATGTAATACCGAAATTAGACGATATATTTTTTAAATTACGTGTTTTCAGTCACTATGGAAACAAATTGTCTTTAGTTTAGAGGAGTATGGGACTGGTCGAGCAGTCGTTGGAAAGGTCATTAAGCTCTGCATACAATGAGCTTTGTAAGAGGCCGTACACTGTATACTTTTTGAAATACGTGGTGCTTTATGAAAGACCACAGAATTTTCGTAATCACCCTGTAACTCCGAAACGGTTAAGACGCCGCTCCCCATGCCATGTTCACATTTCCGCCTCTGTAACTCATTACACATCAGACTTACGTAAAAAGTGTTTTTACAAAAAAGTGTAGGAAATTTAGTCTTCTGCAAATTTATGTGTTTAAATTTTTGTCGCAGGATCAACCGTTGAGGAATTATTTTGAAAAACCCAATTTTTGGTACCTTTAATCCAAGATGGCGGACAGCGCGAGCCCCTGTCATGGGTCTAATAATAACATATATAAAAATCACAACTACCCCCGCTTTTGTAGGGTAAAAATCCCATCTCATCATCAATAGCCATAGATATATGTAGATATCATAAAGTTTTCATAATTAGAAACATTTACAATAGCCAAACATAAGTAAGTCACACAAGATAATAAAAAACTTTGTTTTTCTATAGATCTAATTACGGGCACACAATTTGTACTTGCAAAAGTTTTTGTAATCGGATTCGTCTGATTCGCGGTGAGAAAATTTCTGCATTAAAAACAATAAATGCTTACGCAGGTGAAAATTTGTGCTCGTACGTGAATTAAAAATATGAAAATATATTATATAATTTCCTGTTTTGTTCCCAACTCGATTTTGATTGTGGGAATATGCTCATCATACCTGTGTGATGGCTGTACAATGTATATAAACAATAAATTGAACCCCAATGGGGGCATAATTGTAAAATAATTCAAAGTGAAAAGTGCGTTTTCCCTACATCGTGTTAGCTGGATGCATAGGTATTGTACCTAAGCATCAATTTCATTAGTGTCATGGTATTGTACCCTGACAAATCAACACCCGCAGCGGCTGATAAAAGAATCGGTCGCTTAATAAACATACTGGACTATATGTGTTTGTTCAATTTCTACTTCTGCTCCCAACAATTTCTTGAAAAGTCAATATTAGTTTCTTTATTCGTGATCCCAACGTAAATGCGTCGGAAGAATTGCGCTACGCCATTGTGTCGCACAGACTCTTGGAAACCGTAGGTTGAGTTAAAAAAGGCTTGGCCCGTATCACTGAGACCTGACGGATCCATTGTGCCCCATAGATTCCTGGGAATTTATCCTGCTTAGAATAGCCCTAGACGTCCCTTGGTTCTTTAAGGAAACTCAGAATACATGTAAGATCTTTACATTGCAGCTATCCAGCTCCAAGATCAAGAAGCTATTGAGTAACCGGGTTCTTTTAGTCGCAAGAGCAGGAAACTCGCAAAGCTCATGACGACTTTACTCGATTTCCGCAGGAGCCTTACAGCTACGACAGAAATCATTTGAATCTAGCTCCAGGCTTCTAACACAGTTTCATTTTTCATATGGCCCCATTGGCCGGGTAATAACCCTATTAGTTTGTTGGTGTCATATTTGCTTATATTTAGGAGTTTTCATGTTTTTTTCCTAATAAACACAGGGCATAGTTACCTTGCAATAATATTATAACGTAGTTGAATTGGCTGTGAGTAAAGCTTGTAGGTTGAAGAATGGGCTGTCCAACGATGAATTTAGATGAGTAAGCTTGAATGTACTTTAACTCGCAATTGGTTATTATTATTAAAGGAATTAAACCCTTAATACATTTGAGCTTGTCTAATGACTAACTAACACTTAAATGAAATAAGTCACTCCGTCCTTAACCTATTTAACATATACGGGTAATAGCGTATAAAACGTAATAAAAGTATTGGAATACGGATGTACTCGTATTCCTTAGAGCGGATGAGGATACGCAAATGATTCAGTGAACAGAACAGGGATGGTTTCGTGTTTTCTAGAATAGGCGTGGAATGCACCCGCATCTCAATAAAGAGAATACCGATGGTGTTTTATTCTCCAAAACAGTTAGTCTAGTTTGTCTGTCAGTATAGGCTTCCTTCGGACCAGCTTGGTAACTTTGGCCAAATGCAGATTCCACTATAACTGAGGATGTAATGTTTTTTGTTTTACTAAAGTATATGGATAATCTGTAAAAGGTAAAGCACTCCTAATAATAACTTACTTCTACTTACTAAAAGGGCTAAGTATTTTTAAATTGGGGTAGATGCTTATATCAACCACATCACACTAAGAAGAAACCACATATGGAGTCTTATAAACAGTCTATCGAACGCCCTGCTAATCTCGTTGTTCACCTTTCCGATATTTATTTTTCTATGGGTTATCGATGATGATAATTCTGTTGTATACTGTTTTCTTCTCTGCTGGTTGTATGTAGTTTTACTTCTGTGTCCCAGTCCAGAGACTTTATAATTTTTTTATTGCCACGGTGCAGCGTAGATGTTACGATGTCAAGGTCGCTTTGTGGAAAATTGTAAAAAGTTGCTGGGCTTACGTAATATTAAATTACATCTTCACGGTCTCTATGTAAATGTAAAAATGTATATAAATCGATACTACGTTGAGAGTATTGATATCATCGTCTTCATTTGTTTAAAAATACGGAAGTAGCTATATAAGCTCAGTTCCACGAAGAAGTTTTGGGATAGAGTAGCTACAGAAACCATAACTCCTAAAAATAAATGATTAGAGTAGCTAGCTAGTAGAATTATTGATATTATTGTGTAATGCGTTAAGTTTATTTAGAACGCTTTATACCGTCTTACATATTATGTATGTAGGGAGGTATATCACAATGTTATGCAGATAAGTATATCAAATGTTTCTTTCTTAACGATCTACAATTTACGTTGAGTTTTGAACCATTTTCGAATGAAAAATCACTCTCGCATTACAACATCACAATGGCATTACAGTGACTAATCAGTTGTCAGCCTTGTGTCATTAAATTTAAATGCATTCTGTCTACAACAGGAATCTCAATTTAAAGTCTTTGGAAAAATGTAATTTACAAAAGATAATTCATTCGGGTGCTTCGTTGCGCACCTACCTACCCAAAATTGTACATTTACAGAGTTTGTCAAGAAAATGATTATAATGATGATGATGAATTTTTCCGTCTGCTCCCAAACCCGTACCAGGGATGAGTAAGAGCAAAGCAACCGAAAGATTTTTTTTAAAGGGAAATCACTAACATTCAAAATATATGGTAAGACAAAATGTCTCAACATTTAGCCAAAATCCGGAAGATGGAAAAAAAAAAGATATGCCACTTAAGAGTCCTCAATTTCCATAATTCATAGAGCATAATTATTTTCAGTCATTTAGTACTAGTTTGAATCATCCCATTTTACATTTTTGTGCATTAAATTTATTCTAATAATATTCAATAATTTTTTAATATGTATCCATCCTATCACGAGTGGTAGGTAGGATTTGCACTATCCGATAACAAAGTTCCAGCGTTGCCAATTGAGCAGAAAATCGTCTGATTTGGTCGATTTTCAACTTCATCTGCCGAAAAATTTTTAGCCGATTTTGACATTTCTTCATTCGATTTTAGGATTGACGTAAACTTCACTTGGTTTGGTGTGGTTCTTTGGTGATCGGATGTAATTTGAGCGACTTTATTGAATGAAAAAGTGGATTTTTTCCGCTCGTAATTGTGGTGCGTCGTGGAAAATGACTCTATGAGAAAATTGTTCACAGCAGAGCGAAAATGTTCCTGAAAGAAAGAACGGAAGAAATATATGCGAAATGTAGTAACTAGGGTGTATGGGACCCAAGTGTATAAAAATGAGCTTTCCGGCGACAAAAACCTCGCGAGAAAGTTTTCTGTATCATGTAGTACTTGGTGAGATCATTTTCTTCTACTTGTGATTATGCCAAAAAGGTGTGTTGTAGAAAATGACTTTCTATGATAAAAATACTCACAACAGAGAACTAATGTGCCTGAAATCAAGAACAGAAAAAATATATGCAAAATTTAGTAACTGGGAAGAGTACACCACTCGATAGTACTCTCGGCGAGACGAATTCTTTCCGCTCGTGATTGTGCGAAATTGGTTCGTCGTGGAAAATGAAAATGACTTTCTATGAGAAAATTGTTCTCAATAGAGTACTAATGTCCCTGAAAGAAAGAACGGACAAATATATGCGAAATGGGAGTGGAGCATATGTGACCCGAATGCATGAAAATGGGTTTTCCGGAGACAAAAACGAGTTTTCTGAATCAAGAGAAGAGTAACACCCCTTGATAGTACTCTCGGCGAGACCTTTTTTGCTGGTTTTGCATTTATATTCATTCGAGAAGTTTTCATTATTTTCTATAGAATGGGATGTGGAATTTGCCGATATTTAGCCGATTTTAGAAAGAAATTATTGGCAATACTGAAAAGTTCTTATTAGTCAGTCTTTGGTAGAGCTCTGGCAGTAGGCACATTATCTACATCTCTGCAAATTAGTTCAATATAAGACGGCCCCTTTCCTTCCTCGTACGGTCAGCTAAACTTATTACGTTAACAGTAAATAAAGGTCTGTGTGCATGTACTACCATTGAATATGAAGTATATAGATATGCCAGTTCGCAGTAATCAGTAATGTCGGCTCTTCTCAGAAGGTGTCGTTTATGTAATTCCCATGTTTTCAACCAACCAATCCAAGACACTTATTTAGGTGTAAAAACATAATGAAGCTGGGAAGGACTTGTTATACTGAAAACTGACGGCCACGCGAAGGGGTAAGTTTACTTATTGCCGAGAAATTTTTCCTGGAATACAAAGAAAAATTACTAGTTTTTGTTTACTGATTTATTCTTGGATATTTATTCTTGATTTGAGCTGAGATTTGAATGTTTTTCAGTAATTTGCAAGTCACTTGTCACTTTCACTTTAAACAAATAATTGAATATAATTGAAATTTACGTTTTTTATACATATTTGCAGATATTCATTATTATCCCACGATTTAGGAAGATAGACTTCATAAAAATCTTGTTTTGACATCTATTCAGTTAGAATAATAAACGCTAGTGCATTGATAAACTGTTTTATCTTTATTAAAATTTTGGGCAGCTTTTTCTTTTTTTCATTCTGTACCATCATAATATATAGAATATGTCATCCACCATGGAGTCAGGGTGACTGATCCTCATGGGAAAAATAGACTGGTGTTAAGAAACGAGTGAAAATTCCCACGCTGTTGATATTTTAAGGGGCGTGTGTTATTTTTTAATTTTATATCACATACTCTGTAGAACTCAAATTAATATGCTAGCGACAACAAAAAATCTCTCTGGCGATTATACTGAATGACAAAGCAATCTAAATCTTCAAGGCATAAAGTGGAGAGAAAAGTTATTCATGATATAATATTTTTAGAATTGAGTATGATTATGCACCCTAAAGAAAGGATACCTAAACAAAATTTTATTGAATAATAACAAATGAAAATCTTCATAGTGGATATAACCTACATTCATAAAAATGGCGTCGATATGGTAGATACTAATGAAGTCGTGTTGGTGAATTAGTTGTTCCGAACATAAATTAAAATAGTTGCTATATTTCACTGAACAAGTTTATACACCGAAACTTGTCTCGTATAATTATTCTTCGCATTCTGTTATAAAGCTATAAAGTGCCCGCCGTAACTTCATTCTTTCAGGGGAATGAGAATATAGAAGACTTAATTGAAATTGTATATTATTTCCAAGTTAGTAATTATTATTCTAATTTTGGTGTCTGCAACCATAATTTATCTATTGTTTGTATTTATTAATGTAATTGAGGGATTATAACCGGTTCATACCTGAACAAACAAATTACAATACTACGACTATCTCTGTAAATTTTTTGTTCTCGATTTGTTACCCCAAGTCGCAGCAATAATATTCAATAGCTTTTTTGTCTGCTTTGTGAGCAAATTCAGCACTGATTGCAAATTTAGAAATATTATGTATAAATGAATATCATTTTAGCCTTGAAATCAAGTCAAGCTATATAAATTGTCACAGCTTCGACATTTTGAATCATGAAAAGAAATCTAAAGAAATTAGAAAAATGAATTGGCACAAACCCTAAATGCCTATAAGTTTATCACATAGAAAAAGTTTACACCAATCAACAGTACTCATATTTCAACCCCACCCCATGCTGGGTTACAACCCGTAACCCAAGATTTACTCTAGCAAAAAGAAAACTATTGAAATCCGTGAACGCATGACGATATTATACGCGAGCATATAAAGAGAATTCGGTTAAAAATTTAAGTTGCAGGAAGGAAAAATTTAAGACACTTATTTAGGTGTGGGTTACCCAAATAAGAAATAATTTACATAAATCATTAAGCGGAAAACACAATGCAACGAATTTCAATTTATTCCTAAATCTGATAATAGATTAGAATGAAATCTGCGCTGATAAACGCTGATGTCCATCGCATTGTGTTTCCAGCTTTATTTGTCAAAGGGTGAGTCCCCCGAGTATGCCGACGATGAAAACTACATACATTAGGTAAATCAATTTATATGGCATGCAAAGCTTTAATAATATTGAATTGTAATTGAAAAACCATAAAACCCACAGCGAATGTGCAAAACTGCTAATATAATATACTAGAAACAAAGACTTCCAAAGAAAACATTCTCGCTTTGCCTTACCAGGGCAGGCGGTAGACAATCCCAGTTCTAAGAATAATGTCGATGGATGAAAAAATAAACTTCCTAAAGTATACATCACCAGAACCTTACATTATAAAGTATAAAATGACGAGTCCGTCCGCCCAAGTATGTCTGATGCCGATGAAGTATGTAACTACACATATCAACACATTAATATGCCATAAAATTCTAATTTGTAATAAAACACTTTAAAAGGAATAAATTTGTTCTACGTATAAGTTATAGTTATACATAAGCAAAGAATATATAACTTAACAAGAAGCTTCATCTGGCCTCTAAAAATGCGAAGTTGTATGGTTATTTGCGGCTGCGGTCGGGAGGTAACAGAAGGGAAGAAGCAAATATTTGAAACTGAGAGAACATTGCTCTGTTCTCTCTATTCTCTGCCACCCCACAGCAATACACACGCCGACGCCAGCAGCCAAGCACAGTTTTATGTTTCACTATGCTGCCTAGCTGAAGAGGCGAGACGGTTTTTCTATTCTATTTAAGTACTCGAAAATATTTCATAAGAACTTTTGCACAGCTTATTTTGACTACTTACATTCATAAAAATGTTTAGCCCAAGCACACGAGTCAATGCAACTAACAGTGTTTGTGACTAGACCCAACAGTGGTGACTGGTGGCAGGCCGTCATTCAAAGCAGGGTTTTTGTAAAATTTGTGAAAGCGAGTCGTATTATCACCACCGATGAGTGGCAGATCGTTAAGAGGAGTCAGTACTCAGAAAAAGTTTCAATTTAGATACCAGCGAGCCTGTAGGCAATAAAATTTACTATACGTAGGTTTGTGTCCTGAAAGCGAGAAAATTCATATAAAATTTGCATAGACCTAGACCACAGACCATATTAGAGACATCTAGCGTAAAAGTTAGAAACCCAACATACGACAATTTAAGACGAAAAATGAATATTTGCAATTCAAATAAATTGAAAATTTTTAACGAGAATTAACTGTCCTAATTTTTTGCACATATTTGTTAAATATACTATTTCGCTTTGCATTTCAAAAACTTTCAACGAAATATTGCAATTTCTCATCGCTGAAATATCGGAAGAAAAAACAAGTACTCTTAGAGTCAAATAATGAAAAAAAGGGAAAAAACTCGACATTATTCGCTAGATCTGGGCTTTCTCTTTCTAAAATAGTCACAATCTAAAGAAATGAGAATATCTACTAACACGAATTTGATTTAAAAAACTTCACCTTTTACCATTTTTTACAAATTTCCGAGCTAATATCTGCGTTCCAATTTTTCGTATTTTTTCCGATGTTATTTACTAGACCTCTTCGTTACCTTTGATTTGAGTTATGAATCATTATTTCTGCTACAAACAGTTTCCCAGAAATTCGAATTGAAAAATGTGCGAAACTTGCAAATTTTCGTACTGACTCCTCTTAACTAAGTAAACAATGAAACCGTAAAGTGATTTCATGTATTTCTATTTGGGTGAAATTGTATGACATAAACCCCTAAAATATCAGGCAGTTATTATTCTAGCGAGCATTAATCATCGCACTAAAATATAGAATATAGCTACTAACCGCCTTAGCAACAAATTTATTATCGCTATTGAATCTTCTTGTGATCACAAACAAACCAAAAATAAATTGCTTTTCCGAAGAAGTCTTCAAACTCAACTTGTAATGGCGCTTTCAAAGACCCATTGTCAGGACAAAGGCCCGTGTGTATTTTCTAACACAAATGTGACCTAAATGACAGGGATATACATGAGGCAGTTATATGAAGACATTAACCCGAGCATCCTTAAGCATACAAAGTATATTTTCAGAAGGAGAAGTCACTGTTTGAGGACTCGAAGAAGATTGAGACCCCATAAATAAAAGAGAAGAAAACAAGCCGCACCAATAAACCGTCTGGAGCCTTTATGGAATTATTTATGTGGTCGGGGTATGAAGACGGGATCATAAAAATTTAAGCAAAACATTAATGATAAAAAAATTTCATTGATTTCTCTATATTGTTTGCAGCTACATA
Source organism: Dioctria rufipes (assembly GCA_963924295.1). Lineage (NCBI taxonomy): Eukaryota > Metazoa > Arthropoda > Insecta > Diptera > Asilidae > Dioctria > Dioctria rufipes. The sequence goes on from OZ002741.1 coordinate 211,316,950, forward strand.
AAATGTTTGCTCTGTGGCAGATATGACATACAAACAAGCTCTGAACTTGCTCTAGAAAAACGAATTAGTTCGACCGCAAAGGGTAAAGGGTAAGTATGATAAAATCTAATTCGCTTAAAGAAGAGATGCAAAAAAATTGAAATGATGTGAGGACTTTCATAAATTTCTTTTACGTTCACAGCCGATTATATTGCCCTGTAAAAAGTTATTTGTTCTTGAGAAAGTGACTACATTAAGGAGGACAATTAAAAAGTAAGTAACGCGATATATCTTTTGGAGACACATACATATCTTAACCGAATCACCTAAGTTTATGTCGTTAATGATCTGCAAGGCAGTTTACGATACAACAATTACTCGTCGTATTTTGTAGGGGGTTAATTGAGAAATTTTATTCCTTACAAAAACGAAAAGGCTTTGAATTTTACTCACACGTTTCAGCAACTGATGAGGATAACATATGACAAACATTGCTGGTATAAATATAATATGCCCTTTAAAAACCAGCAGATGGAGACAATAGCATATTTTTTTTTTCATTGAAAGGAGAATTAATTGAAATCGCAGAAGCAAGTACTCTCGATTTCTTTTATAAAACCTACAGATAAAAATATCCTCTTTTACCTTCTGCCCCTCAAAATTCATAAAAATTAAGCAGTTATACAGACAAAGAAGTATCTTCGATCGAGAAAGCCTTTCCTTTCTCACGTTTTTGTTATAGATACATCCAGAAATCCTGAAATTTGCTTTGTTATTGTATGCTGTGCCATAGCTATAAACTTATTTGTTCAAAGGTCTTTAACCCTTGAAGGAAACCCCTAGATAACGCGAAACATCTTTTGTCCGTGTTCGAAATGTTCTTTGCAGAGTTTTATCGGAGCTCAATAATCTGTTATAGGCTCTTAAAAGCCTGTAGCACTGTTGAATAAAGAAAGCGAATTCCATTCCCACTCCCGTAGGGTATGTAACTTGGAGATAACACCAATATTGCGTTGTTTGTGTCAGCAGAGATTTTCGACGATTCGATTGGTGAAATACACACAAACATTGCAGATGTACATATACAGAATAATCGCAAAGGTAAAGTTCTCCAAAAGTGAATTTTTTTAGATTGAGATACACCCACGCCGATTTTCTCTACATATAACGATAAAATCATTCCTTTGAGAACTGTGTCGAAATAGAAATCGATATGAGTGGCATGAATACAACCATAAAATTTCCTTTGGGCCTTCTAGTCTGAAATAATTCACAGCAAAGTATTTGGGGGAAGAGAGAAATTGTAACTAAATTGGCACTTTGTACTCTCTTTGAAACCACTTCGTACAGATTACTGTTTCAATGGGACAGTTTAGTTCGTTATAAAACAGAGAGTCCTTAAAGCTTCCTTCCGCTTTTAAAGGACCAACTTTCTGGAGATTACGTTTCAATTTAGTTAGTATGAGAGTCATGCAATTGATTTTATTCGGACTTATTATAATTATACCTTCTCTGTCAGTAGATATTTTGAAAATTAATTAAAAGAAGGATGCAATTTTAAACTAGTGTAGTTGTAAATTTAATATTTATTATATGAAAGGACCTGTATGATTGTTCAGCGCTTGAGTCTGTAATTCATTTTAAGACCGCGATATTGTTTTATCACCATCGATATTAAGGGACATAGGGCAAAACCAATGGCTCTCGAGGAGTTGATTAAGAGTGATTTACGGTAATATATTTTTGTTTAAATTAGTACATATGTTAATAAATTTAAATTGCATTGAATAGAGGCAGTGCCCAAATATAAGTAAAGCAAGCATATAGTGAAAAACAAAAGTATTGTATGGCAACACCCAGAATGTGTAACCCGATTTAGTTCACTCTTGAAGTTCCCTTTACCATTTCCATGAAAACATCATGTACCAATTTTTTTTATGGCAACCCTACTAAAGAGTTGCCCGATTGCTCCCATATTTGAATTTAATTTACATTTTTTTAAAAAAGACCCTTGTACGAAACTTCAGCTCTCTACGTCGACTCGTGAGGCAGTGTCCCCAAATATATATAGTGAAAAACTAAAGTTTTGTATTGCAACATTTTTGAACTTGTATTTGCAGTCTATATGAAAACGCCGTGTACAAAATTTGAGCTCTCCATGTCAACGCGTACTAAGGCAGTCTCCAAATATATAGTGAACAACAAAAGGTTTTTATTGGCAACACCAAGAAAGGGTTGTCTGATTAAGTCCATTTTTGAAATTTTATTTACTATTGCTATGAAAACACTACCTACCAAATTAAACCTCTCTACGTGTGCTCTACTAAAAAACCAAATATTTGTATGGAAACCCTACGAACTAGTTGCCCGATTTAGTCGATTTTTTAACTTATATTTGCAGTTTTTATAAAAATACCGCGTACAAAATTTGAGCCTTCCACGTCAGCGGGCTCTCAAGCAGTTTTTTAGATCTCGACAATAGCGCCATCTATCGTGTCCAACCGTCAGTTAAAGAATATCTCAATGAAGAATATTCGGACAGATGGATAGGGCGGTCTGGTACGTTCACCTGATCTAAGTCCATTGGATTTCTTTTACTGGGGAGTAGTAAAAGGGAAAGTTTATAAGAAGTTAATTGAAAATTTAGCTGAGCTTCGGCAAAGAATTACGGAAGCAGTTGAATTTGTCAACAACGGAAGAATTGCCCGTCTGATAACCCGATCTTTTTTAAGAAGATGTCGAACTTGTATTGCAGCTGAAGGAAGGCAGTTTGAACATCTTTTGTAAATAATAAATCTTAGCATTAAAATAATTGGTGTTTAGTTTTAAAATTAAGGAAAATTTGTCCTAAATTTAACAAAAAGTTAGCATCTCTGACTCGAAAGCGTCACTATCTGTCTCACTCACACTTCATGGAATGACTCTCCGTCTCACTCAAGCTAGAATCTTAAAGTTACGCTCTTAAGGCAAGCTTTGGGTACACTAGAATCAATTTTAGTAGGTGAAAAGAAATTTGTCGAAACTAGGTTTCTTGAAGAAAAAAATTTTTTTTTCGTAATCTAAGAAATAATGTAGCAAGGTTGTACCATTTTAGAATCCTTATTAAATGCGTCAACTTTTAAAGTTACCCGCCAAAGTGACGTAGTACATTTTTTTTTTCAGTACAGAGAGTTAAAGTTCAACGAATTATTAATTTTATATTGTTGGTTCGGCAAAATGTGACATTTTCTTCCAAGCTGGAGCAGTTGGCTTAGAACTTAAAGCAACAGGTTACATTGGCATTATTCGGTATTACATAAGAAAAATAAAATTGAAAAAAGTAAAGATTTGTAGCAACAGGAGCTAAAAAATCATCACAAGGTGTACACTTTCTCGAAAACAAAAGAAATGCCTATAATTTGAAAAATACATGACTTAGATTTTTTTTTATATTTTTCTGGAAACTGTTACGATTTGGTCTATAACCCGGTTCCGGCTTGACGTCGACTTACGGGACACCCTGTATATAAACGGTAGGTAAATATGTTAGTTTTGAAAATATTGATTTAAAAATGTAGCACGTGTTGATTTTAGAGATCGTGATTAAGATAGTTTGAAGACAATGTGTCTTCTTTGAGTGTTATCAATTAATTATGTAGACTTTTACTTGAACTTATGTTCTTGTCATTAAAAACAGCACATGTATGTACAACTGCGTAAGAGAATTTTTATGAAAGAAAGTTTCATTTCTAGTTTAGAAATTAAAGTGAATAGATAGAAAAGTGTTTTGCGAATGTTGTTTGTGTAAAGTGAATAGAAATTATATAAATCATAGAAATGTTACCATTTCGTTACGTTACAAGTTCAAATTTCTTCTTGTTAAAAAAATTATTCATGTTCTGGTTGGCTCCGTAGGTCAGTACCAAATTACGCTTACCTGGTGCAATATATCATATGAAGACAAAGCTCAATCTGATGCAAGAATGGCATTTTTAGGTGGGAAAGGACATTGCGTTGCTTTAGGAGGTGTTGTAAAAAAATTAGTCAAAATATAGCTTGCAAAATAATTAATTTAAAACATCAAAATATCTGTAGATTTCGGCTGTTTCACAAAATATTAAAAGTAAATTATTTTGATGTTTCAACAAAATAATATTAAAAGAATAATTAAAAATTGATATAATCATGTCAAGGCGTTTCTCAAAAGTAGCACAGTTTTATGATAATAGTGTAGTGTTAAAGAAAACTCGTTTTGTAATAAAAATAAAATTATAAATTTTATTAAATAATAAAACAGAACTATTATTATAAAACTTTTTGAGCACAATTTCATTAAGTATCTAAAAACAATAAAAGAAAAAACAATTTTTTCGGAGTAAATTCTAAAATTTTCAAATGAAATTTTGTAGAGATGATAATAAAAAAAAATTGTATTTCCTAAACTAAGTACTGAAAATCTACAAATTTTTGATATGTTATATATTAATGTTAGGGCATTTCAAAAAAAATATTTTCTAGAGAAGGTCTTCTCTTCCGGAGGCGGGTCAAAAATCCAAAATTAATAAAACATATGTTTTTTCCTTAAAATTGTTTATCTTTTTATCTCTTTTTAATTTCTTTAATTTGAAATATCGAACACAAAAATCAAATAACCCGATACCAAGTAATCAGGAAATAAAAAAGTACGTTCACAGTGAAAACATTAAAATTTGTGTAACCCTGTATTCAAGACCTGAGGTCGGCGGCATAAACAAAAAAATACGGGTCCAATATTTTTAAATATTTAACTAATTCTGAAAGTTTTATTGAAATCGGAGGAGGTTGGATACAAAAATTGAAAATGTTGATCGTTTTGGTGTGGAATTGCTGTCCCAGAAATCAACGTCAAGCCAGATTCGGGCAATAGACCAAGTCGTAACAGCTATCAGAAAAATATGAAAAAAAATCTTGTTCATGTACTTTTCAAATTATAAGGATTCAAAAATAAATCTTAAAAAATGACACCCTATGATCTTTCAAGTCCTATGACTGCAAGTATTAACTTTTCGTCAGGTTTTTTCCCTGTAATGTAACCATGAATTACCCTTCTGTAAATTACAGTTAAAAGTTAAAACATAACTGCCTCAGTTTCAAATAAAAAGTTGGATTTTTGCCAAAAATTGCATTCAAAATAATTACATTACCCAACTTTAACCGTCTGTACTGTACAGGGTGTCAGTTTTTAAGACTTATTTTTGAATCCTTATAATTTGAAAAGTACATGATCAACACTTTTTTTCATATTTTTCTGATAACTGTTACGACTTGGTCTATTGCCCGATTCAGGATTGACGTTGATTTCTGGGACACTCTGTATAGGTATATATATGTATATACATATATTCAGATATCAATAATAATTATTTTCCAGATAAAGATATCCTAATGTGTGTAAGGAATCCTATTTTTAATATTAATCATTTATTTTAAATTTCAATAAGACAAAATTGGTTAATTTGATCTAGAAATTTGAATTTGCCAGAAGCAATTTGTCAATTATCATTCTCAAAATGATAAGACTTCAACAACAAATAATAGATTGCTGTTGAAATGCCAAGCTATCGAAGAAAGGATAAGCTAAACAAACATAAATAATTTTAAACATAGTTTTGGCTAAGTTTTGAATCTTGGGTATGCTATTTACTAGTAGAAGTACCTATTGCAAATTGTGCACTTTCTAGAAACATGGCTGCGACTAAACGACACCTAAGCTCATTTTATTGCGTCCCTATCCAGGGATTGTATCCACTAAACCGGTGATCAGCTTTTTCTATCATGGTGGATCATACTCCCACAGTTGATACTTCTTTTATTTAATTTTTCTAACTACTGAATACTTGAGAAAAAATTATTGAAGAATTAGTAATGCATAATATTTAAATTCTAATTGTACAAGAAGAAACAAACAAAATCGAATCTTGCAAAATTCCTTTTAAAATATATTCAATATTAAAATAGATTAGCAAATAAAAATGTAAGAATTGTTATCATACGAAACGCATGTCAGATGTTACCCTAAAGAAGTAAATTGCTGCCTGAGCCCGAGTAATGTATTCGATCGATTTTTGTAAGTGGCGCAAGCAGTTCAAAGCGAAATAATTGATAAATGATTGTGTGAAAAGTACTACATAAATGTATATAGATTAATCAAACATTTTCCAATTGCTTTGGCCCATGGTTGTCACTTTCACTCGGGACAAATCATATAGAGAACAAGAAAAAGCGCTAGAGTAGATCATAGACCAATTCTTACGGTACTCTAGTTGAATGCCCGTATGTAATTTTGTATGATAACTACCAGACCTATAAAGTACTTAAGTATATTAGTACTTGAGTACTAGTATCAGTACCAGTACCTGGACTTGTACATGAAAAGTTATAAAGTTCCAGTACCGTTACTTGTACTTGAAATGTTTTTAAGTAACAGTACCGGAACTTGTACTTGTAATTAAAATATTTCAAGTCCAGGTACTGGTACTGTACTCGTATTTGTACTTGGAATTTTACAGGTATAGATCTGTAAAGTACTTAAGTGCATTGGTACTCAAGTACTAGTAACAGTACCAGTACCTGGACTTGTACTTGAAAAATTTTAAAGTACCAGTATCGGGACTTGTACTTGTTCTTAAAATATTTCCAGTCCAGGTACTGGTACTTGTACTTGAAATTTTACAGGTCTAACTATCACTATCACTACAATGCAACTTTGGTTGTTAAAGTATTATTTCGCATATGTTTATTGAACAGCTCGTCGGATAGAAAAAATGACTATAACCAATTTCATAGGATTTTAAATCCCGAAGAACTTTTCAGTACGATGAATGATCGTTTTCACAATATAAGTAAAAAAACTTGATTTTTATATGGCAACACCAAGAAGAGGTTACAAGATTTAATCTGTTTTTAAAATTTTATTTACCATTTATATGATAACTCCGTGTACAAAATTTCAACCCTCTACGCTCCTCAGGCAGTGTCCAAATATATAATGGAAAACGAAATTTTTGTATGGCAACCCTAAGAAGGACTTACCGGACTTAGCCCATATTTTCGAACTTAAGTCTATGTTTTTCTTAGAAAGTGCGTGTGCAAAATTTGAGGTCTCAGTTATCGAGAGATGGATGGACAAATGGACGGACCGACAGACGAACATGAAAAAAATAACTTTTAATATTATTCGTGGGTGTCCAATGCATTTTGCTCTATCATCGTTATTTCTAAGCATTACAAACTGAGTTACAATCATAATATACCCTATGATTTCATCATCTACACTCAGAGAAAACATTGGTAAATTTAACTATAAGTAGGGTATGAAAATGCACCAAAAATGAATATTGGTTATTTTATTAAACAATGAATTGTTGTAAATAAACAACAATCTTTTCAAAAATTTATAACAGGCATATGTATACAACAACTTTATCATTGTAGAATAATAAAATTAGTTGTAATGTAAGAACTGAGCAGGCAATTCCTGAATATTGTGTCTTGAATGGCTGATAATTGTTTTGGTTAGTCAACTAGTGTAATTGTAAGGTTACTACTGCGTAAACCATCATTTTATTATTTATTTTTTTTCTATTAATTAATAATCATGTTAATAATTGCTTGACGGGAAAATATAGGTTTGCATACTATGCATTTTAACACAAAATATATTGTATGATAAATAATGAATTCATATGTATTTTAAGAGAAAATGCTTCCCAGTCGGTTTTAAGTATATGCAAATGGGTGGCCATCAAAAGAATCAATAGACATTGTTTGGTTAGATGGGATCGGGTGGGGGGAAGCCTAACGGTTTTCAATATAACGGGACTTAAAGATATGTGGGTATAAGTGTAAAAACTGCAGAAATAGTCACGTTTTGGGTACAAAGTGTAATAAGTAATTTTAGTTTAGTTCTGGGGAGCTAATCCAATATGGAAAGTTGGTGTTGATGACGTGCTTTTTGATAAAAATATTAGTTAAATAAAAAAATCGAGTTAAAATTCCAAAATTTTAACACGATATTTCGGACGAAAGACTAATTTTTGTTCAATTCAAAAAATCAAAGTTATTTTAAAACTATTATTTGGGATTTCAAATGAAAGGTTTTAAAAACAGGTCTTCGAGTATAAATCCAAGAAAAATGTCCCAAAATTGGAATACCTTCTCAATATCGAATCCCCCATTGTTATTCCTCAAAATTTGTACCTATATAAAAACGTTTATTTGTTTGAGTCACATTGAGGATGGAGCGGAAATAGGAATATAAATAAATTTCAATGTAAGTCAACAACATTTATTTTCACATGTGCTCTTCATATTAATATTGAAATGTCACTGCTTATGCATACACTCTTACGCCCATATATACACTGCCACAAAGTTTAGGGAAAAACTCCCTAGAAATGTAAGGAACATTGCCTAAGATGTAAGGAATATGCCAAAAATGGAATATTCCCTAAAATATGCATTTTCCTATCTTTTAGGGAATATTCCCTACACTTATAGGGATTTTTCCCTAAAATTTGTGGCAACAACTTGTACCTTTTTACAGTGTACGTAAATTGGTAAATTAAATAAACACTCTAGAAGTAAATGGAAAAATTCTTCACATATTAGGTACTTAGAGGTTACATATATTTGGCAATAGGAACAATAGATACATTGCATCAAGGGCGACCCCTCTTTGGAAGCAAAGGGAGTACTGCTTCCCTTGACAAAATGGAAAGCTCCATACATGAAAGACAAATCAGTTGGATTAAAATATTCCCAGGATAGGGCATCTGTTAAAATATGATTGTTGAAGTGCTTTTTCGTATATATTTCTAGAATGGTTCGTCGGATAGTAAATATGATTGTAGCCAATTTTATAGGATTTCATATTCTGAATAACTCTTCAGTACAATAAAGACGTTTGGGACATACGTAAAAGCGTAAAATTTTTATATGGCATTTATTTACATGTTTTGCAATATACTTACCAGAGGTAACGCGAGATGTATCACACCAATACAAACGTTAAGCACATTAGTGCAAGCAAGTGAATTTCCATGCCCCAAATCACAGGCATGTGTACCTATAATAATTGTACAAATCGTAATTAACCTTAAGCTAGCAAATTTAGTTGTGTATAAATTAGGTATGGATAGTTCAATAAAATACAGTCCAATTTGTTACTTGGTCTAACACAGCCGGGACTCTCATTTTGGTGACTGCTAGTCTTAGCTGCACCCACCTTCATAGGCATCTGCTGGTTCTAGCTGCGCCTACATAGAGATCAGCTCTCTGAGCTTCTCTTAAGAAGATCTGCTTTAATAGCTGCTTCCTCAGGAGCCTAATGGCTGACTCCGATAATCCTTAAATCAACTTAGTGATCATATATCTATTCACTAATTGTCGGCCGTATCATATTATTACATGGCGACCCCTGCTAATTGATTACCAAATGGCGACCATCAAAAATCATATTACTAAAATATATTACTACATTTATTATTATATTATTATGCATGAGTGTCCAATCCAGCCGAAACAAACAGACTTAGTATATTCAATGAACTCATCTAAGGTATAAAAATCAAGCAAAGTTAGACTTCTAACAACTACACATGCCTCAGAGCTCATTCTTCTATCGATGGATAGTGATACTTAGAGACAAACAAACTTTTATCAATAAGGCAATCCTACTTTCGCCCTAAGCATAGTTCTGAAACTGCTTTGCTTAAAGCTAGGACTAACATCTTGAAGGCTATCGATAATGATCAGTTATCAATTTTAGTCCCACTTGATTTCAGCAAGGCTTTTGATGCCATTAACTACGTGACGTGGGTTCCTAAGCTTGACAATAAACTTAACTATTCATCTTCGGCTGTAAAATTACTTTGTACCTATTTGAGTGGTTTTAGTCAGGTAGTTAAACTTAATTTCTCTATATCTGGGTCCTTTCCAGTTAGCTTTGGCGTACCTCAAGGATTTGTATTTGGCCCTCTTTTGTTTTGTCTATTTATATATGATCTCTCTTCTGTGTTGAAATATGCTTCCGTTCACCGATATGTAGTCGATGTACAAATTTATCTGAGTTGATCTGTTGGATGTCTGAAGGACTATGTCGATCGATTAAATGATTATCTTCGTCATTTGATAAAGATATACGTATTATTTTATCCAAATCTAAATGCTTACGGATTCACAGAGGCAGAGTTGACAGATCTGCCACCAATTATACTTATGAATATTTAGATGCTGTCATAAATGTTAGAGTTAAACTTGGCAGTTACTTTAATTGCTGTGACTTCATTTCGACAATTATGGCTGAGGTATGTATGTGATGGTCTTCTGCAATTATGGATTACCTCTGCATGTCTGTCAATTTATCTTTGCGGAATGTGATGGTTATGCACTTCTACATCCGCGCTTTATTTATGGTGATCCAATTCATAGTAAACTCGATACCAGTCTTTAGACTATCCATGTGGATGGTGTATAATAATGTCAAGGGCAATTTTAATTTTTATATTTAATTTATATATATTTATCTTGTTTAATTTAATTTTTTTTTATTTTTCTAGTTCAATATGCATGTATATGTATAGTATACTTTTACTTTTTTTGTTTTATGGTTTTATCAAAAACCTGGATTTACATTAATTTGAATTTTCATTTTAATATTTTTAAGTTTGTATGTAGTGAATTAATGTTTAATTTTACTAAAATTTTTATTTAGTATTTAATTGTAGTATTTGGTAGTATTGAATAGTTGCGAGATGTAGTATATATCTTCATCCACTGTACTGTAAGATATATAACCTTCAGTACGACGACTCCAATACTGAGAAAGTTGTCAATCCTTAATATTTTTAATATGTTCTCAGAATATTTTTATCATGTAAAAATCAATTATTTAAATTATTACCGTAAGACAAACTGTTTTCGAAAAGAAATCAAAAATACAGCATAAATGTATTTCAAAATAGTACAAAATACCTGAAACTAAAAGGTATAAATATAAGCTATTCATATATTTGAAGTTAACTTAATAAAAACAAATTTTATCTCAGCAAGTATGATTTATTCAGGCCACTTGCGTTCTCACCTGTACAGAAGTCTTCCTTAATTTCAAGATTAGACAGCCGTTTATTTTCTTATCTCTAAATTAAATAAAAGTCACGAAAGGTGAAAATTTAATCGAAACTACAACTCTGCTTACATCAAAGAACTTGAGATCTATTCAGAGCTTCATACATATATACGTATGTGTATACAAATGTGTTGTGACTATACAACTTTGTAAACTTTAGAATATCCCGTTGCTTTTCGGAGTCATAAATAAAGTTTTGAAAATTTTCGTAAAGAGATTGCATCTACCTGGAAATAAATATTTTAATTCCAAGCTTAGTGGTCTACGAAAGACAAAATATTTGTGAATGTATAAAATTACGCAAACTTTAATGCACTTCTTTACGAACTTCCATAGGATTACAACAAACTGGAGGTAGCAATAGATTCACGTAATGAGTGAAGTAATTACAATTTCCGTCAGCACATTACCAGGTCTTATAGAAGATCAACTTCATTAGATGAAAGCGTTTATAATGAGTAACTGTGTTGAAGATAATTACGAAGCTTTGCACATGTAGCAACGAACTATATTTCTCATACATAAATGTTCTATGTAGCTTGATACCTCTAGCCTTCATATTAATTCAAGTAGTAAGGCATTGGATAAGTGCACTAATGCATTTTCCTATATTTCTCATTCAACTAACTTTTAACTGCGAACTTTAATTTTATTTTTGTACATATACCAAGAAGAACGCAATTGAATGCCTTAGATTATGGGCTGCGAGCCAAAAGCCATAAAAGAATCTATTGTTATCGAACGTAAGTCTAATGCAGATAAAAATTTCGTCGCTAGAATTTCGAGATAATTCTGTGCCTTAATCTTGTGATAGAAAACAAAGAAAAGTTTTTAAAGATGGTACTGCAGTCAGTAGTGAAGTATGGGAGCATAAGGGAAATAAATAATTTCGGAAGCTGTGATCATGCATCATGTCCTGCTGGTAGGAATATATTTCCAAAGTCAAAGCCTATTGATTTATTATCTAAATAACTTCAGGTGATGTGGAATTAAGCGTGCTTGCTGTTGTTGGACATTTAGATTGAGTGATTAAGTGAAGCTTCTCAATGTGAATATTGAGGGCAGAGTTCAAAGTGATTTTCTATATTATTTGCATATTACAATACACAGCAAAACATTTGCACAATTGTTGCCACAAAGTTTAGATATTTTTTATTAAAATGTGTAAGTTATATTACATATTTGTATGAAAATAAATTAACGTGTGTTATAAATCCACATTTGTTTTAAAATTAGACAAAAGTGTGCTAATTAATTATACATTTGTTGTAAAATTAAATGAAAGTGGGTAGATAAGTTCATTCCATAATCATACTGTGAAACACATTTTTTTGGTATGAATTTATATTTATTAAAATATAAAACGTTTCATTTATATAGTATAATATTATTTAAAAAAAAAAAAAAAAATACTATCGCAGCATATAGCACAATGAAATTAAAAATTAATGAAGAAAATAAATTTTTTTTTAGGAAAAAATCAAAAATTGTTTTTTTCGACCTCTAAGAATTGATTTCAAAGAAATAGTTTAAGCTTTCTAAAATTGATACGACCTTTTTTAATGAATATTATTACGCCCTAAATAAATTTCAGTAGGGTCAATAAAAGAAAAAATTTTCGAAAAGTATTTTCGATATTTGTACGATGTATCAAGCTTTTCTAACAATTGTAAGTACTTCTTTATTTGAAACTGTAGAATTTGCAAGTTTAGTTTTCAGAATTTCATTAAATCCTTCCTTTAGGCAAAACTAGTGTACGTGTCTTTTTAAATTATTTACCTCAAATCGATAGTATGATTTAATTTCAGAGACAAGAAAATGAATTGTATCCTCTGAAAAGGAGTCCCAAATCTGGCGATTTGTCATATGACTTCTGTCTGCAGTATATCGTAGGCCTTTCATGATCGCTAATTATATATTTCGGTGAAGTTTCGCTATATTCTGCATAATAACGGAATCTTCGCTGCTTTCTAAATGTATGACTATGTAAACAAGATTTTGTTCTCAAATTGTTGCAATTCACATTAGGACACAAAATAAAACTTGTGTGTAGCAGATGCATGGACGAATGAATTACAATTTCTCTAAAAGTATTACATTTAGATTTGCATTCAGCTTGTTTACACGTATAATAGCTTTCAAATTTTAACATGGATAACTTTCTATGATTACGAAACACATGAGATTTAAAGGACTCGTACGTTTTAACACAATTTCCACAATTTTTATTTTTGCACTAAACTAACTAGACTACCGCATTGATGTTTATTGTAAATCTGTATATGCTTATAAATTGATAATCACAGGTTAAACATTTCATTGTTCACCTTTACAACTTGTTGTTCGATGTAGTGCTACAAAGTACTTAAAGCGCATCCAAATGTGACAACTTCACATTTAAAAATGATCATACTTCAAAAAGTTCCTATTTTCCATGAAGAGCTGTGAAAATACAATTTAGATGTAAATTTAACCCATTTGTGTGTAAATTTCAATTTTCGTTAAAAAATCGAATGCTACCAGCTTTGTTTTTACATGCAGGTGTTGTAAAAATAATAAACACTATTTAAAAATACCCAAAAACTTATTTTTACATACGAAACGATAGAAAAATACAGTTTTCATTAAATTTACATAATTTTGATGTAAAAAACTACTACTTTTAATGCTGTCATCTTCAGGTTATTTTTACAGTGTACGTAAGCTTTGTGGCAACAATTTGTGCATTTTTTACAGTGTAACCATTTTGCTCTATATCCATTCTAATACAAAAATGTTGACACTGAAATTTCCTTAGGGATGGTTGGGGGGGGGGGTAAATATCATTTCCAGAAAAAAGATTTTCCTCAAATAATATTTTCTATGACACGATTAAAAATTATTTGGGATATTGCTATCATTGCCATTTTCTTTTTACCGACTATAATTTCACACGTAAATTTACGCATTTTACAAAATTTGCTATTACTAAGTGTAAAACTTGACTTTACATGATTAATATTATGCTGCCAATGGTGGGGGTATATGCAATACCCTGTGGATCAAGTACAACGGAAATTAAAAATTGCAAAGTCGTAGCAAATAGTGCGAGGTAATATCAATTAATGTTATATAGGAAGTGTTATATTACCACCACCATTCAGGAGATTGTTCTGTTGCTGGTTTTGTTTTAATGATTTTATTTTTTTCAAATTTACACACCTTAAATGTTGACGCGTTCAATCTGACAGAAGATTTGTTTCCCATGGTATACAGAGTAACATGGTATGCCTACAAGTTATTTTAACACTTCATATATGACGTCATCACAATTTATATGAAGAATTTGGAAAAATTATTAAGATAAATTATTTGGTAACGGCTTTGATAAATTGAAATTGTTACTAACAGAGCAAATAAAAATTACAATATTTAAAAAAAATTATAATAATCTGTACACTTAACAAAGAAAAGTAATACTTTTTGCAAGCGATCAGGTAAAATATTATAGAAACTTTAACCCGTGAGTTAATGTGTTAATATTTTGTTGGTGATTGCATAAAATATCTTTAGTGCAGTCATGTGATGCCGTGAGTCGTGAAATTTAATATTTTTGTATGGCAACACAAAGAAAAGGTCTGTCCGATTTAGTCCAGTTTTGAAAATATATTTACTATTTTTATAAAAATCCCGTGTACAAAATTTCAGCTCTCTACACTGACGCGTTCTCAGGCAATATTGAAATATATAGTGAAAAAATAAATTTTTCTATAGTAACCTTACGAAGGAGTTATCCGAATTGTCCCATTTTCGTACTTAAATTTACTTTTTTTTTAAAAAAAAGCCCCTTGTTAAAAATTTCTCTAAGTGAATGCGTTCTAGAGTTATCATGTGGACGGTCGAACAGAATGGCAGACGGGCGGAGGGATGGACGCCACTATAGAATATGGTAGTACAAGGCCTGATCATAAATACTTCTTAGAAATGTTACAAATTGCAATATGTTTTTGGTTGTATTATTTACAAGAAGTCGTAATTTAATATTCAGTTCGCTTTTCATGTAGTACACAAGGTAAAGTGTAAATTACGTTCGATACTGAAATTATGGCAATTCTGTAAATTTTCACTCGCAAACTATATAATTTCGGAGTTAGATTTTTCCAAAAAAAGTCCTATTGTGTGATACATATTTAGAAAAGATATCTTTTGTAGATTTATAAACAGTTATTAATATTATAAAGGGCTTTCCAACAAGAGGTGTTATTTTGATATTCAAAGAAAAATTCTATCTTTTTAGGATAAATGATCGGATCTTTATTTCATTATAAAGAGGAAAGTATGCCGTTAATAATGGAAAATAACATCAGCCAAATGACCCCCGCGACCATGCCTACAGGACCATAACCTTTTCATGAAATTTTCCATAACCAAATTGCAAAGTGGCTGCCCTATGTCCTCGATAGCCTCACGAATTCCATCTTTGAGGTCTTGAATCGACGCTGGGCTGTCGGCGTAGACCTTCCCTTTCACGTGGCCCCAAAGGAAGAAGTCGCAAGGTGTTAAGTCACAAGATCTCGGTGGCCAATTTTGATCACCTCTTCGAGAGATAACACGGTCCGGAAACTTTTCCCGTAAAAGATCAATGGTTTCGTTGCTTGTATGGCACGTAGCGCCATCTTGTTGAAAGTAAACGTTGTCGAGATCAATACCATCCAATTTCGGCCATAAAAAATCATTGATCATCTGTCGATAGCGCAATCCATTCACCGTAACTGTTGCTCCAGCCTCATTTTCGAAAAAGTAAGGTCCGATGACCCCGCGGGACCATAAACCGGACCAAGCAGTCACACGTTGAGGATAGAGAGGCTTTTCAACAATAACTCTTGGGTTTTCCGAGCCCCAGATGCGACAATTTTGCTTGTTGATGAAGCCATCGAGGTGGAAATGGGCCTCATCACTCAAGATGAGTTTTCGATGGAATTCCGGATCATTTTCATGCATTTCAAGGACCCAATCAGCAAAGACTCGACGTTGTTGATGATCGGCCGGCTTGAGTTCTTGTGTTAACTGAACTTTATAAGCCTTAAGACCCAAATCTTTATGCAAAATACGGTGTAATGACGTTTGTGGAATGCCAAATTCCAAAGAACGACGAGGAATGGACAAACCTGGGTTTTCTTCAACACTTTCGGATACAGCAGCAATATTCTCGGCTGTTCTTGAGCACCGTGCACGGGTTTTATTCTTCACATTACTAACTTATCCCGACAGCTCGAATTTTTCTACCAATTTCTGTATTGCGGTCCGACAAGGTGCTTCACGACGACCCAAAAATGTTCGAGTTTTACGAACCGTCTCTGACACATTTTCACCATTTTTATAGTGAATTTTAATAATTTCAATGCGTTGTTGAATCGTGTATCGTTCCATTTTTATTAATGGCGTAGTTTCTCCTTGTCAAATGTCAAAAAATGACAGCTCTAAAAGTGACATCTACCGAAATAGCGGGCTAATTAAAAGAACACCTCTTATTGGAAAACCCTTTATAAATGGACTGCTTCATCTCCTGTGTCATGTGGCACCAATTTTGATTTCAGAAAGTATGCTCTCACTGTCAATGCTACCAACTATCGTAAACTGACGTTATATTTAAATTATTTTGGGAATTTACGTATATGCATGTCAGTTGAGATTTACCGAAGTTACCACAAAGGTATTTGGGACTTGGTATCGTTAAATTTTAGTTATAAGTCGTAAGAAGTGTTTTTTACAAGGGTGTTTACAAACAATTTCTCGTTCCTAATCGTTATAGTTCAGTGGGAAAATATGCTCTCACGGAAAGACACAGGAATATGAAAGTGGTGCCATTTGCTTTCATGCATTTTTGGTTCAACAAGCAGTCCATTTATATACATGTCAGTGATACAGAGACACAAATACAGTCCATTTATATACATGTCAGTGTTACAGAGACACAAATATTGTCAGATGGAAAACAATATTATGATCGGAGGCATAAGAATCTTGGTAATGCACTCCACATTATTCGGTAATGAAGTAAAAAACTTGGTAATTTCTTATACATTCTTTGTCAAGATGAACTGAATTTTCCTCTTTTTTACTTTTCAGTTCCTTACACAGAATAGTTTTTTCCAGTAAATGGATTCTCTGAATAATCATTAATTTTGTTTTCCCTACCACCATTGAAGTTGTAATGTATTACAAGAATAAAATACTGTGAAACTTTTTCTCCTTCCTTTAACAAATTTGTTGCGAATTCTTGTGGGAGAAGTTATAGAAAAAAAAGACTTAAGGAGAGTTACCAAAACTTTCTTTTTCTTTTCTTTTTTCTTTTTTTTATTATGTTTTCAATGACCTTAAGGGAAAGTTACATAACAAAATAATAAAGGTGTAAATGAATAACGAAAACTTTCCCCACGTCCGTCGTCAGTGTCCTAAAAACCATCTTCAATATAAGAAAGTAAAGTTCTTTCCACGAAAGTTTTTCTTGTCCAAATACGTTCAATGCCAAACACCTTAACAAATCAGCTAGCTTTTTTATCTTATAAATTTTGCTTAAAAAATAGATTCCAGTTTAAGCTACATATATCTTCAAGGCAACAATTTTAAAAGTGCTTTTATTTTAGCAAAATTGAAGGAGATCGTTTTATGGATTGAATACTTGATTAATTGCTTCAGATTTTAACTAGCGAAACTGAGTTGAACGAAGAGCTTATGAAAAATTAAGTCAATACGGATTTTTAGGAAATTCGTGTTTTTATTAGGAACGATAGTTTCCTATTAATTATTCTTTATGGATTTAAGAATCCACATAATTAATTTTTTATGAAAACTAGTTTTTTGAGAAATGTGAATGAGAAACAAAAGATTTGTAAAACCTTATATAGCGATGGCTCCTAATGGAGCATTTAGGATGAAGCGTTTCGTTCCGATTTCTCGTAAATTCAATAATAACAAATAGCGTTTCATTTAGTATGTATGTATATCGAAATGGCGTTTGCCTTGTATTTTGCTTTATTGAAAATGTAATTAAAAAGTAATTTACATATATACATATGTAGCTTAGTACTCTCTCCAAGGTTTTAAAGTTTTTCTTGTTATGTTATATTGAAATATATCAGTGGTTCGCGTTATTCCATAAGGCAGCACGTTCAATTTGTAGAATGTAAGGTGTTGTTACCGTACATAACTTGGCCGATTCTCTGTTTAAACTAGCCTGCCAAGATCCATCCTTTAAATTGAATGGTGAAAAATATGTCACTTTGGTAGGCCACGTAATATATCTTCAGGGGTTGCTGTAGGAAATTGTTCCCATTTCATTAGTTATTTACCTGTAGTGGATAGATGTAGAGCCTAAAAACTTTATTTGTCTTTTCAATTATTACTAGATTGTGGACTCAAGTTGATCAATTCATTTACATTCGATATATTGTTTTTTTACTCTTCTCTAAAATTTAATGATTGCTCTTTTAATTTGAATTTCATTTTGTATGTGCTTCTGAAGAAAGTTACCTAGAAATTAGGTTATACCATAAATAACGCGTTTTTCTTATATTAATTTTATTTTTTAATAATAAGATAATTTTATTTATACCTAAAATATATTCAGTTTAATTTTCTACAACGCTTTTGCATCTTTTCGGGTAGAATTTCAAAAAGCACTTACCAGAGACGAAAAATCCTCTTCCACTACCATTCTGACCTCGTCTAATGAATTCATATTTTTTCTGCCCAAGACTATAGGGAATAAATAATAATCAGACGGCCCTATAATTTGGCATTAAGACTCCTACAGCTTTTGTACTATCATCCTTGCTTTATGTATACGAGCATTATTATCATGGAATAACACTCTTAGGGCTCGCGCAGACAAAGAGCGGAGCTGAGCTGAGCTTAACTGAGCTGAATTAAGCTCAGCTTATCATAGAAAAATAGTTTAGTGCGCACATAGAAAGCGATAGAGGTAGACGCGTTTTGAGTATTGTTTTGGCTAGTCCTATTATAATTCTGCAAACGAAAATTTAATAAAATGGTACCATCCTAATTACGTCGGGATATGTTGATGGAAAATAGTGTATTGCGTAAAAATTTTTTCTTAAAGAAAAAACGTTTATGGATGCATAAAATATGTAAACCAAAAAAGAAAAAGTTCGGAGAATTCCATCATTTATACAAAGAACAACGACAATTTCCAGTTAAGTTTTATGAATACACCAGGATGGAACTTGAAACGTTTGAATACATTTTAAAGGAAATTAGAAACGATATTGTGAAGCAACCTACTAATTGGAGAGAACCTATTTCGGCAGAAGAAAGAGACTTTTTGTAACTCTGAGGTAAATAGGCTCTTTTTTGTTTATTTAATTTTTATCTGCTATAAAACAAAAAAAAAAAAACGATAAAATAACTGTTATAAAATAATTTAAATTCATTATGTTGACAAAGTATTTAGACGTTATAAAAGTAAATAAAATAAACTGCCTTTCTAGAGGATTTTACTGCTTGTAAGATTAATAAATTAAAAAAATTCGAAGTCGACATTTCTCTGTAGTTCTTCAAATTGAAAAGAGTCATCATTCCAAGATATAGCGGATGTTGTTGGTGTTATGGAAACCGGCTTTTGGATATGTTTTAAAACTACCTTCTGGATTTCTGATCTAGCTGTTAGTTTCTCGGCTGGAAAAATTTGCTTCTTAAAGGGAATCAGACTTTTAAAAAAGTGGAGATCATCACACTCACCTCTCTTCGATTCTATTACATATATCCATTTCCAAAAATTGTGTTTTTCTTTTTTTTTTTGTTCGATGGCCAAGTATTCATCTTTGTTATTTTTTTTTTCGGCGCAATAAATCGCAAGCAGTGTCGGATTAAGTGTCAACCGAAATCAGGATCTGAGTACTTTAATTACAAGAAATATTTTTCAATTGTTTTGCAAGGTGTGGCCGATTTTAACTGCAAATTTATATTTATAGAGGTTGGAAATAAGGGTAGTCAGAGTAATTGAGGTACTTTTGTAGCATCAAATTTACTACACTTTATCAATAATAATAAACTCAATATTCCTATAAGAAGAAACCTACCAGAATATAATGTAAAAGTTCTATTCGTGTTTGAAACTGATGAAGCCTACCCTTTGACAACTTTCTTAATGAGGCCATATCCTGGGAGGGCACTAACCAGAAAAAAAGTTTATTTAATGAAATTCTTTCAAGAGTAAGATGATATGTAGAATGTGCTTTTGGTATTTTGACAGAAAAATGGCATTTACTGTAAAGTGAAATTGATACATCTATTAAAAGGCCGATTCTTTTAATTAAAACTATGTGTTTATTACATAATATAGTTACTGACATTGAGAACATAGACGACTACTATTATGTATACGACCCTAATGAAAATACAGAAGAAAATGGAATCCAAGAACCTTCAAGAAAAAATAGTAGAGCAAAACAGGAAGTAAAAGAGATTCATGAGAAATTTTCTAACTTTTTTTGAAAATAAAAAGTAATACAAAGTATGCTTAACTTACTGTCACTTTTCGTTATTTCTGCGACCTCTTCCCATAATTTATTTGTTATTATCCTGTTAAAATAATCTTTATTTGTTCCTTCCCAAAGCCGAGGCCTCACACAAATTTCACTTATTAGTACCTCCTAATCCATATCTTTCAAAATCTATATGAATATCAAAAAAATTTCTTTCCAAAATATAATGCTTAAAAAAGAATGACACAGTTGATCTATTTGAAAGCACGTAGAAAACTGAAGTAGTTTTGTAACGATACTAGCTAATACGCTACCTCAATCAGCTTCAGTCAGCGAAATCAGTGATTATTCTAGCAATGACTTAAGCTACTCAAGCAGCAGCTCTCTTTTGTTATAGTTTAGTTTTGGTTGAAAGGATCTAAGTGGACTAAACCTTTCATATCTCACCAAACCGATAACAACATTTTATATCTTTGGAGACATTTTTTAGCCTAGCGGGTCAGTATTTCTCACTATCTTTGTTGATTTAAATTTCGGTAGAACCAATTTCTCATCAGCATGCACTATTTAGTGCAAACAAGGTCCATTCCTCAGATGCACATCAAAAAATGAAAACGAAAACACTGAACTGAAAAACAGAAAAATACTGGTTATCAATTCTAACTAGAGTTTGAATAAAAACATATCCATTTTTAAAACTTTATTACAATTAAAATATATTCTAATGTTTTTTTCGTACGAGAAGAAAATTTTTGTTTCGATCTGGTCAAGCATCTATTTGTTTCATACGAACGAAAACATTTGATACAAAGCTTGACTAAAAGATAACCCAAATTTTTTTTATATGTAAGCATGGACAAATTTTCAGTGTGGAACTGACTGGGTTTTTGCTTTCGTTTTTCGATGTACAAGCGGCCTTAGCATACGCAATAAAAAATTTGCACAAATTGTTGCCACAAAGCTTAGGTATTTTTCCATAAAATTAAGAAATATTCCCTAAAATATAGGGACTATTCCCTACATTTTAATGAAAATTCCCTACATTTTAGTGAATATACCCTAAAATGTTGGATTTCCCCCCTAAATTTTAGGGAGTATGCCCTACATTTTAAGGAATAGTCCTAATATTTTTTACAGTGTAGGTAAGTTTGCGTGGAACACAATTTGCAGACGTTTTCAATGGCATGCAGAGGTCCAGACCAAATGAATAACCGAATCCAATCTCTAGGCTAGTTCCTTAACCTTCATGGGGGATATTGCTTGTCTTGCAAAACCTCCTGGTCTAGTTCGAGGTATCTTTCAGGGCGAGGCTAGTCTTCTAGGCTATAGTTGCCAGCTCGGAATTTCTGGAACCTTTTGACTTGCACCTGTTATCCAGTCCCCCCCCCCCATATACTGCATGAATATTTATCGCACTTTCTGTTGTTTTCGTTGTTGCCTTTATTCAACTCATTAACTAGAATATGCTTACTTACATTCCTTTCTCACTATTAGGGTTTGACT
This sequence comes from Dioctria rufipes, assembly GCA_963924295.1. Lineage (NCBI taxonomy): Eukaryota > Metazoa > Arthropoda > Insecta > Diptera > Asilidae > Dioctria > Dioctria rufipes. Next base: position 211,339,063 of record OZ002741.1, read on the forward strand.
GTTTTTCAAAACCGGTTTATAAAATAAATTTGTCATATTTGAAAACCGGTTTTTAAATTAAGAAAACCGATTTAATGTAAAAATTAATTTTTAACTTATTTGAATTGAACCAATTGAAAGAAATGCAGGCCACACACAGCACAGTCGAGTCGTGTATGTAACCGTAACCTAGCCGTGGTACATACTCTCGCGTAAAACCAGAGACAGCAATAGCATACTCTGTATACGCGAAGAAGAAGAAGAAGAACTATTTATCCGTCACGGTCATGACAGCTTCGCTTAATTTTGTAAAGTGAAAACTGGAAACAAAAATATAAAGTTGTTATAGTTGGTAAAAATTACGTAAGTATTAAGTGTGTTTCTAATTTCTATGTTCATATTTTCTATTTTACAATTTAAAACTTTAATTTTATTATATAAATTTCTTCTCTCAAAAATTATTGTAACATAAAAAGCTGTGGATTCTGTCTAACGGGATTTTAAATAAAACACAGGGTGTTCAAATAATTCATATTTTCTTTAGCAACGTTTCGACATAAATTATATTTTTATCAACCTTCGGAATTAATGTGCAGATATCTTTAAATTACATTAATATTACTACTTAAAATAATAAAATTGTAAAATAAATTCAAAAATATTTATTTACTAACTTCAATTTCATTTGTAGATAAAAATGAATAAGTCTTGGATGTTTGGAGTAGTTTCAAAAACTTTGGGGTAGACGTAGACGAGGCAATCTGAAATCATTGTAATAAAATATTGATCTGCAAAAGATCATCTACGAGCAATCTACATAATCATTTGAAAGCAGTTCATAAAATGATTATTGGAAAGAAATCAGAGACGATCGGCGAATACGAAACGCCTCGATCTTCCTCTTGTACAAAAAAAAAAAAAAAACAACGAATATTTTGAATTTTATGAAAGTAGTTTAAAAGAAATCATTTCATAACTTGCATTACACATAGCTCATTCATACGAGAGTCACTTTAACAACAAGGATATTTATTGCCAAGAAACAACTCTATGAATCTCATTCATACGTTTTATGACAATGCAAAAGGTGAAAATATTATTGAATTAGATTCATTAAAAAAGAATAACAAAAAATTCTCTATAACTTTAGACGAGTGGACTAGCAAAAGAGATCATAGATATTTAAACATTAATGTACACCACCTGGCAGAAAATTTCAATTTGGGATAAGTGCCAATAGCTGATTCCTGTAATGCTTGGAGAACATAAGAATTGGTATCTGAAAGGCTACAAAATTTCAACTTGAACCTAGCAGTTACTGATAAACATAGAGAAATGGCTGAAGCTGAAGCAGAAGGAAATATTTCAAGTGAGGAATTGGAAGATGAAGAGGAGGATGAATATTACGATTATGAAGATTCTCTTAATAAGATTTGTAACCGAGAATAACCTATTCCTATTTGTCTTACAATTACAAACCATCAGTTCGACAAATTAGAAAGATTTGTAAGTTCTTTAGAAAATCTCCAGTAAAAAACTCCATTCTTCAAAATTATATCAAACAAGAAAAAGGAAAGGAATTAAATTTAATTCTTGACTGCAATACAAGATGGACATTATTGGAAGATTTCTGGCAGTAAATGAATGTATTGTTTTAGCATTGAATGATATGTATATGTGAAATCAAGCTCAATATCTTAAGCTTTTGGAACTTCATAAAGTCTTGGGCCGATTCGTCTAGCAGCTGAAGGCTTAGGCGACGAGATGTCAATTTATTTATAAGTGAAGGTATAGTATTTAAATTTCTGTTAAATGAACCAAACAACTTAAACACTGAAATAAGTTTCGAATTATAAGATGCTTTAGAAGAACGAATTCAAGAAAGAAAACAAGTAGAATTAGCAACTCTTTTGCTGTATTTGCAAAATTCACAAAACCTGTACAGTACAGCATAGAAATCTAGTGCACTTTATTTAGCTTCAAAAACCGAAATTATTAAGTTATCTGGAAAGATATTGTCTAAAATATTTCGAAATTCTTGCGCGGAAACCGATTCTGATGAATAAACAACTCATCAGAGTAATTTTTTTTAAAGGAAACCATTGAAAAATCAATTCATAAGTTTCTGAAGACCTTAGCAAACTTGTGTTCAAAATAAGAACAAGACTTAGCCACCGTTTAGTGGATATTTTATGTTTTTTAAAATCCTATTTTCTCAGGAGAAACTAAAACTTGTGAAATAAATAGGTATAAATATTATTTGAGTTTTTGTTATTTTGTGCAAGTAATGTGTATTTTTTTTTTTTATTTTGACATTAATATTGATTTTGTTTTTTTGTTATTTTATATAAATTAATAAAATATTTTTCCCTATTCTATGTTTTTTAGAAAAATTCGAAAATCGACTATAACCGGTTTTTTGGAAATGTGGAATTCAAAAACTGGCTTTTCAAAAAGTTGGTTTTTGTATGAACTCTACTCACTATCATTTTAGTTTTGAAAAAATTTGTGAAAAATCAAATTAGACAATTCAAAGCTTCCAATAAGAATAAGGTCAAAGTCAAAGCTTAAATCTTTTGAGAGCTGCGAATTTTTCGATATATTTGTTTTCAAATGTTCGTAGTCTTGGCCTTGAAGGTATCTTCTTCACTTTACATACTCTTAATTGCCCGTAATTAATAGTTTTATTTAGGTATAGACGAAGAGCTTGCAACCGAAGTACGTACGTCATTTCATAAACAAAATTTTCCATCTTATCACACTCGAAATCTTAAAGAAAATCGGTTAAGTCACGAGATCTCATAAAGGCTGATTTTTGGTGTGACAACAGAGAATTATAGTTCATGATCAATGATAAAAAAGGCAGACAATTTGGTTGATGGTAGAAAGTGGTGGCAGGCGGTAACAAATACTCGGAAAATTTCGATAACCTTCGTCATACCAGGTTAAATCGAGAATGCTTTCCCTTAGAGTGCTGAAATCTTGCGTACGGTGTTTTAAAAAAAAAATTTAATTTAATTTCAAAAATGGAACCAATCGGGCAACTCCTTCGTAGGGCTTCCATTAAAAAATTCCGCGTTTCACTATATATTAGGGCACTGCGTAAGAGTGCGAAGACGTAGAGAGCTGAAATTTTGTGCAAAACGTTTTCATAGCAATGGTTAATACTAGTTCGAAAACAGACTAAATCGGGTTACCCTTTCTTGGTGCTGCCATACAAAAATTTCGGTTTTCACTATATATGTATTTGAACGCAGCCTGAGAATGTGTCAACGCAGAGAGCTGAAATTTTGTACGTGATGTTTTCATATCAAAAGCCAATATATGCTCAAAAATAGACTAAATCAGGCGTCCTCTTCTTAGTACAGCCATATAAAACTTTGTTTTTTTCACTATATATTTGAACAGTACCTGAGAATGCGTCGAGGTACAGCACTGAAATTTTGCGCCAGCGTTTTCATAAATATTGCAAATACAAGTACTAAAATGGACTATCAAATTGACAACCCTTTTTTGGCTTTGTACGGCAACACTAAGAAAGGGTTACCCGATTTATTGTTGAATTCTTTGCTTTTTGATTTTTTTTTGTGTTTGTTTTGAGAACGCTGTGTGCAAAATTTTCAGGGCTGTAGGTCGACGCGTTCTCAGGCTTATGTTTCTTATGGCAGCACCAAGAAGGAGTTGCATGATTTATTCTATTTTTGAACTGCTATTTACTATTTCCATGAAAAACCTTTCTACCGAATGTCAGCTTTCTACGTCTACTCGTTCTTGAGCAGTACCCTAATATACGAAATTTGTGTACGGAAACCCTACGAAGGAGTTGCCCGATTGGTTCCATTTTTGAAACTGAATTTAAGCGATAAACACCACTGAAAGCCATGCAGACTTCCGAAAATTTATCAACGATGTTCAGAGAGTGGATAAGATGGAAAATTTTGTTTATGAAATGACGTACATATTTTGGTCGCCAGCTGCTACTGTATTACGCAATGGCGATTTTGTTACAGGTTGCTGCGTGACGGCAAGCTGTATTCTTGTCTGTTTCTTGCGATTAAAGTGTGTTTGTGGCGACGTCGGCCCCGCTTTGACGCTTAACTGTAATGCAACGCCAACGCGCTCCGAGTTTGCTCGCGACTGGCAATTCGGGAAACTATCGCAACAACATTTGTAGGTTTGTGGAACCAGTTGAGCGACTACTTTGCGTGTTATAAGCGAGGTAATTTTTAATAATACATAGTAGTCTTGTAAGGAAAAATGTTTTGTTTTAATTTGTTCAAAGTCAGTCAGTTTTAGATTGCTATACCAAGTGGTTATGAATAGTAAAAATTGTTAAAATATTATAGTAACGCCAGTTCTATATCTCTTTGTAAATTGCTCTACAGGAGAAATAATTATATACATACGAATTCTAAGAAGTTGTGTTTAACTTCCTCCAATCTGTCTCCTTAATATTAACCTCTTTATTATTGCTGGTCTTATCCTAAATATTTTTACCGCAGTTCTGAGGACACATATCATCTAAAAACTTACAAGACCCAAAGGAATAGGACAGGCTAAGAGGTTCTCACTACAAGCAGCCACACGATTGAATAGGTGTTCAGTACCTAAGAGTCAGAAGTTGAATCAAAATTAGGAGTTTTAACTAAGGTTTCGATACAGAAGTGAAATCAAGCATAGGGGCTTCAACTAGGCTCAACTCACATCAACAAGGATCGCAGTAACAACCACAGCAGCTCGGCAGGATCTGTATCCTGCAATCAAGTAGGATCTGTATCCTGCAATTGGAATTCCACATCCTCAACATCAACCCTCGAGTCAGTCAATTCGGTAGGATCTGTATCCTACACCAGAGTAGGGTCTGCATCCTACCATACGAGACTCCATCTTCTTCAACAACTTTAGTCAGTCAGCTCAGTATACAACCAGCTGAGTCTACAAGCAAGTGGGTCTCTATCTTGTCATTAAGCTGAACGGAGGCTTATACCGATGACACCAAGATATACTACCCACAATTGGTGACCCCGACAAACCGGCTGAAGTAAGGAGCCAGATCTCAATCTGCCAACAGTAAGGCAGGAAGATTAAGCTTGTAGTCAGAAATATAAAATTGATTTGTTGTTCTTCTTTAAATTTTCAATCATTATCACATTTTACATTGTTATTGTTTTTTTTTACTGTTCCTTACTGTTGTTGATTTTTATATATATATACATTTACATTTTTTTTTATATGCTTCATTTTTTATATATACATACAGTATCTGTTTAGTTGACCTATGGTTTCATTTAGAATTACTAAATAGTGTGAACCCACCACAACTCTCAAAGTAGCTGTTTTATATAACGGTTACTCCATATTTTCTTTCCTTTCGATTAAAAGGCCTGTGTTTCGGGATGGCCCGTCGTGAGTCGGAGACATGTGACGTTTTAAGTGAGTCTGTGGACCCTAGTTTGGATACATCGGCTGAAGGCACGGCGCGGTCGACGTCGTTCGACACTCATCCGCCAAGTAGTTTGTACGCGGTTTTAGTTAAACCAGCTCCTTTCTGGAAGAGCTGTCCGGAATAGTGGTTCCTCCAGTTAGAGTCACAATTTGACTTAGCGGGAATCACACAAGATAAAACGAAATTTAACCACGTGGTCAGCGCTCTGGACGAAGGTGTGATACGGGTGGTCAGTGATGTCATACAAGATCCGCCGATTTTGAACAAATATTCGAAGTTGAGAGAGACTTTGACTGGCAGATTGTCCGGAAGCGAAAATAGGAAGTTGAAGCAAGTGCTAACCGAGATGGTTTTAGGCGACTCACAGCCCTCCCAATTACTCAGAGAAATGCGCAATCTCAGTAGAGGAAAATTAAGTGAAGAAGTTTTAAAGTCATTGTGGTTGCAGCGATTACCCGTAAATATGCAAGCAATTTTGGCATGTAATCCAGGAGCATTAGAGGTGCTGGCTACCTGTGCGGACACAATTGCAGAAGTCAACCCAGGTACAGAAGTCTTCTCAGTTGCAGCCAACGTTTCTCCAGAGGCTCTGGCTCAATCGCTCAACCAACTAACCGTCAAGGTCAGTAAACTGGAAAAGCTAGTCGAGCAGGGTGCGAATCGTCGTAGTTCCGATTCTCGAAGAAGCCCACCGCGAAGTAGGAGTAGGTATAGATCCGCTTCACGCGGTTCCGATTATAGCAATGCCAGAGATTTATGCTGGTACCACAGAAAATTCCAGTCCAAAGCACAAAAATGTATTCCTCCATGCAAATTTGTAAGTTCTAATAATTACGTTAAACAATAAATAATTCAGACAAGTCTTTAAATTAATTTTCCCTCCGCCTTTGACGATGGGTGGAAGCGGCGGTACAAATAGTCGTCTTTATATCTTTGACCGAAATTCCAGAAAAAGTTTTCTAGTGGACACAGGTGCAGATGTGTCAGTCGTTCCAGCGTCTTCAGCGGACAGACGCATGAAGTCACTCCTTTGTCTACAAGCAGCAAATTGTTCGTCCATTAGCACGTTCGGTCAGAAACGTTTAACATTAAATCTAAACCTTCGTCGTGTTTTTTCCTGGCAGTTCATAATTGCTGACGTCCCGAGACCAATACTGGGCGCAGACTTCCTGGGTCACTTTGGACTTCTCGTGGATATGAAAAAGAAATTGTTAATTGATCCGCTAACTTCCCTTAAAACAACAGGAAGGCGAGTTATTTGTCCATCCTCAGCTCTGTCCATCAGCATGGATTCGACGATAGACCCCAAAATTCAAATTCTCTTGCGTCATTTCACAGAAGTTACATTGGAAACAAGCTTTAACAACCCAGTTAAACACACGGTCTCTCACCACATTCTTACCAGGGGTCCTCCAGTCGCAGCAAAAGTTTGGCGTCTTCCGCCTGATAAACTAACTGCGGCAAAGAAGGAGTTCGATTTCCTTTTACAAGAAGGAATTTGTCGGCCATCGAAAAGTTGTTGGTCCTCGCCCCTTCACTTAGTTAAAAAGAAGAATGGTGAGTGGAGACCGTGCGGCGATTACAGACGTCTTAACGCTTGTACAACTCCTGACCGATACCCTATCCCTTTGATTCACGATTTCTCATACAACTTGGAAGGCTGTAAATTTTTCTCGACATTAGATCTAACTAAAGCTTACCATCAGATACCAACTGAGCCTGAAGATATTCCGAAAACAGCGATATGCACACCGTTCGGGCTTTTTGAATTCACCCGGATGACTTTCGGTCTGTGCAATGCCGCACAGACTTTCCAGAGGTTCATAAATTCTATTTTGCAACAATTTTGATTTTGCTTCGTATATTTAGACGACATGTTAATTGCATCAAAATCCGAAAGCGAACATCTCAAGCATTTAGAATTAGTTTTTGCACGACTTAAAGAATTCGGTTTGATAATCAATGTTACTAAATGCAAATTTCTGTTACCAGAGGTGACCTTTTTAGTTCACTTAATTTCGGCGAAAGGCATTAAGCCGCCTCTAGATCGGGTTGAAGCAATCGCCAAATGCCAGCTGCCAGTGACGGTGAAAGACCTACGTCGCTTCTTAGGTATGATCAATTACTACCGACGCTTTCTACCGAACGCCGCGCAAAATAAGGCAGTATTAAACAGTTATCTAAAAGGGCCAAAGAAAGAAGGCAGCCGGAAAATCGTTTGGACGGAAGAGGCTAATAGGGCTTTCGAGTCTGTTAAAAAGCAGCTGTCTGAGGTTACTCTCCTGGCCTTCCCCAGTTCTTCCGCCGAGGTAGCTTTATGGGTGGATGCTTCTGATACCGCCAATGGTGCTAACGTTCAACAGAAGATTGATAACATATGGCAACCTTTGGGTTTCTTTTCGGTAAAACTGAATAATGCGCAGCGAAAATATAGCACATATGATCGTGAACTTTTAGCTGGCTCTAAGGGCATCAAATATTTTAGGTTTCTCTTAGAGGGCCGTCCCTTCATCCTTTTCACGGACCATAAACCGCTGATTTTCGCCTTCCAGCAAAATCCCGAAAAGGCATCCCCCAGACAATTGAGGCATCTAGATTACGTGGGGCAATTCACCACAGATTTAAGGCATGTCTCCGGAAAAAATAATGTTGTAGCAGATGTGCTTTCCAGATTGGCAGAGATCCATCTGCCCAGCCTACTAGACTTCGGGGCTATTACCGACACACAGACAGAAGATCCCGAATTCCAGGATCTACTCAAAAATTCGCAGTTTAAATTTGAGCAATTTCCAATTTTTGGCACCAACAAACAAGTTTACTGTGAAGTCTCTTCCGATAGGGCAAGACCTTTCATTCCTAAAGACTTTAGGTTCCTCATTTTTAAATCAGTGCACAATTTAGCCCATCCAAGTTTTCGTGCTACCAACAAAATGGTCACATCGAAATTCTTTTGGAATTCGATGAATAAAGACGTTAACTCTTGGGCTCGCTCGTGTTTAGAGTGTCAGCAATGTAAGGTTTCTCGACACGTTAAAAACTCTCTAGGGACATTTCCATTTTCCTCCGGACGCTTCCAAGACATTCATATCGACTTAATTGGCCCTCTTCCACCGTCGCAAGGTTTCAGATACTGCCTCACAGCCATTGACAGATTCACACGTTGGCCTGAAGCAGTGCCGCTAGTGGATATAACCGCGGAAACGGTAGCGGCAGGGTTATGCGATAACTGGATAGCACGTTTCGGCGTACCCAAAACCATAGTAACCGATCAGGGAGCTCAGTTCGAATCAGCACTATTTGCTAAGCTTGCCATCTTGTTGGGTTTCAAGCGAGTTCGCACCACAGCATATCACCCTCAATCAAATGGTTTCCCCGAACGATGGCATAGAACGCTAAAAGCTTCAATAATGAGTTACAGGGAAAAGTCTTGGTCCAAAATCCTACCTATGGTCCTGTTGGGTCTAAGGACGGTCTTCAAAGAGGAGTTTCTTGCTACACCAGCAGAATTGGTCTTCGGGGAAAGTTTACGACTACCCAGCGATTTTTTACAAAGGTCACAGTCGCGGTCTGCAAACGAGTTCATTGTAACCCTTCGAAATCGTTTTTCCGACATCAGGCCAGTCCCCGCTTCAGACCATTCATGGCATTCTCCTTTTAAATTCAAAGAGCTAAATTCCTGTTCCCATGTTTTCACCCGGACGGATGCGATTAAAGCTTCTCTTCAGCCACCATATCAAGGTCCTTTTAAAATAATTAAGCGCGATTAATCGTATTTTACACTGGAAGTAAAGGGCAAGGAAGTTAATGTCTCCCTCAATCGTCTAAAACCTTGCTTCCGAGAAACCATCGAAACGGACAAACACACCAATAAAGACATCACACTACCTCTTCAAAGTAATACCTTTGAACGGCGCATCCCTCCAGCGAATGAAGATTCTCCTATTGTGACGGGCACTACTCAACAAGACGGATTTTCTCAGGAAACACCCAGAGATTCGGAAACACATACGACCACCATAGATTCCACGGTCAAACGTATTCCACCTTCGGATCATCAGCAGAAATGTCGGCGACGTATTAGATTTCTCCCTGACGGAAACATGCAGCTTTCCCAGCAAATCACTCGCACTGGACGAATCACAAAACCACCTAAACGTTTTCTCACAGACTAAGCTTTTGGTTTTGCTGGTGGGGGAGTGTTGTGGCGACGTCGGCCCCGCTTTGACGCTTAACTGTAATGCAACGCCAACGCGCTCAGAGTTTGCTCGCGACTGGCAATTCGGGAAACTATCGCAACAACATTTGTAGGTTTGTGGAACCAGTTGAGCGACTACTTTGCGTGTTGTGGGCGAGGTAATTTTTAATAATACATAGTAGTCTTGTAAGGAAAAATGTTTTGTTTTAATTTGTTCAAAGTCAGTCAGTTTTAGATTGCTATACCAAGTGGTTATGAATAGTAAAAATTGTTAAATTATTATAGTAACGCCAGTTCTATATCTCTTTGTAAATTGCTCTACAGGAGAAATAATTATATACATACGAATTCTAAGAAGTTGTGTTTAACTTCCTCCAATCTGTCTCCTTAATATTAACCTCTTTATTATTGCTGGTCTTATCCTAAATATTTTTACCGCAGTTCTGAGGGCACATGTCATCTAAAAACTTACAAGAGCCAATGGAATAGGACAGGCTAAGAGGTTCTCACTACAAGCAGCCACACGATTGAATAGGTGTTCAGTACCTAAGAGTCAGAAGTTGAATCAAAATTAGGAGCTTTAACAAAGGTTTCGATACCGAAGTGAAATCAAGCATAGGGGCTTCAACTAGGCTCAACTCACATCAACAAGAATCGCAGTAACAACCACAGCAGCTCGGCAGGATCTGTATCCTACAATCAAGTAGGATCTGTATCCTGCAATTGGAATTCCACATCCTCAACATCAACCCTCGAGTCAGTCAATTCGGTAGGATCTGTATCCTACACCAGAGTAGGGTCTGCATCCTACCATACGAGACTCCATCTTCTTCAACAACTTTAGTCAGTCAGCTCAGTATACAACCAGCTGAGTCTACAAGCAAGTGGGTCTCTATCTCGTCATTAAGCTGAACGGAGGCTTATACCGATGACACCAAGATATACTACCCACATGTTTATGTAAGGGAATGGCGATGTTGGATGGGTTGGGGTTGCGAAATGTTTGAGATTTCTCTAAATTTGTTATTGGGTTGCGATTTCACGTGTCTTCCTTAATGGCGAGAATTATCCCCATGGTTCCACGTTGGCACGACTAAGCATGATCAAGCGGCGCAAAGCATTCTGTTGACTCCAGTCCTCCTATCCGCGGTATTGGTTTCCCATATTGGAGAAAAAAATAAATCCTTCACTCAGGTTTATTACGTTCCACGTTTCCAAGTGAACGAAGGGAAAATCTTCAACATGTACCTGGTTGTGTGCGTTGGAATGAGACTAATGTTGGGATGATGAGGGTGTCAAAAGATGTTCTTAAGTTGTTTAACCGAGATATTTAAAGATAGTCCTCGACTGGTGTAATTTTTATACTTCCGTACAAAGAAGTTTTGGAGTCCTGTAAGAGCCTTCAGAATCTTTCTTTTAAAAATGCTAATATCCCTAGGTTGACCAATTGCCGTGCCAGATTTGAGAGCAAGAGTTGATAAGTTGCTTATATATAAGGAGTTTTGTATTTTTGGGGACTCCTTTTCTACTTCTAATCAATGAATTTATAAGGCAGTGGGCAAAATTTGCTTTATTCATGACAGACTTAGTTTTTGGATTTCAACAGATTATAGAGACAGCCACACAAAAATTTGGTTCCGAAGGCAGAAGTTTTTCTTCATTGACTCATTGTCAAAGCTGCTTGTGTGTGTAGGTGTATCTTCGAGTCGTATGTGGGGGGGGGGGGGGTCGAGTGGGTGTATGTCGCAGATCTGTGCGCGACCTCCTCCGTTACCCTCTCCAAGTGTTCGGTTATATCGGTTGGTGTTACACACTATCAGCGCCAAGGCTCGTATTATTTCATGCAGAGAATAAAAATGTCAGCCACTTAGTGTAAAAAGTCGTTAAGTGCAAACTGTGTCTGCACTTCATGAAGTGTCTAGACCTTGCATAAAGTGCTAAGATATATCAAATGGCTACGACATATATATATATATTGAGTAAAACGGTTGTTTGGGAAGGGCAAGTAGAAGTATTGCCTACGCGATGTAATAATTTTTTACAGGACGCTTTCTCTTCGCAGGTAATGCAGTCTACTGAGTACATTATTTTATATAAAAAAAAATATATATATATAATATATAAATTTATTCTTTTTTGCTTTCAAAAAATTAATTAATTAATTAATTAAATTTAATTCTCACATTCTCAGTAACTAAAATAAGAAAGTATGGGCAATGCTTCTCCCAGTTAATTATTCGTATTCCTATATTGTCTTCCAACTCATCTATACCATGTGTATACATAGTTTGAATTTCGAATAAATTTTTTTATTGATCATAGATTTTTTAAGCATAAAAGTGTAATATTCCACCTATACCCTTGGTATAAGTTTGAGTTTCGAAACATATTTTGATCATAGATTTAGTTGTTAGGAAGCAAACTTGCAACTCATATTAGCAATTCATATTAACCGCGTAGGTAGAGCATTTTACAAGGCATGGAAATATGTGTTTTTTTTTTTACTGAATTGCAATTAACAATTGTTTAATATTAAAATCCAAAGTAGCAAGCGTGAATGATTTATATAATTTCATAGGTGTATTTATTTCTTACATAAAATACAAGTTTCTAAATGATTTTCATTTGTCACTCAGGCTATTCTTGATGAAAATTATATAGAATTAACTGCCGCCTTAAAGGAAACTACAAATATTTACATTCAGTTCCACAGCATTACAAAGTACACGCTCCTCTGGAATTCACAAGCGGACGCTCGATGTGGAAACCCGTATTTTAATATTTTCACCATATACGACACCAAGGACTAAAGAGCTCAATAATTACATAAGAGAACTTTCAGAAGTTTTTTTTTCAGAATTACAACCTTAAATCATTTGAGAAAATTCGGATAAAACTTCATCATATGAAATACGCAATCAAAAAGTTTGATGGTCATTAAAATAATAAAACTCCGAGATCTGCTTTCGCTGAGAGGCTCGCACCGAAAAGTTTTTAAAACAAAATTAAAAGTAAAATTTGTGTAAAAGTCAAAGGAAGTAATTTTTGGATACAGTTTACAAAATTGCCTTCAAATGTTAACGCAATATTTTCTTCTCGACAAAAGTCTCATGGACTCTTGAAGCACGTGTAGAGCTAAATAAATATTGATTTCTTACCTTTCGGTATTTCTAGGAAACAAAAAAATGTGAAAAGTATGTGAAAAAGTCAATTTTTTTAACGAACTGAAATACATTGGCAAGGACAGACTTATAGATGGTAAAATATAATATTTATTTATACTTCACTACAATTAAAAAAATCGGAATTGTTTTTTTATTGCAGCAATGAAAGTTATTATTTCGATTCAGCTGTAAATCTTCTTATAACCAGTCGCGTCAAATTCTTATATATTTTTATATATGTCGGCTAATTACTAATTACTTGCCTCCAGTATATCGAATTATTCCGAAAGGAATATTCTAGTCAAAATATTTGTGTAGATCATATTGCAGGATATAAAGTGGCTTTTTTTTCAAGCATCGGTAGAACTATGACAGCGATGGATATTATTTATATCCACACACAATAACTCTGAGGAAACCTTAATAAGTCTGCACTTCAATTCCATCTTTCAGATTCCATATTCAAATGTGATTGTATTCGTCCTGCAAAAAATTCTAATATTTAAAGCAGTAATCTGTTATTTTATGCACACTTCAAAATCTTAGTCTATTTCTAAAACCAAGAATAAGTTGAACGGTTTCTCATATTCTTTAAAGTCTGAAAAAGGTTGAGTGAAATGAGTTTTAATTTAGTAACCAGTGACTTTTAATCCTAGTCATACTAAATATTTTTAGTTTTGCTTTAAAACTTTTATGATTTCGGTTTTGCTCCAAACTTATAAAGTTTTAACTTCAATGCAAAAATCAGTTACTGCTTATATTTATTTTAATCTTTTGTTGATTAATTTGTAAACATAAAATAAAAAACATAAAAGCTTTAAATTTCCGTTATTATAGTAACTAAACGTCTTCGGTTTGTAATTGAAATTTCTGTCGAAATTTCAGGCCAGAAGTTTCCGCTTTAAACTTTACAAGTAAAACTGAACAAGCTTGAACAAGCCGGGATAAAATTTTGCATTTGATCCAATTGGCTTATAGTTCTTCATTAAGTTTTGTTTTTACCCACCGGCTTTCCTGTTTAGGAATAACTGGCGAAATGGGACCTGTCCTATAGCAGCCATGGAAGCCTTACTAAACTTTCCACCCCTGCATTTGCAGATGAAAAAGTAAGGGCCCTCTAGTGCTATTAGAGGGCAAGAGAATAAACAGTTAATGCCAAACGATCTGGTTGGTCATTTAAGTATCTTAAAACAGATATGCTCTGAACAAATGAAGATAATATCTGATATAATCACACCCAAGGTGGATTTCGTAAGAACATTAGAGGTGTCTTAGGAGACCGACAACAATGGCGTTCAACTAAACCGTCTTTCCAACAAGGATCAGTGGTGTGGTACACAGACGGTTCCAAAATGAGCAGTGTGTGTGTGTACGGCCCCCGATGCCTTATATCAAAGGCCCTGGACTCTACCCGTACCATATTCCAAGCTGAGGTATTAGTCATAGAAAAATGCGCCAATACTTGCATTGTAAGAACCATAATTGATTCAATTATCAATATCCTCTCCGATAGTCAAGCTGCTCTCAAGGTCTTAAAGGCCAACAATAGCAAGTTAAGTATTACCTGGAAACGTCTGCAAACCCTTAGAAATTTATCAAAGAGTTACCTCAGAGCTACCTTAAACAACTGGGAGAATAATCAAAAATTCCTCTATTGGGAACTTTGTTAGGTAAAAAATTTTATCGATACCTCTGACGGAAAAGCTAAAGAGCTCCTACTTCTTAGAAGAATAGAACTCAAAATGATCACGGAGCTTTTTGCTTGCGATTTTGCCAGCTCTAAAATTTCTATAGAAATGTCATATTTTCCTCAAACTCAATACTAGAATTATAGAGAAAGCAATTCGTGTGTGCACATAAGCATAGCTTTTCTCCGGGTGTTTCAAGAAGGACAGAGTATATTCGCGTAATCATTTTAATATTTAAAGAAACATAAAAAAATTTAAGTGATGGTGTAAGGGGGAGGGGTGGTTCTCTCTTCCGTAAGGGAGTCAAACGTCCAAAATTAATAAAAATTGTGTTTTTTACCCAATTTCTTTAAAAAGGCCTATTTAAAACCATTCATTTGAAATATCGTACAAAAGAATCGAGTAACCCGATCACAAGTAAATTAAAAATCACGTCCCGAAAGAATTTCTGAAAGTTTTATCAAAATAGGAGGGCCTCCAGTGGTGATAGTTTTGATATGGAATTTCTATAATATGTATTATAATAATACATATAAAAGCGGGGTATTCTAGACTTAAAAGGTGAGTCTCCATGCGGAATACTGAAAACTTAAAGTACACGCTTAAAACAAATAAGTTACATAAAATCGAGTTCGGAAATGATAAGGTCTTTAAATCGGCTTGAGATTGTTCTGATAACAGATGTTATTAAGGCATTGGTTATTTATTTTGATGCCGGGATAGTCCGACATCTTGCATATTCGATGCAGACATTTGTAAAGTTTTTGTTTCGACCTTAGTTCTAAAATACCCGAAGATTTCGAAATGCAATTACATATAGTGCAGTCAATAGGGACTAAATAAAGCCTTTGCCCTACAAAAGGTGGGGTAGTTGTGATTTTTATATATGTTATTTAGTTCTGGGCCCCGATGAAAAATCCAAGTTCTCACCCTTGGAGGTGGTTTGCGCAATCTGTCATCAACGGTTGATCCTACAAAACAAAAAATATGCTTGCAACAAATTTGAAGCAGACTAAATTTCCTACATTTTTTTCGTAAACACTTTTTGTTTTAAGTCTGATGTCTAACGAGTTACAGAGGCGGAAACGTGAACATTCTTCAAAAAAAATTATATTTTTGTACTCCTTACACAGGGTGTTTCGTTCATGGTGGTCCGTAGGACAGGAGGTGATAGTAGCCACCTAGTCAAAAAAAATGTATACGTCAAGGGGGTAGCGGCATTTCAACCGTTTCGGAGTTACAGGGAGATTAAGAAAATATGCAAGTCTTTCACAAAATACCCTATATCTTACAAAGTATAATGTGGACTGATATTGACATAGCTTATTGCAAAACTTCATGGCCTTTGAAAAAATTGCTCGACCAGCCCCGTAATCCTCTCCCCCCGGGATTTATGGTGGTTTAAACTGAAAATTTCGGATATTCTTACCTTTTTATTGATTTTAACCCCTTTTTGTTTTTACAAAAAGGTGCTAAAGGTACTTTTTGTTTATGAAAACTGTAAACTGTGGACTAGCCGTGCAACAGTTATTAGCTCATTATCTATTCAGGTCATACGGAAATTAAACGATATTTTTCTAAACTGACGTGTTTCCAGTCACTAAGGGATCAAATTATCTCTGCTCGACCTTCAAAACTCATCAGGGAGAGAAGTACGGGGTGGGTCGAGCAGTTGTAAGAAAGACCATGAAGCTCTGCATACAGTAAGCTCTGTGAGTAACAGTACATCTTGCACTTTTTATGATACTGGGTATTTTGTGAAGGACTTGCATATTTTCTTAATCACCATGTTACTCCGAAATGGTTGAGATGCCGCTTCCCCCTTACCATACAAATTTTTGTTTGACTAGGTGACTACCATCACCTCCTGTACTATGGATCACCATGGACGAAACACCCTGTATAATGTGTACTATATGTACACTTTTTTTGATAGGATGTTCACGTTTCCGCCGCTGTAACTCGTTAAACATTAGATTTGCAAAAAAAGTGTTTATACAAAAAATGTACGGAATGTAGTCTTCTTCAACTTTTTATCAGCCATTTTTGTCGTAGTGTGAACCGTTAAGGAGAAAACTTGGATTATTCATCGGGGACCGGAACTAAGTAACATATTTTAATAATGTGAGCGATCTTAGGACTAAAGTCAATGACGTCTGCCTGAGCTCTACTCAACATTCTTATGATATAACTGCGATGATTGAAACTTGGCTTAACCCATCTTTTCATTCGTCTGAAATTTTTAACCCAGCTTATCTGGTATACCGTTGTGATCGTGCTCCTCAATCTGGACTTAGCCGGGGTGAAGGTGTCTTGCTGGCAATAAATTCAACAATTCATTCACGGGAAATTCCGTTGCTTCATTCGTCTTATGAAATTGAACAGATCTGTGTTCGTGTATCATTTGCAAATCTCGCTTTTCTTTGTCTCGTACATCCCACCTAACTCTCATGTGGAGATCTATGAGAAGCATATCTCGAATATTAGTTCGATTTTGGAGACTATGGTTCACGAGAATGATCAGGTTTGCGTACTGGGAGACTATAATGCTGGCAGTATTCACTGGCTGTGGAGTGATAATGAAAAGATGCTTATTCCTCATAATGTATTGAAGGACTTTGAACGCTGTTTAATTGACGGATTGATGTCATTGGGTCTTTATCAGATGAACAGTGTAGCTAATTCGATAGGTAGATTTCTTAACTTAGCGTTTGTTAGTGGTAACTTAGTTTGTACTGTCGATGTAGCCTCCTTTAACTTTTCTAAAGATAATTTTAATCATTGTGCACTTGTTGTACACAGCAATGCTATTAGTAGTCTTGATTTACGTGATTCTGTACATTTGCACAATTTAAAAAAAAACCTATTATGCTACCATAAGTGATGAGATTAATTTAATTGATTGGAAGAGCTTGTTTTCTGAATGTGACTTAATGCTTGCTTACTCTAAATTTGTTGCAACTCTTGATAACATTATTGTTGCTCATGTGCCCGTAGCATCGAGGAGGGGCAGTAGTTCTGGCCACTCATGGAGAAATCGTAGATTAGCTACCTTATAAAATGCTCACAATGTAGCCCATAAGAAATATAAGGCCACTGGTAATACTAATGATGGTTTTCTATTCAAAAGACTCCGTAAGGAGTATGAATTCTTAAACAAATTCCTTTATAATCAATATCTGAATTCCATGAAAACTGATATTAGGCATAATGCTAAAAGGTTCTGGTTCTACCTTAATGGGAAAAAGAACACATATGGAATCCTCTCATGCGTCCATTATAATGATAGGATAGTAGATAACATTACTGATACTTGTAATATCTTTGCGGACTACTTTGTATCTATTTATGCTATGGATACAGGTCAACCATTAGATAGTGACCTCATGGCGAACATACCTTCCTCCGTTGATTTAGAGTCATTGTATATATCGGTTGATGATGTTATTGATTCCCTAAACATGCTTAACACATCATCTTCTTCAGGTCCTGATGGTATCCCAGCTG
The DNA here is from genome assembly GCA_963924295.1 of Dioctria rufipes. Lineage (NCBI taxonomy): Eukaryota > Metazoa > Arthropoda > Insecta > Diptera > Asilidae > Dioctria > Dioctria rufipes. The sequence continues at coordinate 211,357,042 of OZ002741.1, forward strand.
CCTTTGTCTTTGGCTGTCGTAAGGCTTTATCTCAACCATTATACCATATCTTCAATATCTCTTTATATTGAGATATTTTTCTCGACCAGTGGAAGCTTTCCCTACTGCGTCCTATACATAAATCTGGCGCTAAAGATTATTTCTCTAACTATCGTTCAATCTGTAAACTCTCTATTATTCCCAAGCTGTTCGAAAGTACTGTAACTAATAAAATTTCTTTTCTTGTTAAGGAGCACATTTCACCCCATCAACAGGCTTCATTAAGGGTAGATCTTGTGAGACTAATCTTGTATCCTTTGCTAATTTCTCACTGAAGTTTATGGAGGATTCTGGTCAAGTTGATACGCTTAACACTGATTTCAGTAAAGATTTCGATTAGGTAAACATTCACCTGCTTCTTGCGAAGCTGAGTGTCTTTGGTTTTCATTCTTCTTTGCTAAAATGGATTTTTTCCTATCTATCGGACCGAGGCAAACGGTTGTTATTAATGATATAACATCTCGTTTTATACGTGTACCCTCTGGTGAATCTCAGGGCAGTCTTTTGTGTCCTATTCTTTTTATAATTTTTATTAACGATATTTTTACAATTTTTAGTTTTGCTTCGTGCCTTGGTTTTGCTGATGACTTAAAGATTTTCATAAGGATTTTAATACTCATGATGTAGCTAACTTTCAAGACGACCTTGTTAGTTTTGCTAGATGGTGCTGCCTAAATAATTTATCTTTGAATTTATCAAAGTGCAAGCATGTTACCTTCACTAGAAGGTCCTCACCGGTACTACTCGATTTACCATTAACGGATCCCCAATTGCCAAATGTAATCTTTCATCTGATCTTGGGGTTTTGCTTGATTCTCAGATCTCATTCTCCCAGCATATAGATTTCATTGTGAGCAAGTTTAACTCTTGTCTTGGCTTCGTCAGGCGTCGGGGTGCAGAGTTTTTGGATCCTTATACACTCAAAAGTCTATACATTTCTTTGGTTAGACCACTCTTTGAGTATTGTTCTATTCTGTGGGATCCTTACTATGCTGTTCATAGCAATAGAGTCGAAAGTGTTCAGCGGAGATTCACCAGGCTCGCCCTGAGGATGCTTAACTGGAGTGCTGATCTACCTCCGTATAATGCAAGATGCCAATTAATTGACTTAGAAAAATTGTCTATCAGACGGAAGACCCGCAATGTTATGTTCATAAGAGATCTGTTGGCTTAAAAAATCGTTTCTCCTTCCCTGCTCGAGCACATTCATTTTTACATACCATCTAGGAATTTGAGATTCTTCTCCATTCTGTACGAATCCCTTCACAGAACAAATTACTGCCTTAATGGTCCAATTAATCGCTGTATTCGACAATTTAATCTTTGCAGTGGCATGAATGACTTTGTTGACAATAGGTGTTCTACTCATTAATCTGTAAGTAGCTTTATGATTTCATTCTCATAAATTCAACTTGTGATCATTTCATCGGTTAATAGCTTGATGAGCTTCTTCAAATTTTATTATATTATTATTCACTTGTATGTAGTGTATCAAGTAAATAATTTTGTACTTAGCTCTAGTTAATACATTCCACTATGCATATTTTACATGCTTTGTTCTATTCTTTGATGTATTGTAATTGTCCTTTTTGGTCTTATTATCATTGACATATTTAGTATTTATCTGTAACTTTTTTAGTATTTTATTTCATTTTTGCTTTAGATCATCCTTAAATTTATGCTAATCGTATATACTAAAGTTTTATTTTTTTTCTTTTATACTCACTTTTCACGTAATGCATATATTTTTTATTTTATTTTTATTTTTTGTACGTAATACACATAGGTATCATTTCTCCTTCTTAGTCTGTCAGATTGTATATTGGTAGACGGAATAAATAAATAAATAAATGAATATATAAAAATCACAATTACCTTACCTTTTGTAGGGCAAAAACCCCCTACTAACTGAACTCATGATAGACTATTTGAATTGCAAAGAAATATTTTTGTTCCTTGATAGTCATTTTTTGCAATGTCATCTTTCTGATTTATTTAGATGAGGTTTTTTTGGTAATACAAATAGTTTATCAATACTGTAACTATTACCACTACTTAAGGGCAGGGTAAGGTTAATTCGTACAAAAAAGGCGTGTTTTTGTGAATTTTTTGTGACGACACAGTTAAAATCTCATTATTAAAATTAATGGTACATTAAAGTATGACATTCGAAGAATATTGTATGAAGTTTTCACGAAGAAATATTTAAAAACACGGCAGTGGCAGCAATTGTTCGGACGTGTCTCGAAAAAAAAAGTAGAATTGCAGTGCCCCTCATAACTTGGTGCTGGATCATCTGAAATCAAAAAATCAAAGTTCATTCGTTAGATAATAGTTTTCTCCAGGTAACGCTGGAGGGTTTTCCTAAATTTCAATTTTTCACTTTTTTGGAACACTTTGAAGGGAAAAACGTGATTTTTTGCGAAAAAATCGTCTAATTTGTTATTAAAATTATTAACAAATTTGAGAAAAAACTCTCCAGCGTTACCTCGTAAATTATGTACAGAAATAGTGTTCAAAATTTCAAAAGGATCGGTGCAGTAGTTTTGCAGTTATGAGGAGCACCGACTTTGAAAACGTGAGTTGTGGGGAAATCGCTTTAAAGTTTCGAACACTAAAAAATCTGGTATAAAACGTTCATAAGGGAATTTTATCGACTTACCTCACCTACCTTACTCAATTTTATACTCTTCACTGACAAAATATACAGTACAGGTATATGCACGTTTGTACTTGTGTTGAAATTTCTAGAAATGAAACTGGAGGGTAAGATCGGGTATTGTATAGAGAGCGAACCATCTATCAGGTCACAATAGCGCGCTCGGGTCGGGTAGGTATAAAAATCTGTCAGGTATAAAAATACTCACAATTTTGTCAATTTTGCTCCAATCGACTTGAAATTTTGACACAATATTCCTGAGATATTATGCATTCAGTTAAAAATATAAAAAAAAACCAATTTTTAATACCTTACCCTGCCCACATTCAAATATACACATACATGGTTTTTTGCATTTATTAAAATTGGAACTGCTTACGGCAATTCATACGGCAGATGTTAAGATATTTGCATAGCGTTTCATTATGCTGAGTCCCGAACTCATTATATCAGATTCGAATACGCAGGATATCCCATTGTCATTATTCCCACTACTGCGATACGACAAGATTATCTTTTTTTCATTAATTTTTTGCTGTAATGAGGTCATATAGGTACTCGAATAGTTAAACGTAGATATCGTCCTTGTTTGTGCTAGGGTTCTTTCTCAGAATATCTAGAGCAAAACTGTAGTTTAAGGCTATCTGTCCTCAATTAGAATACATTTTTACTTCGTCCAAAGTTTTAAGCTGCCTTTTAGTTTTTTCCACCTTTTCCACCTCACATATATTGCGCGCAGCTTTTACTACGACTATCACCAGCTTCATAGTCTTCCGTTTAACTTTTTGTTACTACGTGATTTCTATAGGTAAATAACTAAAATAATAAATACACTGTTTTTCAGTGAGGGGAAAGCAAACCCAGAATGGCACAAATTCAAAAGTATATTATAATGTAACGTGTGAACAAATTGCGTCTTGATTTAAATTAAGAATTACTTTAAGGATTTGTATTAAAAACTTTTGACTTGAATTGGGAAAGTTGTCCTGGTATTACTTTAACATTCAAATATAAGTTTTTCTAAAATGCGGATATGATTAATTTTTAGATAAGCTGTTAAATTCCGATGATTTTACAGCTATTCGAATTGTTTTTTATTTTAATTTAGCGATATTTAACTAAGTGGCAAGTTATTTTTAATTTTAATTTTAATTAATAATTGCAGACCTGCTTGGTTATTTCTTTGTAAGCATTTTGAACTCTTCGACCAAGCCATCAAAAAAAGGTTCTCTTGTTATCTACCACAAAAGTTCAACGGTGCGGGTGACATATATACAATTTTTAACAAAAGTAAGTAAATATATTTTGTAATTTTCATACCAATTACTTCCCCTTACTGATATGTATTTAAAAATTACTTAGTTCCTTTTTTTTTACATAATGATCAGGTTTTTACTTACTTTATTTTCATTTATTTCAAATAAGTAGAATTGGGAATTATGCTTAAATATTATTGAAAGATTCATGTTTAGTTGTTGTTATATAATTTTATTATAAGTCTTAGTTAATTTTTCCTCTATTATAGTTAAGGATTTTTAATGTACATTGCTTCAATAAGATTCCGCTTAAATTTAAACTTGCGGAATTCAGAAATGACGTGATATTGCTGTCAATTTTAATAAATGGTGTGATCAATAAGGTTTCCCTTGCTGTAAAATTGTTCGAAAGAGAAATATATAACCTTTGGGGAATGCATACTTGTATTATAAACATTTTGTACGATATTGACGATCGAAAGGGGGTCTGTGACGCGTAAGTCTGCCATGGAGAAAGATATTTAGATACATACATAACGACTAAAATTATCAGTACTGTTGATCCAAAAGAAATGCTTTGGATCTCCGACCGTGGGCAGTACAGTAGATCCGTATGTAGTGGTGAAAATACTACATACTAGGAAGCTATGTGCTCATATGTGCAATCCGCTGAGAGTTAATATGAAATTTTCCATTCTGTGGGCACACAGAGTTGTGTACAAAGAATTTATGTGCTTATATCGAATATAAATAGGATCTCAAACTAAAGCCCTAAAGCAAGGGGCGAAGCTGATGATGAATTTGGTAAGTTAAGTAAACATGATAGTAGTTATGGCGGTTTTAAGGTTACTGGCTGTAATCTCAAGTGTTGAGTCAACCGACGTATTTTAACTCCCTCGAAGAAAAATTCCACCCATGAAATTCTCTAAATCATTCCCTCAACGAAATAATAATTCCTAAAAAGAAATAAAGGACCCCACGAAGTGCTAAACTTTAAAAAGTCATAAAAAAGAATATCTAAATCTTTATTATCAAGGGTAGTTCCGCAATCACAAAACTGAGTAGAAAATTGCTGCTAAAGAACTTAAAATGCTACAACAAACCTATTAAATCACAGGCGCTATCCTCTATCATAGTTCGTATTTCATCTAAAATGAACAAAAGTGCGAATAAATACAAAAAAATTTCATAAATTAATATTAAATGCATCAAAGCATCCTTAATTCCGTATATTTACATCTTTTAATGTTATAAAATGACATTACATTAGCCAACTGTCTGTGATACATTCAGACATCCCATCAAACCTTGCTTAGGCAACACCAAGAGATGATAGCTCATAACAGGATACAGCGGCTATATAAAGCCGACGAGCCGCAACAGAACATCATTCTTGGCTCAGAGTTCACTTGATTCGGAGACTAATCCGAGCATTTAAGAATAATATTCCCAACCACCATTATAGAAGATTAATTCTATATTTCAGAGACTAAACTGAAATCCTATCATTTCCAACCTTCCTGCCCACACCTAAGTAGAAGATTAATTCTGCGCAGAGATTAATCTTCAATACTCCTGCCCACACTTAATCGGAAGATTAATCTGCAACATCTTCTGCCCACATCTAAGCAGAAAGATAATTCTGCCGCAGAGATTAATCTGCAACTCTCCTGCCCACATTTACAGAAGAATAATTCTGATGCAGAAATTAATCTGCGCTATTTCTTTATAGAAGCATTTTGCTACCATTCTGCTTTCGCACAATAGCAAGAAGCATTTTGCCACCTTTCTACTCTCACGCAGTAGCAAGGAGCATTTTGCGACCATTCTGCTTGCATGCAATAGCAGAAAGCATTTTGTTACCCATCTGCTCTCATGCAGTAGCAAGAAGCAATTTTTTACTTTCGTGCACTCACGCTTTAGTATCAAAGTTTTACCTCACAAGTTTATTCATTGTATCATCCGTGCATTAAGATTATGTAGGATTAATCCATACTTGAAAGGTGCTTACGTTAAGCCTCCCAAGGACTTTCTGTACGATATTAATTTTTAACCACTCAGAGTTTTACTAAATTTCGATATGTAAGTATCTAGCGAAGTTAGGCTTTTAATAAATTATCACTAACCATACGAAAAGCAGAGCACTCCATGGAAAGAAAATATTTGAAAATATCTCTAACACTTTGTAATTCTCTTTTATGAAATTAAATTGGTATTACCTGAATATATTTAGATATACTATTATAAAACATAAGTATGTCCTAAATACAATTAATATACTATGATATTTGACTACAGGACATCCTTTAATTGATTGTACTTATTCCTTCTTCCGATATACGCAAACCTTTAAAACATTAAATTTCATGTATGTATATGAACATTACACTTATATCTACATTCAAATTAACCATCAATTTATTCAATTTTTACATAATTAATAAAAATTTAGACTTCATCCCATCTGAGACCCATGATCCGCTTATCTGATGAATTTTATTTTTATTTAATTCAATCAGGGCAGTGGTTAAGAAATATGCACATTTTCAATAATATAGGCGAATTCAGGTCCCGATTCGTACACTTGTTACACTTCATCTGTCGGTATATAAACTATCATGCATATATGTATGTACCTATGTACTACACATGTATGTACAACTACGAGTGTTTATTGGAATTTTAATATTTCTGTACTATCGCGACGCGAGTTGTAATTATGTACACATATTTCAAAATGAAGCACGCTTCGGAATGGAATTTATAAAACATGATTACTAATTGCCAATGCAGTAATTAAGCTTCATTAGGACTTCCATGCTGAATAACAATTAGTATTAAATTAATTGAATGGCTCCATTGCGGATATTGAACTGCATTCAAGTAAAAAATTGATGATTCTTTCTATGTTCAACAGATACACAAGGAAATGTCTATCTGCCCGCATTCTTCTTTGCTTATTAGTTTACTAATTTTATAATTCGACGGATATATGCGTATCCGTTCCATTTTTCAGTTATTGAAAAGGCATTCCTTGAATGTTATTGATACCAAAGATTATGTTTAGTTCTGTATTGGTAGTCACAGAACAGATGTAACAGAATCTTGCCAGTTTCTCCACTTTTTATATTTGCACCAATCATTTTAGGATTTTATCTAGAAATGATTTTTGAAGGAGTGGTGGGGAGGACACTCGTAAGTCCAATGCCGAATTTTCGTGTAATTCGATTTATGAGTTTCGTGAGTTTCGCTTCTATTTTGAAAAAAAGAATGGTTAACTCTTCTTTTAAGAGCTCTGTGCAATTCTTTTATTTCACGCAGACAAGGTTTGAAGCACTAGCTGTTATATGATGATGTTTAAGTGTACGGAAGTACATAACCGACTACACAGGATATAATAAGCTGAAAATTAAAGGGTTTTTGAATGTAATAAAAACACTAAATGTTTGGATAAAATCAAACTGAGAAAGTTTTATTAAAATTGTTCATTTTTATTGTTATAAGTAATTTCTTAAAATATTTCTTGCAAATCTAGCATTTCTTAACTGTCGCAAGTCGTTCTTGAAAATATGAGATTTGCTGAGGGTGAGTAAATGCGCGTGATATTAGAAAATGATGTACATATGAAGCAATGAACTTTTTGATTGAATAAAATATCATGAACTGTGCTGACAGTAAATTTGTTGGATATGCACGTACAGTGAACTTAAAATATCTTAATTTTCAGATTGTTCATACTCAATTGCCTTTAAAGCTACAAGAAATTAAAAGCAGTTTTTTGCACATCTGTGAAATTTTCTGTAATTTTTGTCTTAAGATATTTTTCCGTAGTATTAAGTGTTTTCAATTTATAGCAGATGAACCGTGAAACCTAATGATTCAATCATGTTTTTCGTATTCTCGTCGTTTTAGTTAGAGTTATTTTGACATTAGTATTGGATAACACGAGAATTTTCCGGTTGCTATTTTATTAATAAATTGACCTGTTTTATATTCCGTCATACCGAATAATACTACAAGTAATATTTTTTTCCACACCAATGATTTTAAGCGCCGTTCCATATAGGTACTTCAGAAGTCGGGCTCCATTTTCCCTATAATCGCAAAAGATCGGAGAAAGCTGACAAAATCTTATGAGATATTTCGGGAACACTTGAATGCGGCTCTAAATTATCTTGTATAAACATGAGGTATTACTACATTTTTTTTTCACTGACCTCTATTCTATCCGTTACTATGCGAACGATTCCTTTACTCAGTTTATTTTAAATATCAAGCATATTCCTTTTTGATGCACTTTCCGCGGGGAAAAACCAAAAATATTTACTCTGAAACACAGGAAACATAATAAATAATTTGTTCAGTAACTAAAAACATGCCATTTGAGAAAAATATCTTGTAATTTCCTTGTGGCCTAAATAGGTTAAAAGCTAATAATTCTTTAAAAACTACAGTTAAGACATATGTAGATGTTGAGTAAGGTCTTGGTCGTCTTGACTAAGATGCATGGATGGATACTCCATCTATCAGTCAAACATACTACAGAGTATTGTCTAACAATTTTATTATTCAAAATATGCCACAAAGTTTCGCGGGTTAAGCCATAGATTTAATAGGTTAAATTAAAGGTGAGCGCCCACAGTTTATGATTTTTATGAGATAAAGTTATGTTAATCAGCTATTAAGACCGCCATCAATAACTCCGGAAAGAAGAGAAGTATGGGTTTTTCATACATTGAATTCTTAATGGTGCCCGGACACTGTAATTTGTAATATACAGTGCTATTTATGAATAACTATTTTCTTAATCACCCTGTAACTGCGAATCGGTTGAGATGGTCCCCTTACCATTTCTTATTTATCTAAATGAGTACTGCAATCTCCTGCCCCAAGGGCGGATCCAGATATTTACTCTAGGCGGGGGGGAGGGGGGCATCACCCTGTATCCGCTCTTGCTATCAATTGTGGACGGCCCTGTATAGCTGTCCCTTCTCGTTTTTAGCAATGAAAATTTGATTCGTATCCAGATATCACCGGAGTTCTTTTATTTATATAATAGAAATTTTTGATCCCATAAGCATAGTTTAATTTGGTCCCACATAAAATACACATTATGTACGTCTTGCTGTCTTAATTGATTGCCCAGATCTTGCTTTCTTTGTATACCTTGAACATGTACTATAATTAATTAATTAAGTGATGGGAGAGTTTATTTTCTATCTTTTAATGCGAATTTACAAGCAGTTTATTTTTAAAAATTATTTTTTCTATTTTCAATTTCATTGGATCAGAGTATAATTTTTGATTTCATTAGAGCTCTTTGGTGGGGGGACAATCGCCCCCTCCCCCCTGTAACCACCCTTGCCTTGCCGTATGGACCTCCGTAGTCAAAACACGAACGTGTCATGCATATCTTATAACAGTCATAAAATTACTCACTTTGAGTTGCAATCAAGCTCAGCATAACACTTCAAATCAGTCTTAAGCTTTTCTACTTGTGCTTGATTTTGACTGCTTTTGTGTCACTAATTAATGAAATGTTGAAAAACGAAAAACTAATAAAATACGAAAAACCGCGACAGAACCATTAAGTTCCACCTTCCGCTAGCTGTAAATAAATTTTTTTTTAATTATTCCAAAAGCAAAAAAACATCATAGAACAAAAATTACAGAGAATTTCACGATCTCCAAATTACTTTTTTTAATTCCTGGTAGCTTTAATGTAAATTTAAACATTTAAAAAAGGAATACACCGAATTACATGAAAATTAGACATTATACTCAAGAGAGCCACACTCCCACCTCCATGAAATATAAACGTTACATCTTTCGACCTCAACATAGGATTTTGATCTAAAATATCTGAAAGTTATGTAGTATTGTACAATAGTGTGAGTTCTTTCATTAATTAATTCATATAATTGCATTATACTAAGGTTGTCATTGCAGTTGTAACGCTTAAGCCTCGTTTCCACTAATACAAATTTTCTTACCCGACAAGTTTTGAAACAAGTTGGCAACATTTTGTATAAGTTGTAGTATACACATGTAATACATGTAATAATAATATCTAAAAATAATCATGCAAAAAGAAAAGCGCATCTCGCTAATAAAAGATAATTAATCACCTTGTAACATTATATGCACGTACATACAAACGTACATACATAGCATGAATAATAATAATGCACAATGCTTAATGGCATGATATGAGCACATCATTGTACGCACATACATTATTGTGCAAGCGCCATATCATGCTAGTAAACAAGTATATCTCATATTGCAAAACAAAAATTAACAGAAATACAATTTACTTCCAATTTATCAAAAGAAATTACAATCTTAAGAATCAGCAATTTGATACCATTTACAAGTAAGTCAAGTAGGTGACAAAAATGTGTGTCGTAACAATTGATGTGAATTATTATTGTAAAAGGTCATTCAATAAGTAAGAAAGCAATGAATTTGCTTATTGGACAATTCATTTCTGAAATTGCCATTTCTTGCTTATGGAAAGATTTTCCATAAGAACCTATGTAAACCAATTATATAAAAGACGAAGAAAAGAATAAAGAACTCAGACTTGATTATCTACTGCATTGGAGTATATTCATTTCTCACAATTCGGCTTAAAAGCCTATTGATCATAAAGCGGCAATCTTCAGCCTGATCAACCGACCTAAGCAAAGGCAATAAAGCGGCATATAGCCTTGCCTTGCTTACCTTTAAAGCTTAAAGACTATAAAGCGGCAAATTAAGCCTAGACTTGAGCTTGAACATGCAATTGAGAAACAATAAGAATCGTTACCACGAAGACCGAGATTGATGAGTACAATACTGCATAGCAACCGTCAATACAAATACAAAAATATTACAAAGTGGAAACGCTATATGAAAATTCAGACACATGTTAGCAACTTGTTCGATGTCGGCTGTAAAAACTCGAAGAATTTGTTAGGTGAGTTTTTCATTTCAGTGGAAACGCTCATTTGTTGTGTTGGCTAAACTAGTGGAAGAGTAGAGTTGGCGAGAATTTATTTAAATGGAAAAGTTTAAGCCAACATGTCGGCTCCCAACAAGTATACAAAATGTTACCGAACAAGTTGGCAGAATTTGTATTAGTGGAAACGAGGCTTTAGAAATAATAACAGTATAACAAGATTAAACAAGTGCTAAAGAGGCGCAGAAGAAATACCGCGCGAAAATCAAAACTGAAATAACGCCCGAAATCCGCATAATATTTATGAAATAAGGACCCAAAATGTTGACTCTTATTTGAAAATACTTCATCCGAAACGTTCTGGGATTAGTTTGTAATAAAGTTTTGTGTGATGCAGAGAAATAAGGCCCGAAGAAATAGCAACCGAAAATCAACAATCAAATAACACCCGAAATTATCATACAATTTGGGCTTATTAAATAAAATTTATATTGTTTCTATAAGATTTTATTCATAAATGTTTAAATATAGAAAACTGGATATTTTAAAGGTTTCGTCCAATAAACAATGTCGATTACAAGATGAAATAACAATAAACCACCACTTCAATTGTAGACACCGAAACTTACTCGAAAATAATTTTTTCGGGCGTTATTTCGCTTCCAACATTTGGATATTATTTTTCGGGCCTTACTTATTTTGTTCGGGCTTTGATTCATTTACTTTGAGCCTTATTTCAACTTCATTTTCGGGCATTATTTCGAAATGAAGAAAAATTCAAATCTTTCGGATATATCACTTCTTCCTAACGGAAATATTTCGTCGGCTGTTATTTTCCTGCCCCGCGGCTGTGCTAAATAGTTATTTGAACGTTTTACTTAGTCCCCTGACACACGATGATACACACTCGAGACTGGACACAACGTAAAAACCGGTTTTTGTATCGAGTGTCTATCAGCCCATGGTACAAGTAGTTTATACGCGGTTAAGTCTAACATTCTGCTCTAAATTGAGCTGTACAAGAAAATATTCTAAAATTGTGCTAAGAAAACCAGTTTTTAGTACGGTGTAAAGAATGTGTATCATCAGAGGTCACCGGACATACCGCTTATCTGTTTGTAGTCATCTATAAGCACGATAAGCCAAGAACGCTACGTCAATGCGTAGTTTTTTACAAATTTTCAGATTGTTCGAAAAGCGGCCTTCCTAGTGTTGCCATATAAAAATTTCACTACAATGTATGTATATTTGGAAACACGTTGACGAAAAGAAGTGATATTTTGTATCGACAACAGATTATATCAAAATTTTATGACAAAATTAAGGCAGCCGTAAAATTTTTTTTTTACTTTTCGCAAAACAAATATTGCTACTTCTATCTTGAAACTCACGATATATTCTGTAGAAAAAATTTATTTCCATATACCGGCATATAGGCAATTATTGTTATTGTCTAAAACAACTAACAGTAAGGGATTGTTTTTCAGATGCCTAGAATTACTGAAGGGTGGCTAATCAATTTGCAAGTTTTTTGAATTTTCCAAGATATGCCGCGATTATCGACAGACAGCATATCATGATCGATCGAGTAGTTGCTATAATTAAATAATAGTGTGGTATATAGCGATCATAAAATTTAGAAAAAATAACACTTGAAACTTCAAGCCATTTTAAGCCAAGCTAGTCATTGCTTACTTTACTAAATTGTAATTGTAAAAAAGTTGCTAAGCGGTTCAGTTTTCCAGTTCGTAAAGCAAGGTCAAAACTCATAAAACCTTTTCTAAATCATCTAATGTGCTTTATTTGCAAACTGAAATTAACGAACTGAAATTAAACTAAGTTGTTGGTACGGAAGCCTTTTTAAATCATCTTAATCATCCCCTTCCATACTAATCCAACATTTATGTGAACAAAAGACGTTTGTGGTAAAACGTAAGGGGAATTGCTTTGAAAACTTTATGAACGTTTTTTATTACAAACGATTTGTGATTTCGCAAGTCCTGCCATGTGTCCCTCTGCATTTTTATTTTATTTTCAGTTAGTGTATATGTATTCCGGTTCTGCGAACATTTATGGTATGCATATAAAAAAATTTAAAGTTCCATGTTTGAAGTTAATTAAAATTCAAAATTCATCTTGTTCTTCGGTATGTTTGATCAAACTCTGGGACTCGTAAAGTCGGCGGGAGAAACGCATCCAGTAGTCATATTTTCAGGAATGCATTAGGGTTTGCATCGATTGTATTATGACTTTGCTTGGAAATGTCTTACGTATGGATGTTCGAATGAAATTGTCAATCTGCAGATAATTTTCGCTGAGAGACAAAATTAAGTTTTTAAATAGAAAATAGTGAAGTAGCATTAGACAAAAAAAATGTTATCCGTAATCTGAAAAATTAAAAGCCCAAGCTACAAAATTAGGGTCGATTTTAGAAATTATTATTTACCTAATTATTAAGGTATATCAAGAAATAAACAACGGTGCTGGAGTATAAGTGATAAAAATAATAACTACCGCTGTGAGATCTAGTCTCAACTTTTAAAAATTCAAATATAAAATTCTTTATTCAACATACACACGGCTTACAACTAATATCAAAAAAATTCAGTTCGTAAAATATCCTAATCAGATATAATAATATAAATATTCCATTCTTATAAGTAGCCCAACCTACTGTCATAATTCAACAAATTAAAAGGAATTCAAAAAAATGTTTAAAAAGAAGTTCAATCGATAGATTTAATAACAAATCCAATGCCGCTACCGTGTTTATTTATTTCCATGCAAAAGAAGAAAAGAATTTATCATTAGATTGATGAATTAATTAAAAAAATAGAATAGAAATTTTGAAAATATGCTGCTACGTGTAAGCCTACGGGCATAAAACAAAATACCTTGTAAAATATTGGAAGCGTGGAGCTGCAATGTATATGCTGCAATGTGTAAGGCTGCATTGCGAAAGCAGAAAAAAATAATTCTGTAGCACGGGTAAATTCCTGCTTAGATGAAGGATGGAAATGAAGCAGAAGTGAATTTCTGCAGCAGGACTAAATTTTTGCAGCAGCAGTAAATTCCTGCTTAGATGAAGGATGAAAATGATACCGAGGTAAATTTCTGCAACAGGAGTTAATTCCTGCTTAGATGAAGGATAAAAGTGAAGCAGTAGTAAGGAGTAAATAACTGCAGCAGGAGTAAATTGCTACATAGGTGGAGGAGAAAGGTGAAGCAGAAGTAAATTTCTGCAGCAGGCGTAAATTCCTGCTTAGATGAAGGATAAAAGTGAAGCAGTAGTAAGGAGTAAATAACTGCAGCAGGAGTAAACTGCTACTTAGGTGGAGGATAAAGGTGAAGCAGAAGTAAATTTCTGCAGCAGAAGTAAACTCCTACTTAGGTGGAAGCAAAAATTTAGGTTTTGGATAGTATGGGAAGCTCAGAGTAAATTCGGATATTTTTAGATTAGTTTCAGAAATGGGAATGGGTAATTTTGATGTGGCTCGTCGACTTTATATAGCTGCCGTGAACAGCTATGCCACTATGATGTGTTACCCCGGCAACGTCTGGATTTATTCTTGCGATTTTCTGAATATACCATGAGCAACGAATTGACGTAGTGTCACTTAATGTCATTATGGAATGTACATATACTGCGGTACATATATTTTGGTACAGGTTTTCTCATTTCAATAGTGAATTTTTTATTTAATTTTAAATAAAACCGTCTTTATGCAGTGAAGAAGAGTCGTCTGGAAATTTGGAATGTAATTCTGTTGAATGGACTTACTGAAGAACTTCTGAATGGGAGTGTCACGGATGCTCTGGACAATGTACAGGATGCTGTTCGTTTTTTCAGAGCAATATTCTCTCAGTCTCAAGTCTTTGCATTTTAGAGGCCAGAGGAAGCTTCTTGTTAAGTTATATGTTCTTTGGTAATAGGTAGTACGTGTGCAACGGAAAACCGTACTGCTCTCAGCAATACGTGAAAAACGGACAACTAGTGTTAGTACGTGAGCTACGGAAGCAATAGTCAGAACGTGTGTAACGAAAAGCTATCCCATGTATACTTCTGAGCTAATTTTAGTCACTTTAATACTTTTTGCAAATATTAAAAAAACAAAACGAGAAAAATGCTAAAATTGGGATAAGACCAATTCTTATGAAACCCATATATAATTTCATATGGTCACCTCTCTGTGCAAGTTTGATTGTTAAAGTATTTTTTCGCATCTATTCCTAGAACGGTTTCTATAGATAGCATTTTTACTATAATCCAAATCAGATTCAGGTGCCAAATTTCCAATTTCACTAAAATTCAATTCACAAAATGTCATTCGACACTTCTTCTTTTTGGTTTTGACGAAGTTGCAAGAAAATCGTTTGCGTACTTTTCCATACTTTTTACATATTTCACCCCCCATACGAATAAGTTTTTACACAGAAAGTTTTTCCACGAGAATGAAAGAAAACATTTATATCGATTCTTTCGAAATGTACTGAAATGAAAGGAAAAACTTCGTAGGTAATTGTAGCAACTTCATTATATTCTTCTTCTTCTTTTTCGGTCTTGATAGTTAGGAGGGTTTAGAACCCCATGGCCACAATTATATATCACCTTCCATACAATACTTTCTTACAAGATTACTATGATTTTTTCAAGAATTTTTTTTTTTTTGGATTCACTGGTACAACAGCAAAAGCGAAAAAAATTTTTTATACGTTATTCCATCACACAATCCATTTGATTTTGGGTGGCAAGTTTCAAGTCTTGGTTTTGACTCATCAACAAGTCTCAAATAGCGAAATTGACTGACTCGAAAAAACAAATAAAAAATAAAAAAATGGAAAGAAATGTAAAAATTAAAAAATTGAGAAAATAAGGAAAGAAAATATTAAAAATTTATTTGGTTATCTTTGCGCAGGGTTGTACCATTCCAGCCCGCATGACAAGGAGCTGGTATCATTTCAGCCGTCTATTCAGCAATAGCCGCAGTGGTCGCATTTACTAAAATATTTGAAATTATAAAATTTTTTGTGCAAATGGGCAAAATCTCGCTAAAATTTAGCATACAAAAATTTCGTTTCCACTATATACAGGGGGTTTTCATAATTGGTGCACATAACTCAAGGGTTTGATAGCTGAGGTGAAGACAAGCAGAAAATTATAAATTGAAGGGGTGGGGGGGGGGGGGGGGGGTAACACGGGCCGTTTCGTAGGTTTAGATTCTTAGTACTGCTTCCACTTTATACACTGTAGCTTTCTTGATACAGACCCCATCAAGGTGGGATTCATCTCTGATGAAAGCAAATCGTCACAGCTTAAATACCCAATCAGTCTTCCTGTCACCTTCCGTCGGAAGTTGTAGGACGTCAAAGTCAAAAAATTGGAAAAAAATTCCAAATTTTTTAAAATTTAAACATTTTTCCCGCCAAAATGAATAACAACCATACAATTCTTGATAAGATCGAAATGTTACCTTTAATTTGAGCACCCACATAAACCTACCTAAATGCAACCATTTTTGAGATATTCCCGTTTCTTTGATTCATAATTTCATTAATAATCTGGAAGCTAACTAGCTTTTCCAAAACTTTAGACATGAAACTTAATATACTGATTAGCCTAAAATCACCACCAGATTCCGGAGAAGGTTTTTTGGCAATTGGCAATACCAAAGCAGCTTACCAAGACTTAGGAAAACAAGAGGACATTAGACAAGAGTTCAAGATATTATGAAGAATGTTTGTGTCGATCATTGGAAGCAGAATCTTAATAAAACGCGGAGACAGACAATCAGGTCCAACAGCATGAGATTTAATAGCATAAATGGAAATAAACAATTCACTTCGATCTACACCGCGAAAAGAAAAAGATGGGGTATTGCAACTGGTGTCACAGTAGAATCAATATATATATAGTGGTGATCCTAACTTTTTATAAAGCTGGATTATCCATAGACCTTTTTAAAGTACTAAAGCTTAAAATTGGGGAAGGCGTATTAAATAAGTCTTAATTGAGCCCTAAATTTTGACGTGTTCAAAGCTTTCCCAGCTTAATTAACGTTATTTACTTATTTGTGAGTGAAGTGCTTTAAAAAACGAGCCGACATGTGTAAATAAAGAAACTAGGGAGGGAACTTAAAGTGAAGTAAATGTGTTTGAAAAAAAAGCACCGAAGTAAATTAAATTATAAATTACAATTTTATTATTAAGAACTAATATTTCCTCACCGCCATATTTCTTTCGCTTTATACATTTTTATTAGGTCTCAATTATTCTCTGTAAGCTTTTATCAAAATTTGACAACAAAGTGGAAAAAGACATGTTCTTACATCGAACTATTGCGAAATTGTAAAAAAGTTTCAGACTAGTTCTGCTATTATTACTGGAGCACCGTATTGAGTAAAGATCAAATTGGAATTACGTCAATTATATATATTTTTTAGTTCATATTGATGTTCACTCATCGATTTCTTGAAAACAACTGAATAAATGGCGATTTGCATAATAATGGATGGGAAATGTAAATCAGGAATGAAAGTTACGCATGGATGATGTGCATGGAGGATGTGCATGGATGGATGGATTCTCTGAAAATCATGCTGAAATGATGTCGTTAAAACAACGACATCGTATTGCAGAGTCATTTGTCAATAAACAAACTTTTGAAAACAGTGTTAAGCTGCCAAGCTAATGAGGTGTTTGATGTCAAATGGGATAACATTTTTATTTTTATATCGACTTTGATTGCACAATTTTATTAAAGGAAATATTTTGTCTCACCAATTTATACAATAATTTAAAAGCAGCGTAGAGAAAACTCTTTTTATTGTTTTCTTTATAAAGCTTTAACACGAATATTTCTGGATATTTTTTAATTGTTTAAATATTTTAGTTTTAATTTTATAGGTCCAGTTCACAACTGCCGAATGCGTCATTCGTAATATCTGTCTCTGAGTTGTTCTGAATGTAAATATTATTAAATGGCTCTTGCTAATAAACTATCGAACGTACTCGTATGTATACAAATATGGTCACATATCCTCAAAATATAAAAGAGAGGAGATAAATTTTTACAATCATGAATATTCAAAATCAAGACGTGGGACTTGTAATAAATGTCCATGTCATTTTGACGACGTTAATGCTTTTCTATATTAGTCGCCGAAATCATAGTAATAAATACTACTGAATAGTAGTCATCTCAATTAGTGAAAACTCATGCATATAAAAACCAAAAGTGAATCTATTTAACAAGAAATATTGGAAAGATTTTATAGAAGTGTATAAATTTTAACATCAAATTCAAGCAGCTTAGATCACATTCCTCCATTCCACTGAGCTCATAATAATTGGTAGCGCCATGTGAAAATCACCATTATCAGTATGAACATCACCTCCAATACGAACAACAACATTAAGCGCAACAACCATAGCTGGAGCCTCTTCCGAAAATGCAGTAGACAGAAAAATAACTTCATACCATACTTGTCTGAGAAGCTCAGGCTCATCCTAAGCAGAGCTGAAAAATCAACTACCATTATCATTACGAATGATAAGTATTTAAGAATTGACAATTCCCAGTGCAAATACTCTCTTATTAGAATTAGAATTTTACAGTCCCATTACTGGAATTGCAAATAAAATGTTGAAATAACGGAGAGTAATGTAATTTGCGAAAAAGAAACCCATAAATACCCAAAAATATTAAAAAGTATTTGGACATTACTATATAATTCCTTTCAATTCTTTTCAATTACTTTTAATTACTTCGAAAACTTAAGTATTAAATATGATGACAATTATGACATGAACTAGATCATTTGTCATTTTAATTTTATTGTAAAAAACTTTTTTTTTGGACTTACGAGCAAGAGGATGTCAGAGGAAAGAAGCAAGGTAATTGGCATACTAAAGATCTTAGACCCTATATCTCTGCGTTGCCAGCAGACTAGGGAAATTATCCGAACGGTGAGGCAGCGTGTATTATAGATTATTTTTAGGATTCTTTATAAATTTTGTTCTGTAAAATTTTAATCTTTTTTTTCCTTTTACGCTAAAACTACCTTCTGGTCTAAAAGAATCTCGAAAGAAAATTTCAAAGAAATATTCTGGGAGAAGAGGGGGGAATATAGTGTTGTTATATGTTATGCTGTCCCGTTCGCCAAATACTTGATTCTGTGCAATTGTAAATTAACATAGTTACACACGGGAATGATAAGGCGAACAATATACTCAACACACACAAACACACACAGGGATACACACACCAAGGCGCAAATTGTTCAATAGGTAATAACACAAATAGTTACATACCGCTATCTTCATCTTCACGAAGAAACCCCAGTTTTATGCAACATCGCACATTGGACACATACACAAATATTTAAATACATACATAGATACACTTAGTAATTACATTTATAGATTTACGTTAGTTACTACTTAGTAGTTCTCTGTTTTTTTTTTTTTTACTTTCATAAAGTCAGAGAGCTCTAAAATGAATTGTTTTTTATGAATTCGAAACTTGAAATAGCTACAAAATCATAACTCTATCAGCTTTTGTTAATTTTCAGGGATTTTTATTAATGAAATTTATCTTGTATGCTTCCCAGACTTCTTTAGGAAAAGAAAGTTAAAAGAAAACAAATGTTTAGTAAAACAAGTAAAAAAGCTAGAATTGGTCTAAGACCAATTCTTATGATACCCTAGATGAATGCCCGTATTAAATTTCGTATGGTCACCGATCTATTCAAGTATTGATTTTGAAGTTGTTTTTCGCATATATTTCTAGAACAGTTTGTCGCACAGAAAAAATGGTTATAACCAATTTTATAGGATTTCGTATTCTGCAGAAGTTTTTAGTACAATAAAAATGTCTTGGACTGATCGTTTTCAAAGTATACGTAAAAAACCGAATTTTTATATGGCAACACCAAGAAGGAGTTGCCCGATTTAGTCCATTTTTGACATTTTATTTGCTAATGTAGTAAAAACATCACGAACGAAATTTCAGCTCTCTACGTCGATGTGTTCTCAGGCAGTGTCCAAATATATAGCGGAAAACGAAATTTTTATATGGCAACCCCACGATAGAGTTGCCCGATTTGTTTTATTTTCGAACTTAATTTTACTTTTTTTTTTAAAGTCCGTGTACAAAATTTCAGCTCTTTAAGTATACGCGTTCTCGAGTTATCGTGCGCACAGACGGACAGACGGACGGACGGACGGACGGACATGCAAAAATCGAAGTAACTTTTAATATTATGAATGGGTGTCCAATCCATTTTGCTCTACCATCATTATTTCGCGGTGTTACAAACGGAATGACAAACTTAGTATACCCCTATGATTTCATGTAGGGTATAACGACAACAAAAAAAGGACTGTTGGGAAACTCCGGAAATGGCTACTGTAGAAGAAACCCATGGCAAAGAATAATTAATTTGTACCGAAGGTCATTATATCCAACTCACAAAAGAAATATATATATATATTAGGCTGGTCCATATTTTTCAACTTTCGAAATATTACCGCGGCACTTTTTCATACGATTCTCTACTATAAAATATGAAAAGATTTTTTGTTTCTTAATTTTAGGATGAGATTTATAGGTCGCTACCAGTTGTCGAACTTTAACAAAACCTTGTATGGCCACTTCTACAATGAGTCTCACTGATTTAGACAAGTGCTTATTTAGCATTTTTAAAATAATATGTGCAGAGACTGGCATAGGGAACCTTCCCTCTCCCCATCCCCTGCACCTGCGACAAAGATAACATACCTCCACCAGACAACAAGAAGCAAGTATACATCTGATTCCGAAGACCCACGAAAATATCTGAAATCACAACCAACCCAAAAACGAGCTCGAAAAGGTATTATTAACAGCCAATTAGCTTCTACTCTTGATGCCTCCAAATCAAAAAAGCAACTATGGTCATGACGACATCTACTTTAAAAAGTGCCAGATGTGATCCATCAGAGTTTAATGTCAATAGATCTTCCATTCGTCGGCAATTATGTTATCAGCTGTAATGGATCAATCACTCGGCCAGTCTAGTGGTCCTGATATTAAATTATTCAAAAGGTTTAAGAGCAACTGGGACAACAATGACCAAAGTGACTACAAAACAATAATTGATGACGCCGAGTCATGCGTCCTAGTCGAAGTTGCCGCAGACAGGATATGTTTCGCGGAAAAGCAACTGAAAAGCTATCAACCCTGAGATGACTACAGGGAATGGTTGAATCTCACGATCACTTTCTTAGGAGGAATTCCCGAGAAAATTTATTTCATTTAGGAGACCTGCTGCTGTACACCGAGCTAGATGGATGGCATGAGTTTTGTACTGCCCGAAAATTTTCCTGACAATTATTGAAAGACCTAACATCATTTAAAAGAATAAACCAAAAACCGTCTACTGTTGCCCTGAAAAAAATTCTAGGCCATTTGTGGTACCTATTCGAAGAGCTGGTGTTTTTTGCATTTTTCGATGACGTACTTTCAATTCAAGATAAGAAGAAAATGATGGACGCACTGATAATCGGAGGCATGGAAAATTGTCCAAAAAGAAAAACAATTCATATCAAAAACATCCAAGATAAAAACATTGAAAACTTCGTGACTAGCAACTAACTCTTTGCGATTTTTACTGATCCTGGGTATCTCATCAAGGTTGGCAATAAAAAAAATCGTTCATTCTATGCGAGTAGTGAACGATATAGCTGAGAGTGGTATTGCCCTAATGGAGGAATATAATAAACGGATTACAACTAATGAACAACGAAAGCAATATTTGTTTCTTGAGAATGAATAAGTTCCATATTTCAATAATGCCTCTTAATTTGGAATAATAATAATAATTTTGCATCTTTAATATTATTACTTATGAATAAAAAATTTCAACTAATGTAGTGATTTTGGGTTTTAATTTAAAATTCAAACGTTTGTAGTAAACCTTAAATATTACTTAAAAATTCTAAAAAAAAAACTAACACAGTTCCATAAGGTACATAATCAAATTGTGTAGTGGCTCGTGACAAAAAAAAATTTGTTTTTTGTCTTAAGAATAAGGACTACTCTAATATATATAGTTCTAAAAACTTCTTTGGCAAACAGCATTAATATTCGCAGTAGTCCGAAGAAAAAAAGCTAAAGAAAAAAAAAGGTCATGAGGCACGATTTCCTCTAAATGGCGGCTGGACCACTTGTTTGAGAGCTACCAAGTCAGTCAGTAGTGTATTTCTTTAAAAAAAAAAAGAAACAAAAAAAAACCAAAGGAGTAAAAGTATTAAAAAAAGGAGAAGCAAAAGTATTTAGACAAAAGGAAAAGAGAAAAATTCATTAAAGGAAGTGGTGGGAAGTACTTAACCGATAACATAAAATTAAAACAAAAAGAACCACGTATCCGCAGTTAAGTACTTAATAGACCTTCTCCACTGGCAAAGCACCATCACGCTTAGGAAGAAAGTGTGACATATGCAATCAAATTAAGTTGTCTGGGAAAGTACGTTTACTTAACAAAAAAAAAAAAAAGCGTAGGCCAAGTGGTTAAAGAATACAAAGTCACACTCTAGGAAAATATTTATTATTTGCTATTTTGTCATATCTCAATTTTCAATTTAGTATAAAAAAGAATAACTAAACCTAGTAAAATGCAATTTATTTTAGCAAAAATCTTCCACCAAATAGTAAAATATACAATTATATGCAGCCCAACTATTAAACATAATATATTTTACTATTTTCAAAATCTTTAATTGCTCTACTTTGAAATAGAAATTTTTTTTCTAGAAGAATTTCTAAAAATATGTTTTTACTAGTAAATGAAACATATTAAGAATTGGTAAATAAATAATTTAAATAGATATTTTTACCGTTTTGAAGTACTATTCACTATGTGGTAGTGTTTTTGCCACATCAGTCCACAAAATGTTGCGAAAACCGAAGTGAACAAACTGAAAAACTGAAAAGTTCGTTTACAATGCTCGAACCAATTTATACTCTATTAGAAAATAGCCGCTGTTTTCCAGTATCAAACCAATCAGGAACATCTCGGGATATAAATCACCCACATAAGTTATCTGGAACTAATTACACAGGTCAAGAAAATAAAAAAAAAATTAATTATGTGAGTGGCTATTTCTAATTCTTTGTATCGAAAATTATCTAAAAACATCGTTTTCTTTTGTATCTTATTTGTCGTGCCGGTGCCGTTGTCATCATGAGTGCATTCGACCGATTTGTTCCTACGGCACTGCAGCCGCCAACGGTAGAGGCTTTATCGTCGTGTGTGTAAACTGCGACATCTTCAAATATGTAAGTTGTAAGAATGCTTTTATTATTTTACAGCTCATCTGGCAACGTATTGGCATTTTACTTATCTGCACCTTTCCGTAATGAAAAATGGATTGGATAGTTGTTATTTTATCGATGAGCCTTGAATTCGACATTAGGAAGAATGGTAAAAGGCTGAATCGGTCTTGTCGGTATAGTCACAGAGAATAAAACATATTTTGAAAACTTCTATTATTTTTTTTTTAGTCATTTTAATATTAATTCCTTTTACGTGGTTTATACTTAGTTCGCGCATGTACATTGCAGCGATTCAACACATTTTGTATGACTGTAGCTTCAAAATTTTCAAGAAGTTGTAAACACAATGTAGACTCATTCTACTATATTTGCGGAATTTTAAGTATAAGGCGGCTAGTGATAAAGGATTTTAAGATGACTGGACTACTTATGGGATTGCAAGGCGGATGTACTAAATTACCTTGCTAATTTTGCATATGGGAGAAAACAGCAGACAAAGAACATTACCAATAACACTCATGGCATAAGCGGAAAGGGTTAGAGATAGGAAAACATAATGTCAAATGGGACCCAATTATGGTGGTTAAACATATATTGATGACTCCATTGCATATAAAATTAAGCCTTATGAAACAATTTGTTAAAGCTTTCCGACAAGATTCTGAAGCTTCAATATTTAAAGAATTTTTTTTTTGAGTTATCCTGAGACAAAGAAAAAGCCAGTATTTTCTTCGGACCACAATTAAATAAAATAATTGCCAATAAGGAATTTTCACAGCTACTCAACACACACGAAAGGTAAGTCTGGGGAGCCTTAAAGGACTGGTTAATGCTTTTCCCGGAATTAACAGAACTGATAATTGCAAAGAGATTACTTTAACTATACTTGGTAAGTTTATACTCATGGGTTGCAGAATATTCCTTAATGTTACATGATCACTGGGACCAATTCAAGGATAGCATGTATGCCTATTCGGAAGAACAAGGTGAACGCAATTGAACATTGATTTAAGGATCCATGCAATGATAGAATGATGGGAGACTATATTTGGGGGCTAATACAAGAAAATCCATACAAACACAGAAGAACTTTTAAAAATATTCATTGCTAATTGTTTTCTTTTAAATGATCTATAATGGTAGTTATTTGTTTTAAATTGTTGTCTTATAAATAGAAGTCATTCAAATGAATAGCAACAATTTCTTTTATTTTTACATACAATTAAGAGATGAAAAAAGGTAAATTTTTTTGAAATCCATAATTTCATTCTGATAGTTACAAGAGTTTTTTGTATATATGTCCTTGATTTTCCTGTCGGTTTTCATTTCTTCGTCTTTTTAGGGGCATTCCTTTCCACTTTAAGGTAAGGTCGGATAATTTCTGGCGTTATTAATCCTACAGATGATGTAGGTGGTGATGCAGGCAGCAATCTAGGTGATAGATCTTGTTGAGTAAAAGTTATTTCTTCAGGTATAATTTGTTGCATGTTGTCATCTGAGACTGCTTTAGAATCGGAATGGTAAACTTGCACAGCTTCAAATTCTTCGTCACTGAAATTTAATTTCTTTTCAAAAGCATTTCAAATATTTTTGCAATAAATGATTCAAAATAGGCAATTTTGGGAAATTTTGGAATATTGTATATATTTAGAGTTTTCCCCGGATTATTTACATGCCAATCATTAAACGCTATTGTTTAGCTTGGCCTTAAAAGGTCCAAATACTCCCACGTCTAAAGGTTGGAGACTGTGTGTTGTATGGGAAAGAAACGACAGATAAATAATGCCATTACCACGAGTATAGTCCACCGCTTCTATTGTCACATGGCTTTCGTGTTTGTCGACGAGGAGCAGAATAGGGTTATGTTTAGAGCAGGATGTTTTTTTTAACGTGTTTCAGGACTTCCAAAAATATACTAGAGTTTATCCACCCACTCTTTATAGCCATTCCCAGGGTGCCTTCTGGAGCACCTTGAATAAAGTCATCATTGAAATGTACCAGGGGAAAGATGAATAGCGACGTTATTGTGTTACCACTAGCTGAAATAATTCCTCTGAATGTTACGAGTCGACCTCTTTCTGCGGAAACAAGTTAACCAATTTGTTTTTGACCTTTTTCCGCTAATACCTTTGGATTGCTCAGCACTGTGGATATCCCTGACTCATCAAAATTATAAATCCGATTTGCAGTGAGTGCATATTTTTTCAAAACCATTTCTAGGTTCACGTAGAAATCAGTTACGGCCGTCTTCCCTGATTTCCTCAGGCTTAAATTTGCATTTCGCCTGCGATAACTGTCCAGCAATTCTTTTCCTGCCATTTTGATATGATTCCAGCTAGGTGGATAATGCAGCTGATTTAATTCTACAAATTCGTATTCCAGTCTCTTCACCTGTACGATGGTCAACCTATAGTGCGTTTTGGAACATTTCGCTATATATTCATTCAATAGAGTCTCTTCTTCGGTAGTGAACATTTGACTCGATGTGAACTTGAAACAAAAAACACGCGACGGAGTGTTGTTACCTTCCTTTTCAGCAGCAGCCTTTTTATGAAAATTCGTTAAGTGACTTTGAAGAGTTGTCGGTTTGATGCCGTATTTTTGTTCGCACTTCTTAATAGGTAAAGTTTTATCTAAAACTGCTTGCATTGCAGACTTCATTGCATCTTCGTCTATCTCTCTCGTTCTAGTGCCTTTTTATACCCTAGATGAAATCATAGGGGTATACTAAGTTTGTCATTCCGTTTGTAACACCTCGAAATAATGATGGTAGAGCAAAATGGATTGGACACCCATTCATAATATTAAAAGTTATTTCGATTTTTGCATGTCCGTCCGTCCGTCCGCCTGTGCGTCCGTCCGTCCGTCTGTCTGTCCGTCTGTCCATCTGTCCGTCAGTCCGTCCGTCTGTCCGTCCGTCCGTCCGTCCGTCCGTCCGTCTGTGCGCACGATAACTCGAGAACGCGTATACTTAAAGAGCTGAAATTTTGTACACGGACTTTAAAAAAAAAAGTAAAATTAAGTTCGAAAATGAGACAAATCGGGCAACTCCTTCGTGGGGTTCCCATATAAAAATTTCGTTTTCCGCTATATATTTGGACACTGCCTGAGAACGCATCGACGTAGAGAGCTGAAATTTCGTATATGATGTTTGTACTACATTAGCAAATATGTAAAATGTCAAAAATGAACTAAATCGGGCAACTCCTTCTTGGTGTTGCCATATAAAAATTTCGGTTTTTTACGTATACTTTGAAAACGATCAGTGAAAGACATTTTTATTGTACTAAAAACTTCTGCAGAATACGAAATCCTATAAAATTGGTTATTACCATTTTTTCTGCGCGACAAACTGTTCTAGAAATATATGCGAAAAACAACTTCAAAAATGAAACTCGCATAGATTGGTGACCATACGAAATTTAATACGGGCATTCATCTAGGGTATCATAAGAATTGGTCTTAGACCAATTCTAGTTTTTTTACTTGTTTTAGATATATTCGCGGCATGATCCTGAAATAATAATATATTTATTGAAGAAACTTTCTGAACTCACATGGGGTGCATTCGTACAGTACAAATCCAGCCCAGTCATATCTGTACGAAGGTACCCCAACCAAAACAATCAAAAAATAAATTCAAAATCAAAACAGCATTTGAGGTTATCCCAAAATCAAAGTTTACATATTAATCTAAGGTATTTATTCAAAAACTGTTATAAATTACTTTAACAATCTGAGCAAAACTTATTACGGATGAATGTTTACAAAGACGAAGCGAAAAATTACTTGCGCGGTGCCAAAACACGTATCGACTTGTTCCAACAAACCTGACTGTTGCACTGGAACCGCACTTATCTCTTAGCCTATGCGCATAGTGGGCCTCACCACCACACAAAGAAACGCGTCAGCATGTAGAATAGTGCTCCCTCCGTACGAATGCTACCTGCTCTCCACTACTTTGTCCAAATGAAATATAGAGTCAGCCATTCGAAGGATACCACAAGCACCGTTAGAGTATAATCAAACATGAAAAGAATAAAAAAAAAATAGAATAAAAACAAAAGCAGAAATAGATTAAACTTGACAACATTAATTTATATGCAAAATGAAAAGAAAGTCTAAATAGATAGAGAAAAATCAAATTAAATTAAATTTAATTTAAAAATTCAAAAACTAAACTAAACTAGTACTCAATTTGATAATATTAAAATTAAATGAAAAAGAATAAAAAATAAATTAAAAAAAAAACAAACATACGCTCTCAGCTCCTGATAATTATTCCATTTGATTAATATTGCATTGTCATTTGTGGAAATCCATTACTAAATTTGGAGACAAACAGACAAGTTAAATAAAATACTTAAAAGCGTGTAATAAATGCTAATTTGATTTAAACTTTCTAATTAAATTCTTCAATGGGAAAAGTACCACCTCCCCCCCAGCCCTTCTTCATCAACTCCTGCCAAAGTGCAAAGTTTATACCAATAACTTGGGATAAATAAGTTGCGTTAAATGAAAAAAGAAATGTATTTCATCGTTGCATACCTGCAAAGTGCTCGTCTTGGAGTCTGTAATTAAGGGAAAGATGAATGTTTCCTTTAGTTTGCAGAAATATTTTCGCAAAAAACGCACAGAAAACTATAGCATAAGTGCAAAAGTACTGGTTACCTCTTGAATGTTTGGACTGAAAACAGTGCTGATACTGACAGTTGAGTACTTTTTTTATATCGTTGATGCTGATACCAGTTTCAGCAGTTAAAAGAAAGTCGTTGATTTATTTAAAGCAACTTTTCTACGGGCTATGAGTCGCCCAAAATTAATGAAGCAAATAAATACTTTGGCACTGTAAGTAACACATTTTTCGAAGTTTTGTGAACACACTAAACAGATCAAAACTTTCTAGCCATATTACTTATATATTTATAGCGTTTATTCAATTCGTTTTTTTTTTATTTTTATTCTGCACAGAATGCCCTGTCTTTAATTTTTGTCTTTAATCGCAATAAATTCAATGCCACCGAACTTCGGGGACGCCTTTTCTGTCGTTTTTTAAGCTACTAAAATGGACCCTTTTTTCAAAGAGATGCTCTCATTAGGGAATTAAAATGAACTCGTTGTAAGTCGCATTTTCGACCCTGAGGAAATTATTTGATTCGCTTTGGACGTGTACATATATACACGACCAATCAGAAAACCGGACTATTAATTTAAAATGCAATTCAATAACACGTTCTTTTCAAACCATTGTGTATGATCGGAGCTTCATAGTTTGCTTCGTGGTAGGCAGGCGGAATTTGCTGATAAGCTCTTTTACTGTATAAAATTTATATCAGGCCTCATATCGGTATAGAATATGTATGTACATACAAATTTTGGTCTTTATGAAAAATCTTACTGACATGACGGTAAGATTTGTTGTGGGATTTTTTTTTTTTTTTTAATTGTCTTGTAGGACAAATTTTGCTGAAGGCAAAGTTTGTCATTGGGATGTTACTATCAACACGACTTGGGTTGAAATTCAAAACCTTTGTTTTCCAATGTCGTTTTATCGAAATATAGTTTTACTGCTAATTAAAAATTTGAAGAAATTGCTGTTCCAATTTTTTCGATTGATTAGAAAATAATCTAATCATGTTTTATGCATGATTAGCTTATATATGAAAATTTATTAATTATTTTTATTTAATATGACTATTTTTAGGGTGTTTAGGTATATAACGCACCTGACACTCTGGCTAGATGGACATTTTCAAAAAGAAAACAAACCTTTCTGTCCATTCAGCGGATCGAATGATAAATTTTATATACCAAATTCATTTGAATTTCAATTTGAAGCATCATGATGACTCAAAATTCTTTAAAGCTTTCAAGGAGTTTGGGATTAAAAATTATCAAGACCTTCATATTCCACAATGTCATAATCCTTTTGAGAATTGCACTTATTTATTGCCCAACCATTTCCACTGTGCAAGTCACACTTTAAATCTGGTGGCTCAACAGATTAATTAAATCTAACAAACACAGATACCAATTTAAATAAAAAGCATGGTATTAATTAGATAATAACTTTATGAAAAAAGAGTATTATATCTTTTGTCAATTCAAATTGGCCGAAAACATTAGAGAGAATTACGCAAACTTTGGGTTCATCTTTGATTTGTCCGGTATTTAAAAGAATATTGTGTATTGATGAATGCAATTACCACGCAGTGGCATGGAGTCTTTGAAAGCTTTGCCTCCCTTAGATTTTCCGATTTAATTTAATTAAAACAAATAAAAATGAAAGGAAATAAAAAATTACGACAAAAAATGTCTGTAAAATATTTTCATTCAAAATTATTTTGCCTGAAGTCCTTTTATTGGTCCTTCGCTGTCAACTATCAAAGAGAAGCAATTATAAAATCATCGTCCTGTGAACAAAACAATCAAAAACAAAACAATCGAACAACATGTAACGAAAAGTATAACATTCGAACATTTCTGGGGCCACATTCTGCCACTTGTTAAGAATTTGCCAGTGAATTTAAAAAAACTAACCGTGGAGGTTAAGTGAAAACTTTTGAATTTGAAGCGATTTCGTTGGTGTCTGTGTACACTTAAGTGCTGAACGAAAATTTTTCTGTGCTGAATGTTGTTTGAGTGAGAAAATAGTCTTTTATGAATGAAATTTAGTTATAAGAAGTGAGTTACATATGAATTTACTAGTATTAAGGCGACTAAGGCTTAGAGAAAGGTAAAATAAAGCATATAACAAATAATTTTGAAAATACAGCTTGACAAAAATTCAGGGACACCTTTTCAAAATTCACGACCAAAATGGCTGTGAGAAAATATTAATTAAAGTGTACACAGTTTTGACAGATACATAAAATTGTGTATACACGCGTAAACTCATAATTGTGGAATCCGACCCCTGGGCTCTGTCTATGAAATCGCAACCGACACCACTGCGTGGAGGATGTGGTTTTCAGTTTTGCTTCCAGCAATCGAACAACATCCACGAAAATGTATGGCATCCAAACTCGTCAGGAGTCTACCGATGACGTCACACATTTCTGTTGTTCGTTCGCCACTTATAGTGTAGGTGGCTGGCTATACTCAAAAAGAAAACTGTTCTAAGCCTAAGGACTGCAATTGAAAAAGCTTCTATGGGACCTACAAACACGGCTATACCGGTAGCATATATGTATTACGTTGATTTCATTCATAATGATATATTTATTTAGATTAACGCTGTATTTGTTTCGACTGGAGGTGTTTTTATTTGTGCTTCATCAATTCCATGTAGGTAGGTCTGTTAGGAAGCACTTCAGTTTCGGCTGTAGGCAGGCAAATATGTTCAAGCCGCGTGGGCGAAAGAATATTGTAAGTTCTAGAGGGGAATTTCAAGTTGGATAGGGGAACATTATACTTTAGACACAGACAAGAAATACCCAGGTATCGACGGTAGTACTAAGAAAGTAATGTATGGCCCAGCTCATAGCAAACCTCAATAACTCACTGATCTCGGCTAAATATATCATGGGCACGAACCAAAAATATTTTTCAATATAGGCGAAAATTCATTTCTTCTTAGAATTTAAATCGATCATATTTCTTCAGAATTCGTGTGAATTATTGAATGTCTGTGCTTTAGGCTTGAAATATGATATTGATGACAAAATTGTCCAGTCGGAGGCAAATAAGCAAATGAGCAATTATTGATAATAATTAATTTAGTCTATTTAGAATTTACTTGTCGCCGTCATGCCATAATCTGACAAACTGATTTTTTTTTTGCTATTTTGTTCTGCCGTACTCATATGTGACTCAGGAAAATCAAATCTATATTCTGTAATTCTGTGAAAATGTTATCTATATATCTTTATCTCGTAACATTGCTAGATCTCAAAATATTAATTTCTCAGTTTCATGAAGGCGACGAATAATACTCTCTGTTATAAACGAATTTGAAATCTTCCATTTTCGTATTTTGCAAATTCTCAATTCTCATGTACCGATATTACTAGATAACTTACGCAGTACGTTCGAATACTCTTGAGTATCATTTCCTTCATTTTGAAGAAAACGGAAAATTTCAAATTTGTTTACAGCTTTGTTTAAAACAGAGTGTATATTACAAAAGTACGTTACCCCCTGACTATAATCATTTATTTAATTCCTTTTATATTAATGTGAAAGCAATGAACCAAAAACTTCAATTTAGGCTTACTATCACGTCTTCTATCGTGGGTGCGCTTAAGCTTAAGGTTAGGAGCAGTGAAGACTAGTCCACTAAGACCATGGGGATACCGCAGCCAGAGTTGATCTATTGTGTCCTCCCTTAAAGTGACTAAGATACATTTACGATTACTGCCCTTGGGGTTAGCTTGCAAACCAAATTTGGAGAGATGTTTCTCCAATGATTTTCAATTTAAAAGATGTAAGTGCGGGATATTCACATATGATATGGTTCGTAGCTTCATTTTCCTCTTCGAGCAATCGACGCAGTTCAATTCAACAGTTGCCTGTTCTCTTCAAAAATTAATCCCTGGAGTTCTTACGAAGAAGCTATCGAGAGGAGTATTGATAATTAATTAGAACCGCTACACTAACACTTGAGCGCATTGTTATTTAACGCTTTTGTAAAATTATAATCTGATTGCTTCCCCTCGCACTTTGAGATACCTTGATTTCACGAGCAAGTTATTGAGACCTAATCTACCTATCTTGACTGGGTGAAGAGTGTGCTTTCAGCAACCCATCGTCTTTCTCCTCAAAAGGTGTTAAAAGAATCGTTTTTCTAGGAATGTAATAAACTCTGCTAAGGTAGGTGTTTTCGTACAGTCATCCCTCTATAGCTCAATTTTAATTACCAATTTGAGTGAGTGTCCGTATTTATTTTGTCAATTATAATGTGAATTAGAATTGCAACCCAGTTTGCTGTGGTTATATCTAAGTCCTTTAACGCCCCTAATCTGTCTGTAATGATTTCAGATCATCAGCTGACTCATAACTATGAATGAGTTGGTATCCTCTTACTTTCCCGGTTGGTTTTCGTCCAGGGTCCCTCTCAACACTTAAAATGTTTTATTCTTCACTTTTCTCTTTTAACTTTCATGCCTAATTTAGTTGGGTGGTTTCTTTGCAACCGTTGTTTCCTAGATTGACTGCCGGATGCAGTATTCTCTTCAAAAAATCGAAAACAATTTTTGTTTTAGACAAGTTTTTGGTAAACAGGAAAATTCTTGTTTTTCGAAGCTTTGTAGCCTCCATTTAAATAAATTGGATCTAAATTTATATTTTGGAAACTTTCCCGAATTTTCAATTCAATTATTCTGGCAAGTACTTGCATCACATATGTAAATAGGTCGGTCTGTTCAGTTCTTGTTATTAATTTGTTTTGATTCTCTTTTTGACTTTGTTTTCTTGTTTTGGAACCTCGATCGAACATTTAATACCATTTTTTTTTTGTAGCCGAAAACTATTAAATCTCTTATGATTGAAAGATGCAAGATATAATTGGTTACAATTGATATGTCGTGATTATAGTATATTTAATATTTAAGTAACCTCATAAGTAGGAAAATGTAAAATGAGATTATCTATAGTTGTGTACAATAACCGAAGTTAAAAATTAGCAAATATGGCAAATTTATCTTAACCGATTGTACTGAATTTAATGTTAAATGTACATATTTATATTGTTGTGCTCGGTGATTGACTCGAGGCAAAACCCTCGAGAATACTTCCCAAGCCATGAAACAGGTCTCTATATGTGTGCGTGTAAGTCTGTTCTCTAAAATGCTCTATATTGATACCTATAGGGAAATTACTTTATATATGCTATAGAGCCTAAACTGTTGTCCATACAGGAAAATGGTCTTCTAGTAATTTACAGCTTGGTTTCATACCATCTCAAGGGCTACACTTTATATACACCTTACTTAACAAATTAGTTTTGATCACAAAGTAAGCTAACCATTTTACGCTCGCTCTTAGCTGAGTAATAATTGAATTCGTGTGTGTGCAGAAAGAGTTCGAATCTGCAGGCAGACTGAATCGATTCTATCAGACCAGGACACAGGGACAATTATTACTCAGCTGAGAGTTTTTGTTTGAGTTATCATAGGTATTTGATTAAGATACATTTTTTTAAATAATTTTGTTGTGAAAGTATAAACACTTCATTAGGGTTCGGAAGATAAGAAAGGAAACTAAAGGTTGTCAGAACACCATTTTTTTTATATAAAAAGTCGTTTAGGGCGGAGGAGCTATTTAAATAAAACTTTTGTCAGTTAAACGTAAGAATAC
Organism: Dioctria rufipes; assembly: GCA_963924295.1. NCBI lineage: Eukaryota > Metazoa > Arthropoda > Insecta > Diptera > Asilidae > Dioctria > Dioctria rufipes. The sequence goes on from OZ002741.1 coordinate 211,390,548, forward strand.
TGCAAAATTTTAAATTGCTAGGACTCTGTTGTGGCTCTGATGTGGTAGTGAGAGAGTCTGTTTCATTGCCTTCGAAGTATTCTCGAGGGTTTTGCTCGAGGGTAATCCAGCTGTATGTGTGTGTGTATCTACCTCGGTATGTTTGCGGGTGAGTATGGGTGCAAGAGGGTCTCTATCGTTCTCTCTATCCCTCCGTCCCTCTCTTCTCTGTGTTTGAAGTGTGGGGGGAGGCGGAGGGATTCTCTTTCAATCTCTCTATATGTGTGTATGGAGGGGGTGGGCATGTGGGTTTCTCTCTGTCTGTGTGTGCGTTTGTGTGTGGGAGAGTGTGTGTTTCTGCAAGAAGAACTGCTTAGCATTTTTCTTTTGGCTTCTACGCATGCAGGAACTAGCCTTACTGAAGAGTATGGTTTCCTGATGATATGAAACGCCTTATTCATTGCTATCTGTACCAGCTTCAGGCTTTGCAGCGCTTCAGTTATCAATTGTTTTTTTTTTTAATTGTCAACATTTTGGTAAAAGTTTTTATGATTTGTTTATACTTAGTTGCTGGCCAAAAATGTTTTTTATGTTAACTTATATGAACTTATATAACTCATATTAATAAGACCGACTCTAATAAAATTACTCTTGCGTCCATCTGTTTGAATTCCTGTTCAGTTATCATACGCAAATTTAGATTGGATTTAAGTATACTTAAATTAGGTCGGTCGACTGATCGTTGATAAATTTCTGGTATGGCACCATGTTTTCGTGAGCCCGACTCGCTATTGAGTAATTTTATTTTATTTATTCTAGAACCACTTTTTCTCTTTTCTTATTGCCTTTCCAATGAAAAGTTTTATTTTATTTCTTATGTTATTATCTTTTAAGTTCTTACTTAGAGTGTAAAGTTCATTCCTGTATCTTTGTTGCCCGGCACTATCTGTTGCCATTTCCCAGACTCCCAACTCTACAATATACTGCATGAAGAGGGAATTATAGCTATTAATAGGTTTATAAAAGTATAAAATTTATGAACTAACCATTTATAAGACTTGACGGTAAACAATGTAACTTGGTGGATTAAATTCAGGAGCATTTAGGAGCTCAAATTCCTTTCAATTCACTCATCCATAAGTAAGAGTGGAAGTCAACTATTTTTTTTAAATATAATATACCTACCTAACTACAAAAATGTCTCTGCATCTACATATTTCGATGAGTAATGAGGGAAGTTATTTCCTATACAAAAACTTCAAAATTATATGAGAAATCGACATTCTTTTACGTTATTTAATGTAATTCTATTTCTAAGTATTTAAATCTTATCAAATTCTTGTATTAGTTTTAATTAATTTACACAATTCAGATTAAATATAATGACATACATACACATATATAGAATTGTTTTATAAACTATCTGTTGTTCGTTTTACTCTTATCAACGAAAACAATTTTATTAATCGGCTGCATGTAAGCATAATTCTTAGCCAGTAATTTGGTGATCCAAAAGAAAATATAATTCAATGTCACTATGGCGATAAAACTGTCGCACTAGATCATTGCTATTCGAAATCTTGTTGTTCTATTAGGAAAGCATAATAAGAATTTTCATTTTTTAACTCACTTCGCGGGTATTTTTATTAGTTTGCTACTTCGTTGCCATCCCATCTATTTTTATAGTAATTCATAGTATAGCAGTGCATTGCGCAGTCTTACACAATCTACCTTTAAGTCAAGATTTATGTGCCTTTAACTCTCGAATCCTGTACATTTTATATTTTCACATTGGAGTAGTACATTGCTCCGTTCTATATATTCGACGTAAAAGTCAAGGTTTATCCGCCTTTGACTAATCTTACAACTCAGAATAAAAAAATTCTGTTCACCACAATACATTTGTATTTTATTTTACTAAAAGTTTAAGACTAATGGATTAAGAAAAAAGTTAAGCTAAGTATGCATACTACTATCACTATTTTGAAGATGCTCAGTTTTCCTGATTAATGATTTGAATCTTATTGCGTAAGCCCCACATCTGGCAGCTGAATTTGTAAATTTCCCAGTATTTAATAGACAGACCAGTTCACTAAACTGATCAAACTGTAGATCGGTCTGTTGGATTGCAGCTACACAGATTTGCGGTCGATATCGAATTGTTATATGTAAAATAAATTTAAGGCTTTGCGAATTTCAAAGCTTTATTTGACTTTCCGCTTACGAAATTGCCACTTTGGGTGTACACAACAATCCGATTATATAAGTAAGCCTCACATTGTTATTATTTTATATTTTCAATTCCAAAACTTCAGTGGTTACCGCATTCAAATTGAACTTACTTTTTTTTAACAAGATTGAAACCATAGGGACTATCAATAATCTCAATTTAAATTTTCATTGCTCAAATTCCAGAATCACTGAAATATGCAAACCTGAAATACCTACTTCGTCATAAATACATGAATCACAAATTGGGTGAAAAAAAAATGCCCTGTAAGTGGTGAGTGGATAATAAATAATTAAACTGAATTCGGAAAAATATATATATATATATACATAGAGAAATTTTCCGACCTTTTAATGAGGTTAATGGTTTCATCACGTAAATTCTCTCTCAAAAAAAAGGAGCAAACAAAAAATATACGGGCGCCAGGAATCGACAGATGTACGATACAGGAAATGGCACTAAAGCAGCCAAAACTCTATGAATTCAAATAAAATAAAAGAGGGACGAATAAGCTATCGCAGTAAATATTATAAATCATTCTCTATTTAACTGCCATTGACACTTGGTTCACCTCGAATACAATACAATAAGAGTATTGTTGGGAAGTTTTAAATTTTCCTTTCAACGTGACTGGTCACCTGCCGTTATCAATCGAACTATAAATAACTTGAAAGGAGCCCCGATTAGTCACTGAATTTTACCAGTAGGGTCAAAAAACAAAACTGAACCATTACTCATCAACCGTCAGGTATCAATCAACTACAAGGCCAGAATTTACCACTGAGTTAGACTGACGTTGGCTTATATTGTACGTATTGCATGTCTTAACTCCCTCGGGACTCGTCTAACCTCAAGAATGATTAAGGATTTACTTGATTTCATGTCTGCATCTTGGCAGTGAAAGATAGTGCTGCTTTTCCCGAAGTGCTCCAGAAATAGGCTGGTCATCAGGGAAGAGCCCATCTGTCAGTTGTTTGACTTGTGTGATTCTCCGAAACCAAAGTGCCCTGTACTGGTTCGTCCCAAGGGATACAATTGGCGGGTGTCCTTATACAGTATAGATCAGAGTGCTCGTAATTAAATTTCGAGAAACCCTTGTTAGTCTCCTTTTTGTCATTCCCCTCGGTTCGTCATGGTCATAAATTATTATCATCGAGGGCTATTAGTATTACAATGTAATTTCCTCGGAATTTTAAAAGCGGGTAAATTTCATGTGACTTAACATTCGAATTGCTGTTCTTGTTGTGAAATGTTTACACCTCCGAATTAAGCATGCATGGAAAGGCACGCGTTATTTATATATATATTTTTTGTCATCCTGATATTCTCCATAAATTGGGGGGTGAGAAATAAATGAAATGCTAGTGTAGAACTTTACCTTAACATAATTAGCCTTTTGGGTATAAAATTAGTCAGACTTTGAACAGGATTTTGTTCAAATGTGTTCAGTTTCATGCAATGTAATACCAGAAATATATGAGGGTCTGTGAAGAAATCTAAAAAAAAAAGTTTCAATACTTTCGACTTTAAATTTGTAAACACGTTGAACTAGTCATTTAGTCAATTAAATATTAAAAAAGATAAATGGTTAAAAACGGATTGATGGTTTGCATACATATCCACCCTTTTTATTTATTTTATTTCAAAGTCGAACTATTTAGTAGGTACAATAATGCCTTATTTAAGCACTTCTTATGTAGCCGGTAGTAATTCTTATCATAATGAAAACCCGCATATACTTATACCTTACGGTGGGACTGGAGGTCAAGTATATATACTTCCCAGCATCTTTCACACAAATGTAGTTTCATACCTACATCGCCTTATGGAAGGTGTGCTTTTATTTCTTTTTGTATGAGTGGTAGAGGAGAAGTAATTTTATAATAGATTTTCAAAAAATTCGGGGGAAATATTTTCTTTTAAATCAAATCAAAGAGAAATAAGATGTTTTTAACATTTATTAAAATTCAGATTTTATGAAATAATTATTTATATTTTAATCTTGAATTATGAGTCAATTCAAATAATACAATTATAAAAGAAAAAATTTATAACACTTTATTGAAACACTTTAATTAAAAAAATTCAGTCACCAATTCAATAAATACTTGGGCCAACTTGCTTTCACTGAAAACTAAAATTCAAATGAATTTTTTTTTAAATTTTAGGACTCATTTAATTCAAAAACTCACAAAAATAACAAAGAGTTTGTGTGTTCTTTATCACTAAACTACGGTTCAGAATAGCTCAACTAGATAAAAATATAATGAACACGTTACCTACTTCCTTCTCAGAGAAGTGATTAAATAAGCCGGGTAAAAAGAAGCAAGCTGGAATGTGTTTTGAAGTATTTTCAAGGAATGAAATAATCACTTCTTAAAAGAAGTAGTATAGCTAAAAAGTCCGACTGGGTCGTATTCAGCAGACAGTCTACTACTTACAAATAAGTTATAATGCCAGTACGCAAATTGAGGCCTTTCGATAATTATTTGATGAAATGTTGTAAAAAATTTGAATGGACTCATCCCAATTATAACAGTCCTTTATATCACCAGGTTGGTTCATATAAATAATATAGGTAAATGTAAGCTCAAAATATATGTATACAGAGGATGAACAATATCTGCTGAGTTCGAGTTTTTCATTTCACCGGATATTGCACACCTACATTTTCCGGATCCGGGAAATAACACCTAAAAGTGATAAGTGACATAAGACACAATAATTCCGTATAAATTTCAACGTGTCAAATGTGAAGTAATGTCCAAAATTTTGGGTGTTATTTCACACTTTTGGATTTCATTTCACTTATCGGTTTTGGCCTTTATTCCACAATGAATTAAAATCCAAAATTCGTAATTGAAATAAAGCCCGAGAAACAAAATTAATGCTGATAAAATAATGCCCAAAAATCATTTCAGAAAATTAAAGAAATATTGCCCAAGAACTTTATGTAAGTTTTATAATTATAATAGTAACACCCTTTATTCTTTGCAATAGGAAAACATTTTATAAGGCTTATCGCATACCATAAAAGAAGAAGGCTCCAAGTCAAAAAATATTTTCTTTGATAAGATGCGTATGACATATGTCGTACTTTTTTCCCATCAATATAAAGAAAATTGGGTAAATCTAAGAAACACCTATACAGGATAAGGTTTGTTGCTGACCCGGAATGTTGGGGATGCGGAGATGAATCCGAGACAGTGACTCACTTCCTTTATCACTGTCTAGCCCCTCGGAAAGCGTTATAGATTCCATGGCTCACACCTCCTGGATGAGCTGCACGAAACTGGCAAAAAGGGCTGGGAGCCAATACTCAAATCCGTAAGAGCGTTCGGTTGGGACCTATAAGTTATTACTCATAAGTCTGGAGGGTGAACAATGGGCCTTTTCAGTCCTATGTTCCAGAGTCCCTGTTCTAAGGGGTCTTAACCTCAATTTTCAATCATTCAATATAAAATAGATAAAATATACAATTCATTATGATTTAAAGTAAGAATGCGTCGGGCGTGGCGGAGGAGGGGGTATCGGCAAATTAATTATCAATCCTCGGGCGCCCTGATCCTCTTGCAGACGCCACTCCTCCGGCTGCCCCGTGCGTCACTTTCTTGCATTAAATTAAACATCAATCCGTAAATTCGCTGCTCCAACGCCCCTCCCCAACCAGCGCGACACGTCATTATCAATATTTTGCACTATATTTCATTTGGTTGTTCTCTTGATCTGAATTTTGGACTTCGGTTCACTTTTTTTATGTTCAGTTTTTCATCTACTTTGGATTTTATTTCATATCTGTTTTCAGGCCTTATTTCTTTAGGAAAAGACCCAAACTTTTTTCAATACCAAATTCTCGAAATTTGAGTTTTTGACTTTATGTTAATTATTACTGCTCCTTGAAATAAGTAGAGGTTTTTGATTTTCCAGGTATGGGGAAAAAGTTGTATATATTCATAGCTAGCATAGCTAGTGCTATTGTTTTTCAATTGTGATACTGAGTAAATTGGCTTGGCCGGCAATGACTTCATCTACCTCCAGATAGCTCTTAAAAGTTCACTTTCAATCAGTCAGCCCCCTAGAAGTATAGAAAATAAAAATCCTTCTACGTATAGGAACGTAAAATACTGTTCCTGTAATTCTAATACATAGTAATAGCAAATAAAATTTTAAAAATGGACTAAATCGGACAACCCATTCTTGGTGTCGATATATAAAAATTTAGGTATTTTACATAAACTATGAAAGCGTTCAGTCCTAGACATTTTTATTGTACTAAAAACTTCTTCAGAATACGAAATCCTATGAAATTGGTTTTAATCATTTTTTCTGTCTGACGAACATTTCAAGAAATATATGCCAAAATTCAGTTCAAGAATCAAACTTGCACAGATGGGTGAACATACGAAATTTCATACGGGCATTAATCTAGGATATCATAAGAATTGGTATTAGAACAATTCTAGCTTTTTTACTGGTTACTTTTTAGAAATTATTCTATTTATTCTTAAATGTCTCTAGAAGTCTCACAGCGAATATTAGCCTAGAGCTTTGCGTTAACTGCTCATGCTGGGAGCACTATTTATGTTCATTCCGAATAAATTTGTCTGTTGCTGTTTTCCACTTTATTGAATAAACCGCATTCATTATGAAGAGAATTCCGTTGAACCAGTGGATTTTCCGAGGTGTATCTATACCCTAAATAACTTTCTCGTACATTATGTTCTACAAAGGTCGATATATAAAAGTTTGAGTATTACTAATGGAAGTTAACTAAGATTAATATATACAGAGTGCTCTGGATTTTAGTATAAAGGGTTTTCCAATAAGAGGTGTTATTTTGATATTCAAAGAAAAACGCCATTTTTTGAGATAAATGATCGGATCTTTATTTCATTATAAAGAGGAAGGTATGCCGTTAATAATGGAAAATAACATCAGCCAAATGACCACCACGACCACACCTACAGGACCATATCCTTTTCATGAAGTTTTCCATAACCAAATCGCAAAGTGGCTGCCCTATGTCCTCGATAGCCTCACGAATTCCATCTTTGAGGTCTTGAATCGACGCTGGGCTGTTGGCGTAGACCTTCTCTTTCACGTGGCCCCAAAGGAAGAAGTCGCAAGGTGTTAAGTCACAAGATCTCGGTGGCCAATTGTGATCACCTCTTCGAGAGATAACATGGTCCGGAAACTTTTCCCGTAAAAGATCAATGGTTTCGTTGCTTGTATGGCACGTAGCGCCCTCTTGTTGAAAGTAAACGTTGTCCAGATCAATACCATCCAATTCCGGCCATAAAAATCATTAATCATCTGTCGATAGCGCAATCCATTCACCGTAACTGTTGTTCCAGCCTCATTTTCGAAAAAGTAAGGTCCAATGACCCCGCGGGACCATAAACCGCACCAAACAGTCACACGTTGAGGATAGAGAGGCTTTTCAACAATAACTCTTGGGTTTTCCGAGCCCCAGATGCGACAATTTTGCTTGTTGGCGAAGCCATCGAGGTGGAAATGGGCCTCATCACTCCAGATGAGTTTTCGATAGAATTCCGGATCATTTTCATGCATTTCAAGGACTCAATCAGCAAAGACTCGACTTTGTTGATGATCGGGCGGCTTGAGTTCTTGTGTTAACTGAACTTTATAAGCCTTAAGACCCAAATCTTTATGCAAAATACGGTGTAATTACGTTTGTGGAATGCCTAATTCCAAAGAACGACGAGGAATGGACAAACCTGGGTTTTCTTCAACACTTTCGGCGACAGCAGCAATATTCTCGGCTGTTCTTGAGCGACGTGCACGGGTTTCATTCTTCACATCACTAACTTGTCTCGACAGCTCGAATTTTTCTACCAATTTCTGTTTGTGGTCCGACAAGGTGCTTCACGACGACCCAAAAATGTTCGAGTTTTACGAACCGTCTCTGCCACATTTTCACCATTTTGATAGTGAATTTTAATAATTTCAATGCGTTGTTGAATCGTGTATCGTTCCATTTTAATTAATGGTGTAGTTTCTACTTGTCAAATGTCAAAAAATGACAGCTCCAAAAGTAATATCTACCGAAATATCCGGCTAATTAAAATAACACCTCTTATTGGAAAGGCCTTTACAAGTTATAATAACTTGTGTACATCCAACCAATAAATGCTAATTTGAATAATTGATGCCTGTTTATTAAGCGACCGATTCCTTTATCATCCGCTATGGGTGTTGTTTTGTCAGGGTAAAATACCGTGGCACTGATTGAAATTGAAATTGATGCTTAGGTACAATACCTATGCATCCAGCTAAAACTATGTGGGGAAAAGTAAAAACGCATGTTTTCTTACAATTGTGTCCCCATCGGGGTTCAATTTATCATCACACTGGTATGATGACCATATTCCCACTCTCAAAATCGAGTTGGGAACAAAACAGGAAATTACATAATATTTTCATATATTTAATTCACATTTTTACGTACGAGAACAAATTTTCACCTGCGTAAGCATTTATTGTTTTTAATGCAGAAATTTTCTCACCGCGAATCGGACGTCTCCGATAACAAAAACTTCTGCAGGTACAAATTGTGTGCTCGTAATTAGATCTATAGAAAAACAAAGTTTTTTATTATCTTGTGTGACTTACTTATGTTTGGCTATTGTAAATGTTTCTAATTATGAAAATTTTATAATATCTTAAAATATGTCTACGGCAATTGATGATGAGTTTAAACAATGCCAATACTGAATTCATGTCCAATTAAGTGGTAATATGCTCCCTACATTTAGTTTTGAAGCTACATCCAGTTTGCCTTATATAAAAACTCTGACAATTATTATAGAATAAATTTCATACTCTCCTGCGTTTTGTTGATCGCCTAGTTTTCCCTTGCTGTCATTTTGGATTGGATATTTACATCGGAATTTTCTTTCTATTACATATTTATATTGTTATTTACATTTAAGATGAAAATCTTAGTAGAGTGAGATCTCGTAATTATTTTGAGCTATGTACATACAATTATAAAAAAGAGATGAAGTACATTACGTAATGATAAAGGCATTGTTACTTTATTTACCGAGATAATCATAAAAAAAAAACTTTGCTAATTAAGAGAAAAATCCAATGGACTAACAAGCAAAGAGAGCTATATTTGTACAAAGTTTTAAAAGAGAGTATAGGACCAATGCAGCGGATGAATTATTCATTTCTTACAGTTATGAGTAAAGTGCAACTTAAGAATTCAATTCAGATGTAATGAGCTAAAAGGATAAAAAAAATTTATATTTATTGAACAAGTTTCATACAGCCGACAGTCGCCCGAAGCTATTCCATGAGAACAAATGCAGGGCAATCAGGTTGTGTACTGCTATAAATCCTCAGGGGTAATAATTTTTTTCGTAACTGGACTGTCATAAACACTTTAATGTTATTATCTGTCCAGTGAATCTGAAAGGTCCAATGTCTGGTCATTATATAAAATAATAGCAAAAGTTTTCTGTTTTCGGATATGATGGAGATAAAGCTGTTGGGTTATAAAAAAATTTATATTTATATCATTTAGGAACTGAGTTCTACGGCAGCTGTCGCTTTTACAACATTTTTGTTGTAAGAAATTGTAAAGGTTTAGGGAAAATTGGGTATTAAGGAAAATATGTAATAACTTTTCATTTCTTTACAAATGCGCCATATTTTTCTCTAAATATATTTCGTATACCCTAGGTGAAATTTTCGGAAGGTTTTGAGTTAATGCTGCTGTTTTCATCCCACATAAATATTAAAATAACGACATAATAAATTAGATGACCAGTCATTTCATTTTAACTTAGGCTAATGCAAATTGAAACGAATGCACTCAGGGGATACTAATTTTGGCCAATCGCAGAGAAATCCGAAGCCTTTACTGAAATTTCATTGGTATCAGTTTATAATCCTGCCTCTCGATATACGGTCAAAGCATTGATATCTATCATCTGATAATTTGCTTGCCGCGAAACTCATTTAACGAAATATTACGACTGGTCCAAGACTGCCTAATTGGGCGTATAGCGGGAAAAGGCGCCGAATTAAATTAAATTTTCGTGGTATGTAATCCCGGAATAAGCCATAATAAGGAGTTTTGTCGGAAAACTTAAGTTTTTTATTTCATTTATTTTTATTGAGTGCATTGAGAAGATACATAGCCTTGCCATAAGTCGTGTTACTTATCAAATGCAGCTACAACAATTCACAGTAGAAGCCCTAACCTAACCTATATGGCTCCCGAACCATTGAAAATAGCTCAGTTCATTTCGCTAAGTCGTAATGGCCGCGGTGGATGACCACCCAAGAAAAGGTCGTCCACGCGAAACAAGGACTACGACAGTCGTTAAGGAAGTAGTCGAAAGAATTCGCGAAATGTTCTCCTAAACCAGAAGATCATAGCTATAGGAGAAATACGGGACAACGCCTAACGGCATATGTTTGTCACACCAGAGTCACCAGCGTGAAGGATTGTTAAGGCTACCTGTAACGGTGGCTACGAGAATATGCCTTTTAGAGATGAAAAAATGTTCACATTAGAAGATAATTTTAATCGCAAAACGAGTTTATTCTCATTCCATGAGGTGGTCTTCATTCAGTTTCGGTGATGGTTTGTTGGGGACTATCATACGAAGGTGTCATAAAGCTTCAATTTTGTGAGCAAGGAGTAAAAGCGCTTGCAGCGATGTTTTATTGAAAATTGTGAAGCCTTAACCGGCACATTATTTACCGGGAAGCACTGAATATTCCAGCAACACTCAGTGCCACACATAAGGTGCAGATGAGGTAACGTTGGTTAAAAGTGAATTTACCAGAACTGATTGCTACATAAAAATGGCACGAGCAGCGATTCTAGATATCAATCCATTAGTCTGGTACCTATGGATTGTAATAGAAGCAAAAGTCCTATGTCCTGTAAGAAACACCGCAACATCGAAACCCTAATACCATAGACATACTGTCTCCATAATGATTTAATTTGATATTCAGTCATTTTAAGGAAATGAAGAAGTGACAGACTATGGAAGAAAATTATTTCATTTGAAATATCATTGACAGTTCCTCAATGTGAATAAAGATCTTGGCAGAGCTCAATAACTTAATTTATTTCTATCAAGAAAAATTGCGAGTATTTGCTGTAGTTTCAAAACATTTAGTAGAAGACAAATTTTCTTGTTAAAAGAGACCAATAAGAGACGAAACTGGCATACAAATTTCTTTCATGATCAGCTGATAACTGTCACTTCTAACTTTATTGGAAAAAATTTCCACTATCCAAAAAATTCAGCTCATTTTAATGAAGGCCGGTGGCACTTTTACTGCAACTTAACTAAAGAGAGTAAAATTTCGTTCATTTGAAAATGAAGCCAAATATCGCAAATGCGTCCTTGATGGAATTTGACTCCATTTAATTAAACATTAAGTCATTATGAATACAGTCTGTCTAGGGTATAAAGGCAGATTTGAAATGGCATCCTCGATACCTTCGGAACTGGTGTACGGAAATTTTTTTTGAATATGGAGTGAATTTAAGAACAAAAAAAAACACAACAAAAAATCAACATAAAGTACACCCCTTCAAACCATATGATTTTCCCTGTACGTGTTGGAGTCCATTATGTAGAAATCCTTTATTATTATTTTTATTTTTTTTTTAGTTACACTCACAGCTCACATATTCACATTTTAAAACACCTCCTGTGGATTTACCGTAAGGATGTAAAGATCTATCACCATTAAATGAATAGAGGTAGGTATTTTTAGTAATTTATTTAACATTTGAGGAATTTCGCAATTTATTTTACTCGCACTTGATGTTAACATACTTACGAATTGAAGGAAAAACACCATATTGGTATGTATAAGACATTTGTACCGATTCCCCTGGAGGTGTCAATTGTAAATAATAGCTGTGGGTTGTGTACATATTGGGAAAGTGTTAAATTTATTCATGACACGTACAGGATTTCCTTATCAGTCAAGGAGCCCTTTTTCACCAGAAGATACTCAGGTATTCCCCAGGATTTCTTACATATCTTTCTCTTTTCACGAGGTGAACACTGAACACCTTTCGGAAATAATCAAATTTTTTTTCTGGTATTATGCTGAATAGTAACAAGAAAAACAAAAATACTGACATTTTATATGATAAGTGAAAGACTTTTACAACAACACACTTCAGCGGTAACACCATTATTTTATCGATTTTCTTCATAATTTACGTCGGTACGAGATTCAAGTTTTCTTTTCAGAAAATTAAGATAGTAACAATTAACGAAGGAATTGTTGAAGAGAGTGAATTGCCTTGATTCTTTTGTGAACTTGCTGATTCCAAACAATATTAGGATTATTATGTTAGTATCAGTAGAAATTCATTGTTAGTAGAGCCAATAAATATTTTATATCGGGCTTTATGATCTAGATAAATGTAATAATATAAACGTTGAAATCTCGAAAAAAAAACGAAAATTTTTATGTACATAGTTTCAGAAAACTTGCTCAAAACTTGATTGCAGACAAAATTCAGGACTTTGACTTTACTAGTGATGATGAAAATGTTGATTGGTTGACAATTGCTAAGATGAAGGACAAAGTGCGTATGTATATGCTAGCCTGATATTTCCTAGCAGGAAAACAGCAATGCGTTACCAAAATAACAAATACCACAGTTATCCGAAACTCGTTACTAAGTAGTTACCAGTAACTACATGTTACTCTCCATATATTACATCACTCTGCATTACATGTATTCGATTATGTAATAAGAGGAGTTCCCGTTTAACTTCGGAAAATTTGCTATGGCTCATATTCTTGTTACTGGAATCGGTCAGCAGTAATTTAAAGTAGTTCAGTGATCAGACGTGTTCGCGTAAGTTTGATCTACACCTGTGATTGGATTTTATCTTTTACTCAATGAACTTCGTTTTTATTTTTAGAATATATGTACATAATTTTTTTAATTTTAATAATATGTATAAATTAGACTAGAAAAAAAGAAAGAAATAAAGTTTGTGACACTATTTGCCATTGCTATTTACACTTTTATTTAAGACGCTATGGGAATGGCTATATAACTTGTTCAAAATAACTGGTCCAATAACTATTACAAAAGCACACTCCTCCACTAGTTCGCAATAACTGGTCCAATAACTAGTTGAAAACTCTACATTGTAAACAACGTTTCCCCCAATGACAAGCAATGCTTAACGTGATGCAAGCTATAATACAGCACATAACTACTTCCATAGTTACCGGAATTAGTTATGTAATTAGTCTAGGACGCGTTCCATTTCCTACTGGGTTGCATCCAAAGAACATGATATGAAACATTAAACCGCCACCAATGCCAAGATGAAGGACAGTCGATTTGGGCTTAGAGATTTGGTATCAACAGACACGCCATTTCTCGCATAGAGTCTTCTTTCGACCGTATTGATACTGGAAGCGGGCTGTGATGATAAATAAGCATACTAATTCTTATAGAGCGCAAGAAATCTGTGATAAGAAAGATATTGACCGTAAATTTTATGTAATTCGTGATGTATGGAATCGATGGGTTAATGCGTTATCAGTTCTTTCCCAGCAAGAAAACAGCAATGCGTTACAAAAATAATTAGTTATGTCTCTAGCTACCAAATACAAATTTTGGTCGAAACTCGTTGCTCAAGTAGCTAACTACGTACTGAATTGAAAATGAAAATCAATTACGTTATACGTTACTCTCCATATATTACGTCACTCTACTCTACATGTAATCGAAAAAATGTAATAGTAGTTCCTGTTTGTTTATATCTCATACATGTATTTGTTGTCGGTTTGGAATCGGTCAGGAGTAATGTTTAGCCCAGTGAATAGACGTGCTTGCGAAAGTTTGATTTATTACAGTACGTGGTGATATCGTTAACATAATTTTACTTAAAAGTAAGTAAAAATTGTTATTTTAATTTCAGAGGTGCTAATTATAGTTGCATTTATTTACGAATAATTAATATAATTTCAGGTTGATGCAAGTCAAGTCCTACGAAGAGTAGCTAATTTTTTATATTTATTTTGATTTTGATAATATGTTTATACTATTAAAATTACCAGATACAAACCAAAATTTGTTGTGAAATTATTTTCCATCGTTGTTCAAAATGTTTTTTAAATGTTATTATTCGTGTTAAGAGAATGGCTATATAACTAATTCCCAGAAACTCCTTCAATAACTAGTTACAAAATTTAGAACCCTTTCACTAGTTCGCAATGCCTGGTCCAATTACTAGTCACAAGAGCACACTCTTCCACAAGTTCACAGAAACTGGTTCAATAACTAGTTAGAAAACTATATTGTAAACGACGTTTCGGCAATGACAAGTAATGCCAAAAGTAATGCAAGTTATAATAAAAGATGTAACTACTTCTGCCGCTACCGTAACTACTTATGGAAATAGTCTAGCATGCATTCCATTTCTTACTGGGTTGTAATCCACATGAAACCATCTATGAGCAGCTCGTAGATTTTATAGGTCGATGTAAATTTAAAAATACATTACATTCCCTCAAAAGTTCAAATATAGGGTCTTTAGGTTTTTGTTAATTGGAAAAGTGCTTAAGAGTAGAAAATTCAGTCGTATTTATAGAAAACAAACAAACATAACTGAATATTTCGAGAATTTCGACCTCAAAAATAATGCTTCCCTAATCTTTTTATTGAAAAAATTATCCTTAATCGATCGTAACAACAAAAGAATATTTCATTCAAACTCAGTCTCAAATCCATGAACTTCGAGTACCTTTCATTTACACCAAGTTCTATTGTTGATTAACAATGAAATCACCAACCTATCAATTCTTAAGTTTATTCTTAATCATCGACTTTCTCCCTTGTGATTTCGTGTTTTCATAGAAATCCATCTCCATCTCCTTAGACTATACAACCTGCAGCAATGACTGCGGTGTCATTGGATTCGAAACCTATCAATGTGCTCCTTAAATGTAAATTCGAAATCGAATTTCGAAAAATTTTGAAAGTCTGGAGAGGGAAAGTTTAGTCGAATTCCTGGATTTTTGTGGAGAATTTTTTAAGATTATTTTTACATTTTTATAAAGATGAATAATTTTTTCAAGAAATATCATATTAAAATATTTCCTGTAACAGTGGCAAATCATAAATATAAATACATTGCAGGTGTTTCTCTTTCCTACTATTCTATTGGTCCTTTTGATCTGCAACGTTTTCAAACTGCATGTCATCAGTGAAAGTTTCATCGAAAAAAGTTACAAATGGTTGAAGTTTCAAATCGCAAAATCAATTATGGGAGATGTCCGGCTTCGTATAAATATGTACGTTTACAGGACGCAACTTTGTGCATACAGAACTTTCCAATTTTCGAAAATTTTCAGAACTGAACCTGCGCTTTTCGAAAAACTTTCACTTTTCTTCACGCACTCATATTGGGATTTTAATTTCACACAATCTGGACATGCGGGTACCCAAAGCCTCGTCTTTTAGACTCTGGAAAAGAAAAAGATTGACTTTTTTCAACTTTAGGGGAGAGAAGGGGGAGGAATTAAGCTACTCCCAAATTGATCATGCCAAAACCGGCTTTCGACCTTTCCCCTAAAATTTTCACACTATCCTCTAAGTTTTTATATAACTATCCTATGTATGCTTACCTCATGCATCCTTTGGTGAACTTTCCCGGTGCCCGCGTGACGAAGAAAAAAATTTCCTAGAATAAAAACTACGAAAAAAACACAATTTTTCTTCCCCTTATACACCCCTGCGAAATAGCCTTTCCGCCACTACATGCTTGAAAATACGCCCCAAACATTTCCCCCAAACATCATTCCCCCATTACTCTTCACGTTTCCCTACAATAGGGAAATAATTTTTTTTCACAATTTTCCCACCAGCCACCCATTTTTCGTCTTCCATTAACTCTTTCGCTTATTGTAGCCAAACCATGATTCGTATCGGGAATCATAAACGGTTTCTACACATCCCGTGGATGTTTTATACCACCCGCTTCCAGATAGAAAGTGTTTTATTGCAAAGTGATTCGTGACAAGGAAAACGACCAAATAGCATTAAATTAACTTAATCCGGAAATTTCGAAAACACTTTCACGCTTATTCTCGCCCAAATTCCAACCGATTTTCAAAATTCTTTTTTCTAAATTCATTGTGATTTATTTATGATTGTTTGAGATTATCTTGAGATTCGTGTGGTGACGGGTTCCAGAGTTGTGACCCAATTCCATATATTAATAAAAAAAAAATGGTATTAAAACTTTCCCTTAGTATTTTTCTAATATTTTACTATCTGTGCGGAACGTTCGTACAAAATTTCATTGAAATCAGACTGCAAATACTATTCTTAAAACACTTCCTTATATACCGATAATCCGGTTTAAACATATAACGCCATCTAGCAAATATTACATGGAACTTCTTTTAACTTTTCTCACTTTCAAAGAATTCAGCCAATTATAGTTGAAATTAAGAATTTACTGCATTTAATTATCTTAAACGGCAAAGGAACTCCACAATGATTGTAATTTTAAAATTTCATATAATCCGGGAATTATGGACACCAACTCAATACTATTAATAACTCTCTTTAATTTTTTTTTCCAATTATTAAATACTAAATACATAGCAACAGTTTTTACTTATACCACCTCATTGTCCTGAATTTATGTTTTCTACGACCTCGCCATGGTACATCACGTCTGAACTCATATTTAATTTTGATCTTGAATAGGAGAGTTCAGTTGAGGGGAAGCTTGACAAGGATGATTTTTTCGTGATCGATGATGAAGACAGAGATGATGATGATAGCCCCCAAATTCACAACCAGTAAAACCTCAAAGGAAAGGCTACTCCCAGTTCTGGTCGTATTCAACAATACTAAATAGTAGGAGTTGTCAAATTTTTATGTGTATGAGAAATATTACACACAATTTCGATCATTTTTGTTGATTAATATTTTTTTTATAGGCTCTAGATAGAGAGTGTGATTCTAACGACAGCCTGAAACAGCAAATAAAATGAAATTAAACAGTGCATAACAAAAAAAAATAATGAAGATATGATTAAAATGAATAACACCTTTTTTATAGAAAATTTAATGGGTTTTAATTTTTATAATAATTTTCGTCGTGATCGGATCAACAATTACAGAGATATGTTGAAAAAACTGAATCGAAGTAGCTTTTTTCTTCAAATAACTGGTATTTTGAAAATTTTAAACAAAAAAATCTGGGATAAATCATGATCGTGGAATTTAGCGGAATATAACAAAAGATGTCTCGTGGAACCCGTTTCGATTCCTGTAAAGCTTTTGAAAACTTAACTTTTGATTAGAAAAAGCTAAAAAAAACCAAGCTGGATAGGCTTTTTATTTTATCTGGAAAAAATATATAGCCAGCTTGGATTTTATTTTTTCGAGCTGGAAATAACAGGTTTTGAAGCCGTAAGTATAAAAAGCCAAGCTGGCTTCTTATTTTCAGGGACCGAATCAGTTATGACTTCTTACGAAAAAAGCTTAATTTACTTGTTATTCCTGGCCGGTGATAGTTTTGAAGCTTGAAAAGCAAGCGCAACGGCTTGATACATTTTTTCGGTAAAAATATAAAAAGTGAGCCCAGCTTTTTATTTTTTATAGTCAAGCTGGCTTTATATTTTTGCCAGATAAAATAAAAAGCTCTCCCAGCTAGGGTTGTTTAGCTTCAAATTATTATCGATCAGGAATAACAGGTAAAGTTGGCTTCTTTCGTAAAAAGCCATAACTGGCTTTGTTCCTGCTTTTTACAAGCTATTTTTTCTAATTTGACTGGATTATTAGTAGTTCGTTTTATGATATATTTTCTCCTTCGATGTCTACGTATTGTGGCAGTAAGTATAAGTAAGGAGATTTTCGGTACTTCCTAGCGGAAAAATTCCAAATGCTTCGAAAAAGAGCAGATTCGAAGCGCCTGTAGCCTGTAGCAGGTTACTGGATATGATTCCAAAAAAGCGCTTCTCTGGAAGAAATCTGAGACAATTTCAAAGTCATTACTAAGAAAATTGAATGCAAACGATTATGCACGTTTTTTTGTGTTATCGCCTTACGTACCATTAGTCATTCTGATTCGCAGAGTTTCAGAAGAAGATTTGCTTACTTCATCAGTGAAAGATTTGTTGAGCGGTCAGTTTGTGAAAATATAAAATTATCAAGTGTATAAAAATTTTATACTTTGAACTTTTTCTTTATTTATTGACAATATTTGATTTTATATTTTATGTAGAATTATAATGTTAAAATATGTGATTTTCTTTTACCTCAATTAATCTGAATCGTCAAACTTCAATTTTCTGCAATTAAAAGAAACAATAGAAAATATCTGTGCCGACACTGTAGCAAGCGCAATCGTGCAGTGCTTCCAATTTACTCCCCACAAAATGCTTTAAAAGCGATTAAAATGAAACTAAAATGAAAGTGCTTATTTCTGTGGACATGCAATGTTAAAATTTATATGAAACTGAAGCACAATCGA
The DNA here is from genome assembly GCA_963924295.1 of Dioctria rufipes. Lineage (NCBI taxonomy): Eukaryota > Metazoa > Arthropoda > Insecta > Diptera > Asilidae > Dioctria > Dioctria rufipes. The sequence goes on from OZ002741.1 coordinate 211,409,289, forward strand.
AGCGGTTAGTGGTTCCGCAGAAGCGCTTCAAAAGGACTTTTGAAGCACTTTTTCCCCGGTAGGATAGGAAGAGAGCAGGTAGGCGTGCGAAATTTATGGGTATTGAGCTTTGTTAATTTTACTTGTCCCGGTTAAAATAAAAAATCAAAAAATAAAGAAATTAAGTTTTAAAGAAATACAAAGAATAATTTAAAAATAGATAAATTTATTGAAATGATTGCTCTAAAAAATCTTCACGTACGAACCAAATAATTTCTACCTGACCAAAAAATTCTTAGTCATCACTTAATTTCCTTAATCCTGAAAAGCGTAATTGAACGTCACTGGAGTGTGAGAACGATGAATTTACGGTTCTGCATACTAGGGAGAATATTTCAATTGAATTTTCTATATGAAAGAAATTTATGTATGTAGCAAGTTGAAAAAGACGTGTACTTACATTAAGCATGTGTAAATATTAATTAAATAATTGTATATTTTGTTGTTGCATTTGTGTAGTGATGTCCATGATTCTTCCCCCCTTGATGTGAAGTAACGGCCACGAGAGTTGAGCTCAGTGAAGGTCTTTTGTAGTCGGAAAGTTCTGATTATCCTCGGGTATAACGTTGATTTGATGCCTGTATTTGTTTTTGAAGGATGCTCTTTTATGGGTATTGTATGTATATGATACTGAAGGTAATGCTAGATCCTTACGTAGACGAAGTTTGGTGTACTGCTTTTGTTTCCAGTATTTCTATTGCTCCTCTATTTTTAAGGTGATATGCTATGATTTTCTTGTTATTTGGCATGAATTGATTATAGGCGACATTATCGGTATTATCTGAACATTATTCCAAAATACAGTTGTCCTGCTTTTATAAGTTCTTTGATTAACAGTAACTTTAAAACCTTCATAGCGCAGTTTATTGTCATTTGACACACGTTGTTGGCAACTCAAATGTTGTTGAATTTATTGCCGTTCTTTTGGTTGGATTATTAAATAGGTCTATTGTCTCACAACTTACATTTTGTTTCTTTGTTTTCGATGAAGTTAGGCATGCAGGTGATATTTCTTTAGATAAGATGGGAAGTTTTATATTGAATATTATATTTTATCCATTATAGTACGCTTGTAACATTAAGAATTCATAAATTTCTTCATCAGATGTAAGCAGTGGCGTAGCTAGAGCTTTTTCCGCTTGGGGCGGTCCTGAATTTGCCGCCCTTTCTAACTTATTCAAAATCAAGAGTGCCTATTAATAATTATTGAATATAAATAAATAAATGAGTAAAACCATTTATTTATTTTGCTTAAACATATTGTACACATAATGATAAAACGTATTTTGATTTATATATTTATTTTTGTTGCCCTTTTATTACAAAAGTCTTGAATGACATTGTCAAAATTTATGTTATCTGTTATTTCTCTTTCTATGGACAGTATCGCTATATTTCGAAATCTTAAATCACTCAGAACTAGCGACACTGATGAATATTGTTAGGAAAATTCTTAATAATATTACTATGTTGGGAACACAGTTTTCCAAATATTAAAAGCTCAAGAGGCATTCCTCGTTTTTCAAACTTTTTGCTTGCTCTTGTACATCAGGTAGAGAATTAAATTCTGGATCCTTTTCCTTTCAATATGAAATTGTTTCTCGTCAATGTCAACTTGACATTCAAAATTTTCATTTAAAAGATTTGATGGTATTAAGTACGAATACTTCGCTGCAAGGACATGTATGTAGTTGCTCAAACCGTACTTTTATTACCTGGATAACTCTATACATCAATAACAAAAACCTTTCACTTTGCATTTCTTCTTCTGAAGATAGCACCAAGTCCCGCGAATTGTCACCACTCATATTTTCTTCTAACTCGACGCCCAGCTCTTCACATATTTTTTTGACTGTTTTAACTGCTTTTTCCACTAGGGTGTCCATTTATCCAATGAAATACATTTGTAAAGAATTCAGTTTTAAGTCACGTTGATAGATATTTAATCTCTTTATTTGCAGGTATTGTTTCGCGTCATTAATTGCCAAAAGGACGAATTTCATAAATGGAGGTAGCACAAAAAAGAAAGATATTGCATTGAGTTGAGTAATTCCAAAGATGATCTCGTTTTAATATTTTCTTCCTCTGATGTCAATTTTTCTAAAGCACTTAAAAAGTTTAATAGATTTTTTTTTTTCGAAAGTCACCGGATCTCCTCTTTTCTTCCAACGAGTTTAAACACTGCCCTTAAAACCTGAATTACAATTACAACTGATCTGTCGATTGCGTCTTGATTTTTAGTCGAAGTTGACGCTAAGGTTAAATTAGTAATTAAATTAAGGCTTCAACTGCGAAAACCCAAAAGTGCCAACTACTGTGATTGAACTTAAGTTGGTCGCAGCCGACACCAACTTTGTACTTTGAGCAAAGTTTAGTTTCAGTTGCAGTCGCAGTCGAAGTCGAAGCTGCAATTGTATCTTGCCACATGCATTTGCCATTTGGACAAAGTCGCAGTCGACTGATCAGTCGTAATTGTAATTCAGGCCTAACACCTTGACCAGTGAGAGAAACTATCAAATTTTGCAAAAACATCAATCAAATTTTGCAAACTTGATGATTTCACAAAAAACAATTTGTAAATGAAAAATTTGCCGAAATATTTTCTGTAAATTCCTAAGAAGAAATGAATGTTTATTGCTCGTCTCTTTGCTCAAGAAATTGCAAGACAGTGGTGGACTAGTCACATAAATAATTTACGAAATTCAATTATAAAATTAATAAAATTAATTTAAATTACCCCAAGTAGTCAAAATGACTGCTTTTGGGCAATATTGGTATAACACATACATATATCTGAAACGAAGAGGAGGGAGGTAAATACAACTGTAAATAAATGCATTTATATAATGTATATAAAATCTCCAAATTCTAATAAATTGTACCGTTATAGACAACCCTTTTTTTTCTTAACGAAATTAAAAAGCAATTTACACAGTAAAAAATTTGCACAATTGTTGCCACAAAGCTTAGGTATTTTTCCCTAAAATGTAGGGGATATTCCCTAAAATGTATGGAATGTATCCCAATATTTTAGGGAATATTCCATAAATTTTAGGGATTATTCCCTACATTTTAAGGAAAAATACCTAAGCAACAATTTGTGCCTTTTTTACAGTGTAGTGTTAAGGAAATCTCTTCTTACTTTCTTACTTTCTTACCACCACGTATTGGCGATGTTCATGACCGATGGAGGCTCTGTTTACAATAACAACAATTGCGCTAAAGAAAGTATTAACAGCTGATGTTTGTTTACAGACGTGATTAAGCGTCGATAAAGACTGCCGGGGTCAGCACGCATTATATTATAATAAATGATTCTGATTTTTAAACAATTTAAACAGAAATACAAAAAATGCCGCCCGGGCCGGACCGCCGCCACCTGGCCCCCCTCCTCCCTAGATACTCTACTGGATATAAGCATTATATTTTGATCTAAAATGCTTTGGTGCGAGGATTATTTACTCAAATTTTTGTTAAGTGAATTTATCAATGTTCCTCTATTAAAATCGGTTTTGTGTATTTTTTGCATGTGTTCCAAGTTCTCTTCTTCGACACGAATTTTATTTGAGATATTTCGGCTGTAATGGTGTATCGCTAGATATTACACCCAAACTGTTTCCCCTTAATTTCCAAAAAATATCAGTAATATATATAATTATAAGATTATGAGTCTCTGTAAATATCCCATATGAAATATATGAAATTAGCAAGTATTAGAATTCATGATCTTGAGTATTTTTCTGACTAGATAATATTTAGATAATTTTAACTAACTTAAAATATAAAAATAATAAGCATAACCATAGCTTTTACTTAATTAATCCTAAACTGAAATAAAAACAAATACACAAAAATAAATATAACATTCTGAAACTAAACAATGAAAAGATGAATTAGTGGAACCGAAGTAGAAGACGTCTAGCCAAATGTAGTGAGATCAACTTGTCGATAATTTATGTGGCAGTACAATCACTCAACGATATGGATTATGTGGATGCCAGAGGGTTCTTTGTTTATTCTCAGCGCATTTATTTTTCTAGGCCGGTCAGCCAATTCTCTGGTGGAGTAAAATTTTTAAAACAGAACACGAAAACCAAAAACAAGTTTTTCTTTTGCCTCAAAAAGTAAAAAGAGTCTCAATGAGACCTTAGTTTTGGGGCAGTAATCACGGATATTCGTGGGTAAACGAAGAATCGAACCAAGAAGCAATCCAGCGAAAAGTAGCAGCGCGCTTACGTACAGACCACGAGTGATCTCGAGAATTCAGGAAAGTGAACGATTCATGGGGCCCAAGAATTCTTCCTACTAATACTAATTTCGACAAGAAGATATAAATAATAAAATAAAAAAAGAAATCGTACAAACCTAATTAAAAAAAAAAAAGGAAACTAACATAACCTGTGCTAATCTTCTTTAATTATTTTTGATGTAAGTAGGGCGGCAGACTTTTTAATATACTTTCAAAAAGGATTAATATAAAACAGGGAAAAACCAGCAAGACCATGAATTCCATATTATCAAACTTAAATCTATTTAAAATCTTTTTCTTGCTATTCATAACTTATTATTCCCGAAATTCATAAGGCATTACAATAGTTTAAATAATCTTCTATAAATTTTGATGCGAATTTATGTAATCCGTAATACAATTATGTCGTTTTGCCATCTTATCATTTATTCATATCTGTTCTCATTAATGAGCTCAACTAATTTTCTTAAGGTATACACGTTTTCTTCGTAACTGGTTAGATTAACGATGCAGATTATTATTAAGTGCGATTCGATTAGTCGGGCTGATCTTAATTTGATCAGAAGAAGTTTCCGACTGTTCTATAGTTCTTGAATCTCTATTCGTTGACACATTATTACAGCTATCTTTTTATTTTATTCTTGGGGCATATCATATCTTTGGTACTACTTTTACCTTACAATTACTTTTTACTTCTAGTTTTAGTAGTAACTTTGTTACGCCTCTTAGGCTTTTATGATATTCGAATAAAGTATCATTTTCTTTGAAATCAGTTGGTGATTCACGATTTTTATTGATCTTATCTATTGCTTTTCTTTTATAGTATGGCTTTCGATTTATTTAGGTAGTCATGTTCTGATTCATTACGTAGTATATTATTAAATCTTAGCGCTCTGCCTGTAATTAACTCGAACGGCAGAATGGATGAAATTATTATATGTAATTAATGCTTCGTTTAGTATGTCTTTAGCAATCTCTTTTTATACCCTACATGCAATCTAAAAGGTATATTAAGTTTGTCATTCCGTTTGTAACACCTAAAAATAATGATGGTAGAGCATAATGGATTAGACACCCATGCATAAAATGCAATGCTATCCGTCTGTCCGTCCTCACGATAACTCGAAAACGCATGTTTGCATACGGTTTTTAAATAAAAAAAGGAAAATTAAGTTCGAAAATGGGACAAATTGGGTTACCATATAAAAATTTCGTTTTTTACTACATATTTAGACACGTTGAGAGCTTAAATTTTTTTATATAGTGTTTTCATAGAAATAGTAAATATAATTTCAAAAATGAACTAAATCGGGCAACCCATTCTTAGTGTTGTCACTTAAAACTTTTAGGATTTTTACTTATGCTGTGAAAACGATAAGTCCTATACGGTTTTAATGTACCGAAAAGCTCTTCAAAATATGAAATCCTATAAAATTGGTTATACATAATCATTTTTTCTGTTCGACGTGCCGTTCTAGATATATAGTCAAAAATCACTACAAAAATCAAACATGCACAGCACAGTGAGCTGACCGTACAAAATTACATAAGGGCATTCATCTAGGGTATCATAAGAATTGGTCTTAAGACCAATTCTAGCTGTTTTACTTCTTAAAAAAAAAAAAGAAAAACCCCGTGTGCATAATTTCAGCACGCTAAGTGACTGCGTTCTCGATTTATCGCGAGGACAGACAGACAGACAGATGGACATGCGTGGGTGTCCAATCCATTCTGCTTTATATTATCTTTGTTTAAGTGGAATCAATTTAATTTGTTTTGCATACTGTTAGAAACATTGTAATAATTATTACCAGATACTAATAATACGAATCAAATAAACAAATTGATTTATCATGAAAATATAACGAAAGCAAGTTCCTTACGGAGCATGAAACAACAAAAATGATAAGCTTAACTCTAGTTGGTGAATGAAATTAGTTATAGATGGCGATGTATTTAATTTATTCTCAAGAGAGCTCTATAATGCTCTTGGTCTACTGCAGGATACGTATATTACCTACTAATATGCTTTAAATATCAACAAATTTTCTTTAGAAGTATCTTGACTTATTTTTATTTTGAATTTAAGTTAAATTTTTGGTTAAACAAAATTTTCGTTGTTCCCAAAGTTTTCTTTGTTGGTTGTTGTTGTTTTTTTTTTTTTTTTTTTTTTGTTATCTTTAGTAAAGATGTGGTTTTGTATTCAAGGTCTCTTTCATTAGTTTAAACTGAAGTGAGAAAATAAATCAGATTTTTCCTATATTAAAAATTCAGACTGACTAGGAGAATTACAAAAGTAGGTAGGTACTTTGTGACGAAAAGGAAATACATAAAGTCTTATAAGAAAATTGGGGATCAGGGAATTTGTCGGCTTCTGCGATATTTTTATAGGACATATTATTAACATATTTTAGTAGTGATAACGGGCTATAGATTTCCAGATTTTTAAGGTATCTGTGAGATCTAGTCTAAAACGATAAGGGGGGTGCCGATTGTAAAGGGGATAACTCAGCGTTTGAATCTTCAAATATAAAATTTTATTATTATTTTATTATAAAATTTTATTATTATTTTACTTAACTTAATATCACAAAAATTCAAAATGAGCTTAAACCTGGAAATTCAAGACATAAATCAGAAATTCAATTAAAAAAAAAAATCAATTTAATTAAGCGAATCCAAAGCTGCCATTGCTGTCACACCTTTATTTCTGAAAAAAAAAAGAAGAACAGAATTAATTTTCTGTCAACAAACAAACATCTGGAATAAAAGTGTTACTGCTGCAACTGCGTGTGGGTGGAAGGGTAGCAAAGCGATGCACAGAAGAACTCTGTGCGAATCTATTTGACTATAGCGGGCCCCGTCAGACAGGATGGCTGAATAAGTAAAAAAAAGTGATTGCAGCGTGCTGCACCGTGCGGTGCTGAAATAGTTACGGTAGCTTTGCTGTAGAGGTGCAATTTGCATTGATTCCACTTGGTTTTCGTGGATGAAGCTTTTAGTGATAGTGTGACTCATCTGTTGGTTTTCAGATAAGTATTCAGTTCATTGGTGTATACTTGATAATTTGTGTTCCTTTTCTCTTATTCTGGCATATTAAAAACTTTACAGGAGCGGATAAATTTATATTTTTATTTAATAAATAAAGAATTTTCAAAAGAAAAAGAAACAATGGTAAAACTATGTAAACAAAAAAAAAGAAAAAAAAAAGAATTTTCAAAAGAAAAACAGAATGGTGAAATTATGAATACTTATAAATAAAACTATGAGAAAATTAAAACATCAGTTCAAAAAGTTCTTCAGATCACATTTTACATACTTAGGTAATTCACAATGCTTAATTAAATAATTCAGCAAGAGCAGTGTCTTCGTCTTCAAGTACAGTATTTATGCTAGAATAAATATCATAGTTAAAGAGTTCTAACATTTTTTCTGTAGCGACAAAGTTTTTGCAGCATGATTCTTCAGTAACATTTGACCGAATTCTAAGAAACGCTTCTAATGTAATGTAGATTTAATTTGTTACGAATTTTAGTTTTAACTAAGTTCATTTGTGAAAATACCCTTTCTACTGTTGTATTACTAGACGGTAAAGTTAAACATTTTAAGGCAAAATTTTTAAATTTCCTTACAAATGCCCAAAATCATATAGTATCTTCTGGTTCTGATAAATATTGTTTCCAATTAATCAGTGTAAATTTCTTCCATTCATCTTTTATTTCAGATATTTTTTCTCTTGCAAGCTCTAATGGCAGATCTTCAAATGTACAGTTAAATTTTTTTTCATTGAAATGTTGGAGCTTCCTAAAAATATTTAAGTTTTGTGGAAATCGTTTCATAATTTGTTTTGAAAGAGCTATCAAAAATTTGAGGCACCTGGACAGAACGTTTTGAATTCGATCATGTTCAATATTACAAGTTTTAATTTTTTCTTTAAAATCGCAGCAGAAATTAATAAAGCTTAGAGGTAAGATAGCATCTTCGCAACCTAAAATATCATGTACTTCTTTTATTATATCATTATCAGCATCAAGTTTTACAAAATATTTCACTCGAATAAACCTTTTTAGTATAGATTTTATAAATATGATTAAGTCTTCATATGCTTTAGAAATGTCTATATTGTTAGACTGAAATACTATATTCAAAGTAAGTATTAAGATCTTTTAATATCGACTTTAAGAAGATAAAATAAAGATGATTGGCATCATCCTTATACATTTCACTTAATAATTTAGAGGTATAGCACTTTTCTTTTCTCGAAGTAATCTCAAAAAATGTTTTAAGCTCTAGATATTGTTCTAAGATTCGTTTAACGCACTCGTATCTAGATAACCAACGAGTTGGAGAGCATTTCAAAATATTTCTTGAAGCTACATCAGTATTCAAGTTTATAAGATTACAAATAGTTTTGTATTCATCTTTTCTTTTAGAGCTCTGTGAGAACCATTTAAAAGTTTCACGAACAACAAATTCCACAGATGAAGGCAGCTCATCAACTGATTTTTCAGCGCAAAGATGTATAGAATGGCATATACATCGAACTAATTGCAGATCTGGCACATCCACAAGAAAACGCGTGTACAGAGAATTCTTTGACCCATATAGATTACTGGCTCCGTCTGTTCCCAGACCTACCATATTACTTACGAGAATTTTGTTATCTATAAGATACTTCAATAGCACACTATACAAATTTTGGGCAGTTGTATCGGAAACTTCTATAAGACCTAAAAACGCAGTAACCATTTTATCACTCCTTTCACTAAAAAACTTAATGCATATACATAAATATTTAACAGTCGCTATATCGGTAGATTCATCTACTATTAGACTATATGGGGTCTTACCAATATCATTCAAAAGATCAGAAAAAAGTGATGGGTTCACAACTTTTGTGATTAACTTTGTGCACTTTGTTCGGTGTATCTTAAGATTCTTTTCATAATTTAATTTTAATAATTCACCTAGGTGATCCACTGTATTTATAGATGAATGAACTGCCACAAATACGGCCAACTGAATTTCCAGTTTTTTTGTTTCCAAGGGAATAGAATTTTTTTTTCCAGTTGTGGTAACACCTGATTTAATAAATTTAAATTAATTGCTGTTTTTAATCTTCATGAATGTAGATATGTATGTATACATACCAAAATTAATAATGCTAGAAGATGGTTTCATTGAAGCATTTTCTAAATTGCGTTTATGCTTTACAGTTTTGACGTGTTTCAATAAATCATTCCTGTGAGAACGCAGCTTGTCTTTGCAGAGCCTACAAAAGGCAAAATCTTCATCCTCTACCGATCTACACAACCAACCTTTTAAATTACAACATTAGATATATCAGATTTTTGAAAAATTGTTGAGAAATATAAACTTGCCTTCGAATTCCGGCATTTTCTCCCACTGAATGTTATACCTCTTCGTATATTTGGCGAACTTTCCCATTGTATTCTAAATAAATACAATCTAGCAAAAACCAGCTGCGCGGTACGCATACTTGAACTTGACACTTCCACGTGAAATGTTGTCATGCTTCTTCTTTTTATGGTTAGAAGAATATGCAGTACAGACTCTTGCTCTAAGGGAGACTGATAAAACGAGTGTTACCAATGAGCAATAATTGTTGTCATATTTTCTTTTTGTCAGAGAAAATCTTAGTGTTTCTAAATGCATAGGTAGTAACTTTTATTTTTTAACCGAATAGCCCAAAGTGCGAAAACTATTTTTTTAAGTAGCCCAAATTTAGACAAATCAAATCACACAATTTTTAAGAGCGAAATTTTAATCTAAGTAGCTCAATTTGCTATAAATAGCCCAACCTGGCAAACCTGGTAGGTAGGTATATCATGAGTATGTTTTTTTATTTGCTATATTATCAATTTTAATTCTGAGAATAAAATCTTTTTGTTTTTATTATCATGAAGTCATGGCCTACGAAATTCACTGAAAAGCATTTCCATGAACTTGTCAAGTGCTCCTGCTCCCTCAATCTAGTAATTCTAAGAACCCCATCGCATATAACTAACTGGATGCATCACATCCAATAATAGAATTATCCACGTGCCAGATCTTTTCACAGAGATTATCAGTATAGCGCTGACATTTCTAACATACCAAAGTTAAAGTGTAAATCTATATCCAGGAGTCTCTCGAGTACGGATATATACCAAGAAGAGCATGGTGATTGAGCAAAGCCCAAAACATAGATGAACTCCGTCCCAAAATATTTTCATAAGCCTTATTCTGCGCGCATTTCAAATGGAAAGAATATTTCCCTTAGGCATTTTCATTTATTTCTGCCTGATGTATATTCCTCTCTCTGCCTGTTCACATAAGTTCAAAACAGAACAAAAATAAAATCAGCTCCAGTCAATAATAACGTGTGGAAGAAATTCGCACACATGTTCATTTGCATTTTCTCAATTTTCGATTTTTTCCATCAGTTTATGATTTATATTTCTTCAGATAAAGCGCTGCTGTCAGTGATAACTTCTGGAGGTAACATCTGGATCTGGATGAATGCGTGAAACTGATTTCTGAGCTTTAGTGAATCTTTAAAACAGAGAGAACTTCGAAATTTGTAGGCGTCAGGAAATATGTATGCCAAGGAAAAATTAATTCAAACTTTTCTGGAAATAAGTCGACTTAAATTTAAGTACTTTTGCTAAGAGGGTACCTACCATTCCGTATGCATAAAAAAAGCTTTTTTTCAGGGGGAGCATATTCACCAAAATCTTGCCAGCTTATTTTTTTTTTTTTTTTTTTTTTTTGAGTTCAACAAATTTTCAAGGACTTTATTGCTAGAATTTAAAGCGGATGGAAAATACGCGTCGTAACTGACTGACTTGAAACGATTTCTTTTCTGTTATAGTTTTTTTTTATATTAATCTTGGGCGGTGTATAAAAGTTCGTGTATTCATGTGATTTTCGGTTCAAATAGCTTTTGAGTTATAACTTTCTCGTATGGTGGGAGAGAATAAAACCAAAAATAAATAAATATAGATAACGAATCGGATAAGAAAATTGAAAACCAACCAACTGTGGTCAAAGTCGTTTCGAAATACATATGATAGTATGTAGCATGAAATTAGTTTGGTTTATCGTAGAATTCTCCAACTGAATGTCATAGAAATATCAAAACCAAAGTCAACGTAAAAAAGTTCAATTCTTTAATTTATTCCGACATGATATTTTTACAAAATGAAAATGATTTTGATGAAGACGATGATAGATTTGCTAGAATAAAACGTCGTAAGCTAAGGGAAAACAGCAATCCTTTAAAGTTGCCCCAAAAGGAGTAAGAATACTAGCACTTTGGTATATCCTTAAATCACAATCATTTTTTTTAGGCTCTCCAAAAATGTCAGGATTAAAAAGGAATGATTAGTATTGATTCTAGAATATGTAAAGTTTCCTGAGTGTAGGAGCCAAGTAGCGATTCCACCAATCCTTCAATTATGCGATTCCTTAAATTTGCTTGCTAGCGGAGGATATGAAGTGAACAAAAGTATATCAATGGCGCAAACGACTGTTTCAAAAGTATTTAGAAAAACGATTCGATTGCTGAAAAAGAACTTTGTCCTTGTTGGATAAAATTAGAAGAATCGAAATTTGATGACTGTAAGAGACATTTCTATGACAAGTTTAAACTTTCAGGAATCGTGGGATGTGTCGATGGCACATATATATATTCTTTGGTCGAAGAGCGTTTCAGAGTTTAAATGTCATGTTGGTAGGTTTACTCTTACATGACTAAATTCTGTGATAAAGTATTCTGACTTTTCTAGATTTGCAATCATCTTAAAGAAATTATTGCCGTTAATGCATCTCTTGGCGGAACAGTTTGGACTTCAAGCAACGAAAATACATATTTCCACAGAAAATTTGACGGGGGTGACACAATCACTCGAATTTTAGGTAGTAATTGTGAAAATTATAAATGAGTTTTAACTATATTGTGTTTCAGGCGATAGTGGTTATACACTATAGCCATGGCTACTAACACCTTATATGATTGTAGGCGTAAGAAATCGTGAGCTACTTTTCAATATAATACACGCTAAGGCTAGATGTAAAATTGAATGTACAATTGGAATTTTAAGAGGACGATGGGGATGTCTGTGCCCAGATAGAAAACTGCGTTTTCAATCGAAATTCGTAACATCCATTAATAATGTTTGCATTGCTTTGCATCACCTATGCATTCACTATAATGTACGCTTTAATAATAATATGCAGACAATATCCAATATAGAGCAAGCATCTGATTGTGAAGAGCATAACTCTAGTACTAATTATCTATTACGACGAGCATAATTTGAGAGATAGCATAAGAGATTATTTATAAAGATGATAAAGATAAAAGGCGAAAGCTCAGTCAAAATTCATAATTCTTTATTTTTCCAAAACAATACAAAAAACTGCACTAATAACTAATAAAAAACAAAAGCAGTTTTCTAAACAATTCCATTTTTTTCAAGCGGTTTGCCTCTTGTTTAATTTCCAATGACAGCTTTTTTAATTTCAGTTTTTCCTTGCTATTTTCGTTAGTTGTATCATATTTCCATTTCTTCAACACATAAATTTTGTCTTGCAGATCATATTTTCGTTTTAGAATTTTTTGATTTTCTGTTATATTCTCCAATATTTTAGATAGAGTCCCAATTATTTCCTCTGTTGCTTTCACATACCTTTCGGTTGTCATTTCCGTATTATTTTTCTTACTTTTATTTCCATTGCTTTTTATTCCACCCACAGAGGCTTCTAAGCCAGCACACTCAATAATTGCCTCTTTTAAGGCACTTATCTTTTTTTCTACGTAAGGTCCTCCACCAGTGCTCTTAATATTTTTAATATTATTCCTTAACTTCGTTTTAATTTTATACTTAATATCACTCCACGTCTAGAAGTACACATAGAATAAAATCGGGTTTGATTTTTATGCTACAAATTTTACCTTTCGCCACTCGTGTGGTTAATTTTTGCCATCGGGAGTTACTAGTTTTGCGTGTTGGAGACGTTTTTAACACACCCTTTGCCAAGTCCGTGTGATTTGTCATAAATCTAACCAAAAACTCATATTGGGAATTATTAGCACTTAAATATTGTTTTCCTTCTTCATCTCTGCAGAAAAATTGTTGTTTTAATTATTGTTTGTTCCTCTAAATTTTCCAATAATACTCACATTTTAAACAAATTTTATTTTCACTTTATTATTTCGTACTTTATTGCTGCACGATGACATTTTTACAATCGTCCAACATTTTTTGTTTCAAACGTCAAAAGCTCTTGGAACAGAGGTTATGTGCTGCCACCATTTTTGAAACACATGTCGATTTGGCCGAAACAAGTTATGTTACAAAAAAAAAAATTAATCATAAGCTTTGAAACAACTTACGTGCTTCCACCCCAGAAGTCACATACTTGTTATGAGTCAATTAAATAAATTTGCAATGTCTCGCTCCAATATAAAATCGACGATGTCTCGACCAGATGTAGGAAGCCCTCAATTCTTCCTTAGAAATTTACTGGAAATTATTTCTCAGAAATCTACTGGAAATTATTTCTCAGAAATCTACTGGAAATTATTTCTCAGAAATTTACTGAAAATTTGTTGCTTAGAAGTTTTACGCCTTATTGGAGGCTGACAACGGCAGAAGAAATAAATGCCTATTGGCAATTGGAGGTCGATAAAGGCACAAATGAAAGTATTATATCTAAAAATAACTCCAATTGGCCACCAAAGTGAAAAAAAAAATTCTACTGAAACAAGAAGAACAATTCTTATTGCATATGTACGCGTGTACGCTCATAAAAATTGTTGTCGGCCTCGAAAACTTCTTATAAATTGTAAGATGGCCTTCCTACAAGAGGTCGAGATTTGATATTGGAGCGAGGCATTGCATTGCTCTGGTAAAAGACAGGAACTTTGGTGTGTGCCTGAAAATTAGGCACATTTTCTGTTAATAACAACTTTCTAAGCTACAATTTTCGTCATAGCTAACTAACTTGATTACTAGCAATATTGATAAGGTTTTCATTTTTCTGATATGCGTTCTTCCTCTATATATTTACTTATTTGTGATACAACTTAATATGTGTTAATTACGGAAACCATTTCCAACTATCTTTGTAGGTAGAAGTAGAAAAAGTTTTGATCTATAAATAAGTATAATATGTATATCTTCTTGGATGTCGAAATATGCTGTAACTTTACTAAAGGGCTTTTGCTCCCTAACGGACCGATTCCTATAAAAATACTAATAGAAAAGATAAGCTTACGTTCTATTATGGATGATTTTGATAGAAACAGCGACGGAGCAAAAGTAAAGGGTTTCCGAAATTTCATACAAGATCGGTTGTTATGACGTTTGCAAAAGTCTTGCCAGAAAATGTGTAATACGTTATAACATTTGCCTCTAAAATGATTTAGGAAATAGACTAACTGTCATTTTAGCTGAAGTTCTTTCGGTTGATTAATTTTTCAATTTCAATTTCAATTTATTTAATTAAGGCATTGTACAATGAAGATGCGGGATCTTATTATTAGTACAAGTTCAAAGGTATATACAAAATCAAAAGAAAAACAAAACTTAACCTATCGAAACTCCAAAATATTGAAATAATGAATACATGTGCAAAAAAAAAAACACAAAAAAGAAATAATTGTACCTAATAGTAACAAGGAGTATGTAAACCTATAACTAAACTTAAAACTGGAATAATAATTGCAGTCATAAAGAAGTAATCAATCGAGCTAGATGTGAATACAAAATATGCTAAGTTAGAAATTAAATAGAGTAGAGTTAGATTTCATAAATTCAAATAGTAGGTTTTTGAAGCAGTTGAATGTGAGGATCCCCAAAGAGTTTCTCAAAGAAATTGGTAAAAGTTCCAAATTCTGACAGCGTGGACGAAGAACTGGCGCTTTGATGTAACACAATTGGACCGAGGAATAATCAATGTTACAGTCCTGGTAGATCTAGCAAATTGTAAGCAGTCGTATAAATAATTAGGAGATTGAAACTTAATGATCTTAGCCAAGAATAAGGTACACCGAAACTTAAGGTAAAGTGAAAAACTGCATCCGAAAATTGACGAGACGTATCGCGAAACATGATCGTACCGCCGAAGATTGTAAACATATCGCACTATTGAATTAAAAGCGATATTAAGTTTATAAAAGGACTCCGAGTCAAGTTGACAGAAGACCTCGCACCCATAGGTTACTATAGGAGCAATTAAAGAGCGAGCTAGTAATAAGCGCGTTGAGAGTGGAGTATATGAGGCAGATGACCACAGTGCGCGGAGACCACCATATACTTTTTGAATTACGATATCTATATGGTTATTCCACGTAAGGGTTCTATTAAATATTACCCCCAAGTTTCGAGCGGATTGAGCAAAAGCGATAGTGGAACCGTTGAGTTCAACCACGGGAAAGCTGTTTAGATCAAGCAATGTCTTATAAATAACTAAGCATTTAGATTTCTCTGAATTTAACTTAAGTTTGTTCAAAGCTGACCACCTATTTATTGATTCCAAATCCTGATTGATACAAAACACCCCATCCTCAGCCAAACCAATAGGACGACAGATGTATAATTGTACATCAAATCAAATATATCATTGATGAACATAATGAACAGGATCGGTCCCAATATAGAGCCTTGTGGAACACCCGAATTGACTGCTTTGAATGAGGAGAGCTTTTCAGTGGAAAAGAAGCGTCCACATAAATAGTCAGAAATCAATCGTACGGCATGTATGCTAAAATTAAAGTTGTTTATCAGTTTTAAGCAAAGTGTTTCATGATCGACTGAATCGAATGCTTTGGAAAAATCAAGAAAAACGACCGCCGAAAACATTTCATTATCCAAACTTTCTCTAATATCATTTGTAATTTTCAGCAGTGCGGTAATACAATCATGCTTTGCTCTGAAACCAGACTGGCAGCTATGTAAAAGAGAGTTACTTAACAGAAAATTAGTGATTTGTGTACACATGATTTTCTCAATGATTTTAGATAAAAAGGGAAGAATAGAAATTGGACGAAATTCAGACGAACTTTTAGGGATAGTAAATCTATCGATCAAAAATAGCAAAACGTCAAGCGAAAATCGCACCATGGTAATTTTATTTGTAATAAGAATTACCTGTAATCATTGCACTTATTTTGAGTCGACTCCTTTTTTTGTGTACCTACTTGATACAGAAAAATTGTAATTGACTGAAACTTTAAGAATCTATAAACAAGATCAGTAAAATTAATAAATTGATCGAGGAACATAAATATCACCGAAATGTCGATTTCTGTAAATTTCTTTAATGACAAACTTACCTTGTCTTTCAGGCAGAGATTTACCGCGTCACTACTGATATGAGGGAAGTCCGCACAGCATATCTGCATATACACTGACAGCCAAGCAGTCATTAAAATGAAATTGGTGCAGTTATGAAAGACTAGCCTTGAGAAATTAACTACACAATACTAGGTAAACTTATACTGAGTACCTGGCCATAGGGATATTCAAGGCATCGAAATATTTGATAAACTGACCAAAAGGAGCTTTCAAATGGATAGCTTCGCAGCAGAAGTTTATGTGAGAATCCCGATCGGAGTTCTAAAAGAGGAGATCTTCAGAGTAGCCTAATAAAAGCAAGCCTCCGGTGGGTCAATAGCGAATTCTACAGTATTACGAGGCAATTATGACCTGCATATGACAGCCAGAGGACAAAATAACTCCTTAATGGTGGTAGAACTGATACCAGGAATCTGGTAGGGCTCATTACGGATCATTGGACCATGCTAGTATTGGAAATAGCGGCGAATGATTTCTGCAGGAGTGTTATGATTAAATATGATTAACAACGTGTTCATATTTCATTTCAAATCTTAAACCTTATTATGTACGACATTACTAACTGAAGTAGTAATTAAAAGGCGCGACGTCAATTTAGCTTTTCACTTCTCAGGCTCGTAAAGAGGGAAAAAGAGAATGTCGGCTTGTCCCTAGTTACCTTTGTGATTTGTCATGTTTTGTCTATTAAAATTATGAGTTCGATTCTATTACATTTTACTGAGTACTTCGCTTAACTAGAAGTAGATTTAGTGTTGCCGCTACAAGGCGCTGTAACGATTTGTTATGAATAAAAGAGGTAGTCTATTAGGTAGCTAGGTACTTCTTTTCAAATATTGGCGAGCTATAAAGTAAAAAGCCAAGATACATCCTGAGATCCCCTAGGGAAGCTGGATGGATCTAGGGCCACCATGGTAGTCGTTTTCCACTGAATCAAAAACATAGGAAACAAAGGTTATTTATATAACATACAATAAAACTATCCCATATCTTTAGAGATTCTATACCTTTCCAAAGTCTATTCCTTCTGCATATATCTACAATCAATAGTGATGATGTGCAACACAGATATTTTTTACCAAAGATTTCAGTCATAACTTAGCCACTGCCAAAATCTAATCCAGATACAACGTGTTGATAAGCTATGTGACACTACCTAAATGCAATAATCTCCTTAAGGAAAAAATAAAATCACAAAGGGATATAAATACAAAGTGTCAGGTCCCTAATGAAAAAGTCAGCACAATACTTATGTTAACTTTTGATACAGTTATTTATTGATAATATAGATCCGTCTCTTTTTAATTTATTCTCGTTACACTATCGACTGAAACAATTCGCCGATATGCCTTTAATGTAAGGATACGTTCAAGACTCACTTAATGATCCTATCCATACTGGCGGGCTGCTTATGTGAGCAGTATTATTATTATTATTCATTAAGATGTAAAAAATATTTCAAGATTTACAATCTTATAGTAAGTATAAAGAAAATATTTGGGCACATAAAAAACCAAATTAATCTAACAACTAAAACTAAAAATAAAAAACAAAATATGTTATCCCAAGTATATTAATGACTACTAGAAATTATCAATGATATTTGAACCATTATTTGAAAAGAAAGAGAAAATGTTGAGAAGAAAAGTAAGAAAATTAAATAATTAAATAAGATGAGTAAATATGCATACATAAAATCTAAAATCAAGCCTACAACATTGACTAGGTGAAGTGAGCCTGGCTTGAACAATGTAAGATCCTTCAAACACAGTGGTGTACATTTTGGGCAGTTGAAACTTATATCCCCTATTGGAATTCAAAGGCTGAATGATATTGCGCAAATATGAAGGTTGAGAAGAAAAAGCCAAAGTAAGTCTTCAGCGAGCATCCTAGCAACGTAGAACTAAGATGAGAGACATGATCATACCTTCGTAGTCCAAGGATAAACCTAATGCAGTCATTAAATGCTATATTTAATTTTCTAAAGCATCGACAATAAAACTTAGAAAATACAAGACAACCTTGACTAAAATATGGAAAGATCAGTGATTTGACTAGATGGTAACGTAATTTGGGAGAAAGAATTCTAGCTGATAGCAAAAGACGATGCAAGGTAGAATAGATTTTAGATAGAGTTAAATCGACATGGTTCATGTTAGAGTTTAAAGAGAGTATGTACCATAACTCAGGATTTTGCGATATGTACTGCACCATAGTTGGTAGGATTTCTTAGCTGCTATGTGCATTTAATTTGACTTGTTATCCTACATATAAATTTAAGATGGTTCGCAACATGTTAATGCGACTGTATCTGCCAGTTTTCGGAAGGTTAGCGCTTATCTAATAACAATCATATAATCAGTTTTAATATATCCCATCATAGCCCTCCTTGTCATTCTCGGCTCCACCGTCTCTACAACAATAAGAAAAGAAGGCTCATTAACAACAAATAACTAAAGAAATGAATAAAACTCTTACCATAACACATGCACCTCCGTGTATTTCCATTTGTAATGTCATCAAATGACATTATCACAGTCAGCTGTATTCGCATCAATCAAAGGATAAGTAAATGCAAAAAGCATTGCCAGGGCAAAATCAAGAGGGACGAAACAGCGGCTATATAAAGACAGCAGACAATCATTCTTGTCCCAGAGTCCATCTTTATCGGAGACTAATCCGAGCACAGGAATATTATCTTCAATCTCCAATATAGAACATAATTTCCTTTCAGTTATTAATCAGAAAATTATCATTTCCTAATCAGAAGTTTAATTCTGTTGCAGAGATTATTCTACTACCCGCCGGTCTAGGTAAATTTTGGACTGTGATAGGCTAGACCATTTTATTGAATTATTTATGAATTATTTTTGTGAACAACGAAAAAAAAAACTGTAATTATTATGTTACATTGGTTTTTTTCCATAACCGGCACCCTGTTCTTTGGCTCACAGAAAGCACAGGCGGTTTAAAAAAAGTTATTCTATTAGGTCAAGTGGTAAACAAGGTTGGAGGTCTAAGTGAGGCAGGCTAGATATCTCTAGCGGCATTCCTCTTACTTAATTCAACCTACCCATAAAAGGAGTTATGATTTATATAAACTACCACCCCCCTTACATTTCTGTATTGCCCCTTTCCACCCTCACATAAAGTTTGTCTTTTGTTGGGTTTTTGATGGAGCTGGTAATACTTGAAGCACTCTTGATGTTAGTCTTGAGGGATTGTGCTTAGGGGGTGATTTGAGACCACTATTATCACCCTAGTTGTTGCAGCAGTCTTGATATTACGTTTTGGATGAACTGTGTTTCGTACGTTACTTGAGGCAGCTAACCGTTCCCCATTTGTTGTAGTAATTTTTATGTAAACCAGAGTCTCGCTTATCAGGTTAGGAAATCTTTATATACTCGACACGATGTAAATCACACTTTGGTCGGGTAAACTTTTACAATTGCGGTAGCCTGGAGACGATCTAGAGTCTCAACTAGTAGGTGAGGAGACTTCTTATTATACTGCAACTATTGCATCTTCGGCGAATGTCGTTATTTACAATGAGCGTTGAATCTATTTATTAGTTTAAAACAAACATGAATTGTTGTGGTTTGTTTTCCTTATATTTAAAATTCACGCACTAGACTCGGACAGACTTGTAAAACTTTTAGTAAAATCAGAAAAATATTAATATGTATTATTTGCGGACAGAAACTATCAATTCCTCACAATCTCGGCTCAGACTTGACAATTCTTTATTTACAAATATAATCAAATCCGCAACGTGATTTCGTTCACATTTGCAAAACTGAAGATTGGTGCTTGTAGCTCGCGGTATATATAGCCACAGGTCGGTTCATAATAAATGCGTCTTTTTTAATTGTATGCACTAAAAGCTAAAGGAGTGGTAATAAGCAACCTGAAACTCACCTTGTCCTTATTCTTGGTGTTAGTTGTGAAGAGTATATCTCGATTTCTACAGTTATTTCTTCAAAGTTAAAATCTCGAGTTTGACAAGTGCGCCCTTCAAGTCGTGCTGGAATATTACCTCTTCATAATGGCTGAGAAAGTAGTATCCAAGTATTTACCCATTCCTAGACACCTGTAATCCATTTAAGTGAAGTGCTCCTATGAAGACAACGCTAACACCTTCGAGATTATGGTTGAGGAATCAGTTGAATATCTCTCCCTATTCTTCCTCAGTTTTGTGGACTGTAAAAACACTTCCGGCTCTATTCATAGGACCCAACTGTGGAACGTTCTACGCGGAATAGGGTCTTTATTAAATATAACTCTTGCTATAATGGATACCGTCAGACAGATTCCACTTGCAGTTCGACAATGATGTCTACTTTCACATCATTAGTCATCATATTTATTTATTATATCTGGAGCTGTAAAAGAGGAGATAATCGCAGCCACCTATTAAATGGCCAGCCTCCGGGGGATCAATAGGGATCACTACGGGTCATTGGGTGAGAAGAGACCATGCTAGAAGGCTGGGTATAGTTGTGAACAATTTCGACAGGAGCTGTAAGGATTCGGACGAAATCAAATCGGTCCAAAACGTGCTTTGCAAGTGTCCTGTCTTAAAAATAGAATAGGTAGGCTAGCAGGCAGGTATTTCTTTTCAAGTCTAAGGGAGGTGGACGGCAAAGAGTTCAGATGCATCCTGAGTTTCCTAAGGGAAACAGAATACATCTAGGGGGATTTTAAAGCTTATCCCATGAGGACAAGGGTCCCAGCGGACCCACTCGTGGTCTAAGTGAAGCAGGGAACTCCTCTTACCTTACCTAACCTAATTACCCTCTAACTACAAAATGTTTGAGATTCAAACCCCCCCCCCCCCCTCCGCAATAGAATTCTTTGTTCCTTACACTTCAACCTATTATCTTATTCATTTATGACCACCAATTACAAATCACCCTGTATAAACATCGTCAGATAACCATCGCTTAATATACCTTCTAAGCCAGAAAAATACGGTATCAAGTTATGAAAAGCGTGTGATGCACGCAAATTGTTTCCGCTAAATGAACAGTTATTTCCATATTATGAAAGAGCGCGAAAGGATCCAAGTTGAATGATTGGTACCAGATTTGTGCGAACAGTTTAGTGGATTTAATCGGTGTATCATCACCGATTTTCTTCACTTTCCTATCACTAGTCCGCTTTACTTGTGACCTGGGATTCATCTCTTGTAGGCTACTGAAAAAAGTAAAAGCCGGAAGGATTGTGCGTCGAAATCACCGAAAGACTTTTCAACCAAACAGTGGTTGGCAATTTTGGGAATATGAAACCAATTTTAGATAAATATTACAAATATGCTAATCCTTACAATACACCTAAGAAATTCATAACCATCAAATATTATGTATTACAATACAGAGAAAATAATATTTATTTTATTTATGATTTGATTATGGTTTGATAGAAATGACTTTCAAACTTTTTCTAATTTATGGAAAAAAAGGTTCAGCAGATACATTTTGGTATGGTAAATATATATTATATATATTTTGATATTTATTAAATAGCAATCTAAATTATCCTCGACTTACATTGCCTGAATTTGGCAGATCTTTCGATTAAATTATAACAGTGAAAATATAGGGAGAACAAAGCTTTGAAAATCAGCCGAGTGGCTGTTAAGTCTAAAAAGGTTTCAATAAAACATACTGCGAAGAAATACTTTTAAAATAATCGTTTCCAGACAAGTTTTCTAAATTTGATTTCTCAGAAATGTATTGGAGTAATATGCGCATTAATTTTATCGATTGTCCTTGAAAGCCTCTATAGTTGTTGCAGCTTTTAGACCTCTATATTGTTTGGAAAATTTCTGAATTAAAAAATCATTTCCCCCGTTTCATGAGCTACATGAATAGAAATATCTAGAATCTACAAAAGGCTTTTTAGTTTGGTAGATAAATAAATATAATTACATAAAATAAATACTTTACTATGACACCTTCTAAGGGAAGGTTTAATGATTTTAAGAATTTATGCCAAAATACCCTGATACATTCGACTGGTCCAATTTCAGGTTTAAATAATAAATTTTGTGACCAACATCTGCATTATATGAACCTGTTAATCCACCCTCAGAATATTTTTCATTTAAACTTTCTCGGTTTCTGTAAAGTACTGCAGGCTCTAATAATCACAGGAAAACTCCCCTGAAACCATTTACATTTTGCGTCCTTTTGTACTAACAATAAGTTAAGGAAGGTCCTCTTATAAGCGGGTGACCCAAAATGACATACAATTAAGACTATGCCTTTACTACGGACGGATACATATTCTACATGTCCTCCTCATAAATATGCTGAACTTCAGCCATATTGCTATGCTAAGATAATATTGAAAGTAGATATGTGGCAGTGTATGCATGTTCGTTGAACGAAATTTTAAATAGGACAAATATGCAGATTATGCCGTACCATTACACAACCTTCTGAAAATTCCGACCAGAATTCGCTCCTACTTATGTTGGAACTATAGCACGTCCGTTTGTAGTTGGGAGCCAAAAATTTCCCCGGACTTTCGGCTTTTTGATTTTAATTCAAATATTTAAAGGTGTAAAACTAAATTTATTGTTCCACCAGATTTAAGTTTTTGAAAAATTTTCCTCCTTAGCAATAATTTAGAATTTTCAGGAAATTTTGGGTGGAGCTGTTAGACCACTGTGACGTTGTAACATATAACTGTTAAGCATATATAATACCAAAGAACGTCTTACAGAAAGAATACTCATCTTGTATATTGTAAAGTTTTATATGACGAGTCGCGTTCATTAGGTTTTCACCATTAGGCAGCAACATGAAACTATGTGAATGGGTGGCATTGGCGTTTGGACATGTACACAGCTATAGGGTGGCGGAGACAAAGAGAACAGAGCAAGATTCTCTCAGTCTCAAATTTTTGCTTCTTTCCGTTTGTTACTTCCAGAATGCATCAATAAATATGCATATAACTTGTTTAGATGAATCTTCTTGTTAGGATATATGTTCTTTGATAATACTCCATCAGTTTACTTATGAAAACTTAAAACAAGATGAATAATTTCAACTCAAAATAGATTATAACAAAATAAATTATTTGAGTTGAATTTTTCTCTGTATTCCAGTGGCGATGTCATCCAAGGAACAGGTAAAGCACGCAATTCTATGCTATCTCTGTTTATTATTTCTCCATGAAACGTTTCTTGTATACCATACATTAGTGGTTTCAGGAACAAATTCTTCATATTTGTAGATTTCTTGATTGTTTTTTCAGCTCAATAAGACCTATTATTGCATACAATAGGTGAATACTTAGCTCACCTGTAATATAATTACGAATTCCTTTTAGGCCCAGCCTCGGTATATAATAACAACAATAAAAAGCAGAATGAAAAACTTTGCTTAAATTAGCCTGCAGTTCAACAGATATCTAATCAAGGTGTACCTAGCACTTTGGAATTGCTTCAGGATAGCCATCTTAATTGTCGAAAAAATTCGACTTTTCTTAGTGCTTTCGTTAGACAAATCTTGGGGTGTGTTGGTCCAGTCTGGTCCAATTTTTACATGGTATACATTATCACCATAAACGCAGTGTTGAGTTATTTATTGAGTGATAGACTAACCACTAACTATATACTTTGCTCTGTTTCCTTTGGAGTATAACTGAGGAGACAATCCAAAGCTAGCGGTGAGAAAATTTTTCCTTTTACGAGAAAAAGGAAGCTTTATATACAAGCGCCATATCTTAAGGGAATTATAGCGGAACTCCCAAAGGACGTAAAGTATCTAGGCATTACCCTGGACTGTAGAATAACCTGGAACTCCCATATAAAATAAGTATTGGAAAAGGTCATAGTGGTCACAATGGATATGCTGCAGGTATTAAATAATTTCTCTCTTAGGCAGGGGCACGAAAAATCTCAAGCACGGACTTGCTTGAACATCTTCTCACCAAAATCTTCCTGTCTTCTTAATAAAGCGCATCAGATCTAGGTGAGGTAAGTTTTTCGGCTCATCCACAAATAGGAAGGCAGACCGAAGTGTATTCAGGCCGGCCAAGCACCCAGAAAGTGATCGGTTGTCTCAGGTTCCAGGCAAAACAGACATTCAAAACTGTCAACAACTCCTATCCTTGTTAGATGAGCGTATGGCAATCTGTGGCCAGTGATGATGCCAACTACAGTTCTGCATTATTTCCTTCTGAGCCCCAAGGAAAAGTGAAAGGGAGCTCGCTTAGGCCCATCAAGTTTTACACACCTGCAAGTACTCAGAATAGCGTATCACTGCTGATATTTAGTGCGAACATCCGTTTTGATGAGAGATTTGATCACCGAAGCGGCAACGCCTCTAGCGGGTTCCAGTACAAAGAACGGAGCACCAGAGCCAATACTGGCTAGAATGTCCACTCTCTCAGTCTTCATCGTCCCCCAAGCCCTGGAGCCCACTGAAAGGGCAACTTCTTGTGGACTCACAGCTTATCCACAGATGTCCTGCAGTCCTCCAGTATTTTAGATGTTATCCGAGGGTCACTGAGAACCATCAAGGCTACTCAACTATTCGAGAAGACAGCAATTAGGTTTTAGGTCAATTATAACTTACGACTTACGCTTGCGCCGCAAATCCGCCCTAGTGAGTTTCTATGAAATTTGTTTTAAAACACTTCTTGATAATTGACATATGTTTTATGCCAAAGCACCTACAGATATATTGAAATTTATTACTCAAGACATACCCAAATTAAACAAAAACTAAGTACAATAAATAATTAGTATACGGTATCCGTTAGCTGATATTAAAATAATAGAAAGGTACTGGAGGAGATAGCTTTATACATATTTTTCACACCGCAAACCTGCCCGTATATAGTACAGCTGGTTGCAAATGGGTACATACATTAAGCTTAGGTAGCTGCGGCCGAGTTAAGAAAAAAGTTCTATAGACTTTGGTACCACATTGCGTTAATTCCAAGTTATGCTGGCAACATTGTTTTGCGTACCAAAAAGTGTAGGTTTTTGAATTTTAATCTATATCTCAAGAACTAAATAGCCTAGAAAACTCAAATAAATAAATAAAATTATAATATTTTGCACTTTAAGATAACATATTGCCCATTCATACAGCACTAATGCTTTCGAAAGACCAAAATAGAATTTGTGTCTTGGGGTTTATGAACTTCTTACTTTGTTATGTTAACTGGCTTTTATGGCGGACACATGGTGAACACAAAACCTTAATTTTTGTTGATATAAAATAACTTTTCTAATGAGTCATTTATGGCCAAGAATACGAAACTTCTCATTTGCTTTCCAGAAATATTCTATTTGTGCACAGGTAATAAAATAAAAGAAAACAGCAGCATTGGAGTGTACTTAAGAATTTTCAGTTTGTGCAAACTGTAGGTATTACACGAAAATTAACAAAAGGTTATGTTCGAGTACTTACACATTCAATTCAGTATCAGCAGATGCACGAGAGCAATCCGTTAAGGTAGGCTTTCTGATTATTATGGGAGCAAAAAAATCTATTGTTACACGCAATAAGAATATAAAATGAATAAAATGAAATTTATTCGAAAAATTTCAATAAAAACAAATAATACGTCAGCACTCTATTAAAATAGTTGCCAGATAAGTTAAACTCTTTTAGCAATATTAGTGAGTCCTTCATTTTCCCTACTTAATCACAATTAGCGCAAATTTAATATTACTAGAATTAAACAAACATGAGAAATGCGATAAAATGAATATGAAGCATTTTAGTTACGTATTAAAGTCGATTTGTTACATCCATTTTGTAAGAAAAGGACGTGAGTATATAGCATGCAAGATTACAGACATTTCACTTTTTTTTTGACAAAAGCAAAAGATAACATTACTCATGTTATGTATTTTGTACTTGCTTATGCCGTAAGTGGAATAACAAGCAAAATTCACAGCATACTCGATATTTCGTTTTCCTTTCCAACAACTCAAATCAAAGGATAAAAACAACTCTCTTTTCCTTTGTAATAGACTCGTACCAGTGATTTTCGACCCAACAAGTTTCGTTTGAAATAAAAACGCGCAATATTTTTTGTTCAGCTTAACTTCATTAAAAGAATATTGTACGTAGTTTCTGACTTGCTCTGTGAACATTTTTTTCAGTCTTTCACCATTGCATTTATTGGTTAAATTATGATAAAAACCGTGTGATACTTAAGTGAACAGGAAAAGATTAAATTGCAAACAAGTAATATCCAGATATTGAATCGCTATAGATAAAAGTTAAGTGAACAAAATTAAACGTTATAATGGGTCTAATTGTAAGACAAAGTGAAATAAAGTGAAACCTAAAGTATTGTATGGCAACACTGAGAAGGGGTCGATCGATTTTTAAAATTTTAATTGCTATTCAAATAAAAACGCGGTGTAGACTATTTCGCCTCGCTCCGTCGACGTCTTTTCGACACTGCCTGAGAAGGCGTCTACAGGGCGAGCTGCAATTTTCTACACCGCGTAGAGTATGTACAGGGCATACAGGGTGTCCCGTATGTGGTCTTGCACGCGAAGGCTATAGACAGGTCATGCTTAGACAAGCAATAATCATATGGGCGGAGGAGAGGAAATCGTAAGGGCTTCCGAGATAACGGGACTTAAAGATATTTGGTTGGGTACGTTTTTTTAAATCAACCTGAAACCTCTGAGCATTGAAACATTGGAACTTTGCAATGGTGCATAAATCTTATCCGTTTTTTTTTTTTTGTACTGCGTTTTGAAGTTATGGCTCAACAAAGTCAAAATTTCGGAATTTTAACTCGCTGATATTATTTAGCTACTTTTAATGTGATTAATTTTATACAATGTTGGCACTTGGCGGAAATATTTTGTGCTTACCATTTTACTAAAGAAAGAAAAACACTTGTTTCATATTCCACGTAATGTTTAATTAATTTAAACAAACTTTAACAAAATTTTTACAGAGGCGACGCGTTTCGTCTGACTAGGACATTATCCAAGGCTACACTGATCGTAATTGCATACATGCATACATGCAACAATTCTAAAATAATTAAAGAATAAAGAAAAAGAAAAAATAAATAATCAAACAAAGAGGCTACATATAAATTGACGGTTAAGTAGGGGGCTTCTATCGGTGAAATCTAATTTGTCATTAACTAAAACCCATTCATCGTCCCTCGCTTAATTGATTTCTAGGATTTCATATTTGTCCAGCGTCGGATCAGAATTTAATCTATGTAAAAATTCTAGGTCATTTAACTACTATTTCTATAAAACAAAATATCATGAACACGAAC
This sequence comes from Dioctria rufipes, assembly GCA_963924295.1. Classification (NCBI taxonomy): domain Eukaryota; kingdom Metazoa; phylum Arthropoda; class Insecta; order Diptera; family Asilidae; genus Dioctria; species Dioctria rufipes. Next base: position 211,437,222 of record OZ002741.1, read on the forward strand.
TTTTCATACTAGATTTAAGAAGCCCAAAAGCTTCGCTTTAAAATGCCGTTTTTTTTTCAATTTCCCTGAACATATCCATTGTAACTAACTTAAAAAGCTCATTCCCAAATGATTGTTACCTACTTTTTGGTACTTATTGAACTTTTTCGCTTGAGATGCTTGTGAAAAAGTCCAAAAATCGTAAAAAGTATTACATTTGGGTACAGAGTATGATAGAAAACTGGTGATGGGATGATGAAAAGCTGCTGTTGATGACGTATTTTTTTATAAAAATAGAAGTTAAATAAAACAAGTAAAAAAGCTAGAGTTGATCTAAGACCCTAGATGAATGCCCGTATGAAATTCCGTATGGTCACCGATCTATGCAAGTTTAATTTTTGAAGTGGTTTTTCGCATATATTTCTAGAACGGTTCGTCGGACAGAAAAAAAGAATAAAAACCAATTTTATAGAATATCGTATTCTGAAGAAGTTTTTAGTACAATAAATTTAGAACTGATCGTTTTCACAATATATGCAAAACACCTAAATTTTTATATGGCAACACTAAGAAGGGGTTGCCCGATTTGACTCATTTTCGAACTTAATTTTATTTTTTCCAAAGTCCGTGTACAAAATTTCAGATTTCTAAGTCAACGCGTTCTCGAGTTATCATACGCACGGACGGACAGACGGACGGATGTGCAAAAATCAAAATATTTTTTAAAATTATGTATGGGTCTCCAATCCATTTTGCTCTACCATCTATATTTCGAGGTGTTACAAACGGAATGACAAGCTTACTATATTCTATAGATTTCTTCTAGGGTATAAAAACCGAATTAAAATTCCGAAACTTTGATTCTGTTTAGTCTGAAATTTGTAAAAGAAAGTAAATCATCAGTAGACTGTGTTGGTACCTTAAGCCAGAATAAATAATAAAATAATCATTCGAAATACAGCGACAAGAAATTGATCGATAACCTCAAAACGGTAGCTATGACTCCAACAGTCTCCACGCAGTCTAGTACTTATATGTACCTTTATATGGTCATGATGTTGTCTGTATCTATTGCTGAAATACATAATCCCTCATTAAAGCATGCTGAAATCCACAAAGGACTATACTAAGTAGTGGCTGTTGTTCCCGGACTTTTTAATCCCGGGATTAAAAAGTCCGGGAACAACAGCCACTACTTAGTATAGTCCTTTATGGATTTCATCCCGGGATTACCCGGGAACCGGGAATTTTTTTTAATATTAAAAATTTTACATTTGTACTATAATTCATTGTTTTGATTTACAAAAAACATACAATAATAAAAATAAAAAGGTTTAATTCTGGTATATTTTTTTAAAAAACATAAAACATCAATTGAATGGTCTGACAAACCCACTCGTTTTTTTGTTACAATTGTTCCAGAAATTGAAAAAACTCGCTCCGGTTCGGTTGATGTTGGTTTGATCGTCATTACTGAATTATAAATATTTTTAAGAGTATGTGTCATTGTTCGTGTGGCCGCATATAATCTCATCTCCTTTTGTATAGATGTTGTTTTGTCAGGTTTTACTACCTCCATAGTTTTCTGTGATTTACTTATTGAGCTTGCCAAAGACTTCTTCAACAAATCGTTTGTAGTTGATGGTGATGGTAAAGTAGTATCGCTTGTTGTTGGTACATCAATTATCTCGCATAAATCTGAATCATTATCTATGGCTATCTCCCGATCATCAGAAAAATATTGGATTACCAAATCTTTTGCTAATTTAGATACTGCGGAAATTGATGATAGTGCAAAAAACTGTCCATAACTATTCAAGTCACAACATTGCAAGCGAAATCAAATCTTTCGAACGCCTTTCAGACAGTCTATTCTGCAGAGCTTCTAACAAGTTTGTTGCTAATCTGCCAGGTAAATCTCGAACAGAATTAAAGAGAAAGTTTATAATTCCCTCTGAACTAACAAGATTACAATCTCTTGTGGCAAGTGCTTCCACCGCCAATTGTACTGGTTTTAAGACACTTAACAATTCCTCCAACTTTGCAATCTAATTTTCGTCTAATTTAACCGGGGAGTTTAGATTTATCAACGCTTTTTTAATATAGGATTTCAACAATAGATATCGTTCCAACATTGGAGCAATACTGTTCCACCTAGTCTGAGAATCCAACATGAGATTGAGTTCATTTCCATGCTCATTTTTAATATATTTTTGAAGCACACCGTTTTTTACGGCTGATTTCTTAAACAACTTCACAATTTGCGGACATTGTTCAAAGATATCTTAAAATGCTGCTGTTCCAAAATAATTTCAGTATTTTCAGGTAATTCAGCATCAACATCCTCTTCTACTTGAATAGATTTGTTATCATCATAGTTTTCTAAGTCTAAATCTTCATCAGATTCTTCTGCAGAGGAAAACTCTACAAAATTATCATCGGAATGGCTTGTTTTGGATTTTGCTATTTTTTTATAAATAATGTCACAAATTGCAAGTTGAATGCCATGATTTAAGCATTATTGGTGAATCATAAATGATGATTCTTTCCCAAATTTTTTCATAACAGATGCGCCATCGGTTGTTACGGCCAAAACATCACTTAAGTTAATTTTAAAACTGGAAAGTTTTTGCAGAAGTAGATTTTTTAAAACTTCCCCTGAACAATTGCCATAAATTCTGATAAGACCTAGATTATCGTAGCTTCCGTTCGAATAATGCACATTTATGTTTAAATAACGACGATTTTTGAAACTTGTCCATTCATCATTTTATAGTTTCCAATTTTACTAGTTCATAATAATCGTGTACGAGTTTCATAACATTGGTTTTGTTCTTAGGCAACTGAAAGCCACGGGCATTCAAACTTTCCCTAATGAACTTTTACAAACACCAGAAATTGAAAATCCATCCAAACCACATAATCTAGCTACTATTTCAGCCATAGATTGTCGTTTAATATAGTTAAAGATTGTAGGTTGCATTTAAGAAATCTTCGAAGATGCTGGACTTGCTTCCAAGTTGGCTTCATTTTCTTTACGTTTTATTGCCTTTTCTGGATGAACAGCTGAAAGATGACGAATTAACCCACTGGTGGATGATCTCTTGCATCCGATATTTGCTGAGGAGTATTTGCAAACCGCCTTTTCACAACTTTTATCCATTTTGAAATGGTTCCAAACTTCCGATGAATTATTTTTAAACATGGTCTGATAAAAAAACTTTTAAATATAAATATATAATTAGTTAATGAATGAATACAGATTTTATTGCTTACCAATTATTTCAAAATAAAATAAACTGCTCAAAATGAATTCACAATAATAAATGAATAACATTAAAAATGCTGTTTTAAAAATATATGCAAAAGCTTCTGTACCTACGCCTACTACGTAAAAAAATATACTATGGTTTAACGTTTTTTATGGAAACATTTGGTATTTTATCTAAAATGACAAACTTGAGTAAATCATTTTTTTTTAATTCCCGGGTTTTATAATGGTGAAATCCCGGGAATCGGGATTACAAAAATCCAGAAATTTCCCGGGATTTCTCGGCAGCGAAGGGGAAGGACCCACTAATACTAAGCTACCTTCTGAACTATGTTACAATGCTACATCTCCCTTTTGGTTTTTTAATGGTAGATTTAGTTATAAAATTTTCACATGAAAAAAAAATACTTTGGTATATTATTTCTAGATTACAAATTCCAAATTACATTTCGATTACAAGTAAGCAGACGACTGTTTTGTGGATTTTACGCCATCAGATTTCATAGAATTTTGTTTCAATTTTCCTTCATCTGTATGATTTTATACACTCGATTCGATTCTAATCCTGACCTGATGTGGAATAAGGTCCCAGTTTAATCCGTCGAAGTTTCAACTACGATCTACCAAACTTGACATTAGATCCCAGGAAGTTGAACACAAAATAGCATCACCATCGTAAGCAATATTCAATACAACTAATCTAACAATAGCGCGGAATATCAAATCTCAATCAAAGCAATGTAATACTAGATACGGTTATAGTTGAGATAAGCAGAAACACTGGAAATGTTAGTTAATGCGAGCCATTCTTTACTCTGGCTTTCAATTAAATTTCACAAATAAAAGCTCTGAAGCAATATGTATATTAAGGGTATAGGTGAAAGTAAACAAAAGTCTGAGCACAAAGTTAAACGTACAATTCAAGTCAAGGACGAACAACTATTCGACATGAATAGAGGCGTTCACCCGATCTACGATGACGTGTCATCACCCAGCCGAGTGGATATAAACCAAGTCATGACAGACCATATTCTACAAAATGCACAACTATCTCCCCAGAACTCAACAACTGTGGTCCTATAAATCTGCTAATCCGTTCTGAATTTGATATCTATTAAGACGTACTACATATCAGTCGGCAAAAAACAAAAAAAAAATTAGGCAGGAGTATACCAATATACTGGAAAAAGTTTCCATTTGGTTCTTGTGTGCTCCATTTTCAGATTCAAAATTTACTTCTGATACTTCATAGAAAAAAGAAAACAATCTGTATAAATGTATATCTCTTTACTATGGATAGGATATTTTATTTGAAATACGTGAAAAAGTTTAGATAGTCTACGGTTTTCAATGATGTTTGCTTTACCATAATTCCATAAAAATTGATGAAAAACTCTTCAACCTAAACAATTTCTGAACCAGTAGCAATTATGAATGGTTGAAGGGTTACATTCTCTTATATATATATATATATATATAATATCTAAACTATATATTGTCAATTCTACGCTCTATATCATTGAATGCCTTAACTGCTATAATAAAGGCTAAAACATAGTGAGAGCAACACAACAATATCGTCATAAATTGGTTGCTGTCCCATATTACTTAACACAATGGCAACGACGACGTGACAAGTTGCCAACAAAAAGTTTGGGAAAATGTCTAAATTTTTCACCGACATGATCGGCATTTCTGTGGTAATATTAAATGAAATACTTATTAAAAACTTTAATAAACTAATTTCTGTGTAAGAAATTATGGGTTTTGAGGACAAATTAATAGATAAAATGAAGGAAATAGTAATGCTGTACGATAAACGTCATCCCATGTTATCTCTTCTTCTCGAACTATGTTTTATATATCATGCTAAATTTTCAAGAAAACAGATACCCTATCTCTGTGACAGAGGTGTTCGGGAAAGGTAACCAAAAACCCAAGTAGCAAATTTGTGACTATTGAATCTACGTTAATTTTTTCCTGTAAAATCCAGGACCTAGTCTCCGCTATATGAACATTTCCTAAGAATATAAAAATGGGGAACATAAAATATCATGTTCCAAATAAAATACGACAACATAGGTACTTATCAAATTATGTTTAATCCTCCACTACAGTCACTATTTATAGCCATTCTATACATTACTGCATTTGACAAATAAACAAAAACGTCATCAATAATTAGTAAACAAACAAATTAATAGCAAACTTACCAAATCCCACGGACCTCTGTATGTACATATATTTAGCTTACATGAAAAAAGTGAATTGTGAATAGTAATTTTCCAAATGTTTCTGGACATTTGTTAATTAAACATAATAAGTGTATTCAAAATAATCGAAATAGTAGCACCAGCATTGCTCCTCACATATTCAATGTGTTGGTAATATATTTTAAATGTATTTAACAAATGTACTAAAAATAATGGAAATGCTATCACAACACTTAATGATTTGTTATAACACATTTCTTTTAAATACGATTTTACAACAAATTTGTACATTGTACACAATTTTTGTAAATTGTACTTAATATGACAGAAATAATAAAAATATTTAACTTGATTCTGCATAATTTTATTTTATTACTACACACTACACAATATTACGTCATTGTCTCATTTAATAGAATAATAATAAAGATTCGAGTAGAGATTATGTTAAAAACAATATAGTATACATACAGGAAGTTACGTAAGTTGACGTCTATCCGGAATCGGATGATAGAACAAATCATAATAGTTACTAGAAAAATATAAAAACAAAATCTAAGTCATGTATTTTTTAAATTATACGCATTCTTTTTTCGAGAAAATGTACACCCCGAATAGTGCTTATGTAACCTGTTGCTTTAAATTCTAAGCCACTGCTCCAGCTTGGAAGAAAATGTCACATTTTGCCGAATCAAGAATAGAAAATTAATAATTCTCCCTGCCTATACTAAAAAAAAAAAATTATACTACGCCAGTTTGGCAAGTAACTTTAAAAGTTGACGTATTTAATAAGGATTCTAAAATGGTATAATACTTGCTACAATATTTCTTAGATTACGGAAAAAAAAAGTTCTTCAAGAAACCCAGTTTCGAAAAATTTCTTTTCACCTACTACAAATGATTCTAGTGTACCTACAGCTTGCCGTAAGACCGTCACTTTAAGTTTTTAGTTTGATTGAGATAGTGAGTCATTGCATGAAGTGTGAGTGAGACAAATGGTGACGCTAGCGAGTCAAATCATCGAGTTTTTACAAATGTGCATGGTGAAGGAAGAAGTTCTTTATCTTACGAGCACGTTGTACTTCAAGCAGTTGAAGAAGACCCAAGTAATTCGGTACGCCCAATCTAGTAAAGTACAGGGTGCCTAAAAGTATAGCTCATCGAATTTTACAAAAACATGAGCACCGGAATTACGGAAGCAGTTGAATTTGTCAACAACGGAAGATTTGCCCATCTGAAAACCCGATCTTTTCTAAGAAGATGTCGAACTTGTATTGCAACTGAAGGAAGGCACTTTGAACATCTTTTGTAAATAATAAATCTTAGCATCCGAATAATTGGTATTTAATTTTAAACTTAAGGAAAATGTATCCTAAATTTCACAAAAGTTTAGTATCTCTGACTCGAATTCGTCACTATCTGTCTCGCTCACATTTCATGTAGTGACTCTCCGTCTCAATCAAACTAAAATCTTAAAGCTTCGGTCCTAAGGCAGCTTTGGGTACACCCGAATCAATTTTAGTAGGTGAAAAGAAATTTTTCGAAACTGGGTTTCTTGAAGAATAAAATTTTTTTCCATAATCTAAGAAATAATGTAGCAAGTGTTGTACAATTTTAGAATCATTATTAAATGCGTCAACTTTTAAAATTACTTGCCAAACTGGCGTAGTACATTTTTTTTTTCAGTACAGTCAGTTAAAGTTGGGAGAAGTATTAATTTTCTATTCTTGGTTCGGTAAAATGTGACATTTTCTTCCAAGCTGGAGCAGTTGGCTTAGAATTTAAAGCAGCAGGTTACATAAGTACTATTCGGGATTCCGTACGAAAAATAAAATTGAAAAAAAGTAAAGGTTTCTAGTAACAGGTGATAAAATACCATCACAGGCTGTACATTTTCTCGAAAACGAAATAAATATCTATAATATAAAAAATACATCACTTGGATTTTTTTTTATATTTTTCTGGTAACTATTATGACTTGATCTATAACCCGATTCCGGTTTGACGTCGACTTACAGGGCACCATGTATATCACTTCTGATCGGCAATTTAGCAAGGTATTTTGCAAAATACATTCATTTTTATACAGAAAAATATATATAACTGAATTCATATTAGAATGTAATTTTTAATTTATGAATAAAAAAATTTAAATGTTAAAGTACGATGAGGACCTTGTCGCAATTTAAGTCTTCATCTTCGACTTCGACAACTAGAGACGTAGCACAACAATTTCAGTTATTATAAGAATGAGACGAAGACGAAGCTAACCTGCCCGAATTCGTTCTCTTATCTTAATTTCGCACCAGCAAAAACATATAACCTCACAATTTTGTATATTTGAATATGTGAATAACCATCAGCCAGCAATGTCTTGCTCGAATAATAAAATTGACGAAGCCTCGACTTGATCACGCAACCAAAGGGTAAGCTAACAGTGCCTCGCTCTGATATAAAATCTAGGATACCTCGAGAATACAATGTATTTTCTGTACGTACCACGTTCCACCATAAGTGGACGAAATTACGTCACAGCACATGTGTCAAAATTAAATGAGAATACTTTGTATTCTCTGAACCGTGCGTCTACCTGATGTAAGAAAGCCCTTAATTTTTTCATAAAATTCGCAGGAAATGTAATTGAAAAAAAAAAAAAACATCGAACTGATTCAGTTTAAAACGTGTTGTAAATGCAACTTCCAAATTATTTCATTTTTACCATATTTCCTTGTATATGATTTTGTTATACGTGAACATTTCTTGAAAATGCTAACGAGCTGTAGTATCTCCAATTTGATTATACTTCGATTAAAGGAGCACTAATTGAACAGTAGTAGTGATAATTTTGACTTATATGTTAATACAGTTTGTTGTTGTTATTTTGCTTATTCGGTTAAATGGTTCTGTGGTTACAGGCTTCAATTTAGTATCAGAGATCTAGAACTGCTGTCGTAAAATAAATCGTCGTCATTGTTTAAAGTAATTTTATCGCGCAAAGTAGGTCCTATATCAAAAATATAATAAATATAAAAAAGTTCTATAATGTATTATAAGGCGCGCAAAATAATAGATATAAAGTAAAAGTAATTGTCGTGCAAAAATAAGTAGTATCAAACAAACAATTAAAGAAGAGAATTTCGTCGTTGAACTTCTCAAAATGTGAGAACTGGAAGAATTAACTTATTAAGTTTTAAACTGTATATAATTTAGTAAGAAGGATTGAAGGATTTAAGATGATTAAAAAATATGTATATGCAACTTAATTTTAATAAATCTTTCTATAAAACTCATATCCGTATTACATACACATGTGCAAAATTAATATTAATATTTTTTTGCACTTAAAATGCATTTTGTAAATTTATTGAAATTATTTTCAATAAATTTCAGTCTGTTAGACGAGAAATCTCCTTCATTAATATTAATGTTTTATTATACATTTGTTCAATTAAAGAATAACATTAATTTTGTTTGTTTGTTTTGAAGATGAAAATATGTGATGTCTATTTATTGTACTGTAGCAATTTAATAAATTTTATTTTAGTATACCCGGCAGCTGAATTGAGTAATAGTAATGAATGTAAAATACTATTCTTAATATCCGAAAATAGCAAAGAAAAGCGATTAAAGACAATTTTTTTGCCGTTGGATGTTATAAAATTCATAAAATAATATACATCGTTTTCGTCGATGTGACAATGAAGGTGTATCATATACAAATTTTTATTTCTACGTCATTGTTTTACTTACTTGGAAAATGTTAAAATCAATTTTGTAAATATGGCAATTTAAATGTATCTCATACACATTTATATTTCTTATTAATTTTATCATTTACATAGAAAATGTTACGTACACATCAATTTTGTAATTATGACAATGAAATTTTATCTTATAAAAATTTTTATTGTTCGTGAGTTGTGTCACTAACAAGGGATATGTTTTTTTAACATATTGATTTACACTATAGATGTACTATAAATGCATCATTGGTATAAAAAACATTTAACTGAAAACAACTGGAAACAACGAAAATGTTTTTGTAATAACTCAAGTGTAAATAAAATATTTTAGAAAAAACCAGGAGATATGTAGATAACGCATCTAATAATGGTTAGTTGGTATTTAATCAGAAAAGTGTTACAATTGTCTTTTTCCGTGTAGATTATATAGCTAAAAAGATAGGCTATCTTTTGTAAAATTCGTGAAAGTCTGATAGGCATTTCTACATGTGGATACGAGGTGGAAATGACAAGAGGATTGAGACTCTATTGTACGAAAGTTAAAAATATCTGCTTTATTTCTGATATTACTTAATTTTCGAAAATAAGTCCGGTGTTGTTTTAGTGATTTTTTTGTTATAAAGAATAAAATTGACTTAATTATAGTGAAAAACGATAATGAATTTCTTTTTGTGGAAAAGATTTTATAATCGAGACTCCGGAGTCTTGAATTATAGTAACGAAGTGCGCTGTGCTGCGAGGCAGAAACAACCGAAGTTATTGCCGAAGGAAGTCATTTTCCAATCAAATTTAATTGTTTTAATAATAAATTGTAGTGTTTTAAATAAAACATAAGCGAAATAGTTATAAAAATAAACAGCCGTAAAAAAAATTAATAGTTTCCAATCCTGCATTATTTACTTCAGTTGACTTGTCATTGAGACTTTAAATTATATTAGTCATACAAAAGTAACGCAAAGAAAAATGCTTAAGTTTTCTTCCTCATTCCAAAGAGCTTTTCCTATATAATCTAAGATATTTACATTTTATATGTCATCAAATTGGCATCTCCATGATCGAAATTCTCGCTCTCACCACTGAAATAATGATTAGAAAAAGCTTTACTGTGAAGAAACATCATGTGGGCAAGAAAACAGCACAGGCTACAGCGTGTATAAAAGGGCGACGAGCCGCAGCAGATATTACCATTCTTGGTTCAGAGTTTAATCTGAATCCATCCTCTATCCTGGATTCTAATTTAAGGTTTTGCTATCTTAAATACAGACATTTAATTCTGTTTCCATTTATACTGAAGTTAAACTATGTTTGTTAATTAATCCAAAGTCCACAGAAGTTTAATTCTGCTTCCCTTTACACGGAAGTTTAATTCTGTTTTACAATTCCAATAAATACAGAAGTTTAAATCTATTTATAAATATTAATTTGTTTAAGTTTAATTACAAAAAATTAATACAGTCTTCTTTTTATTTTCGGCAATAAGTAGAAAAGCTGGGGCACGCAATTCATTCTGGATTGTTATATTGAATTTTTATTTTAATATTGGATTTTCGCTGAATTATACATTGTTAAATTATTTAGATAGATTTAAGTTTTACTGACGGTGATAGGTTAGGTTTTTTATTGTTGAATTTTATATGAATTATTTTTGAGGACACATTTTTAATTACTTTAATTGAGCTTTTTGGAAAACCGGCATATCCCCCTTTCTGCAAAAAGGTCGCCCAGTGACAAATTTATATTCTTTGTTATTAGGGTGATCAAAAAGTAATGATAATGAGTATAATAAAACAGCGCATCCTAGTTTAAATTTAATTTATTTTTCTACATAGTCTCCTAACAAGTCGATACATTTAGTCCAACGTTTCTCTAAACCTAAAATACCCTTTAAAAAAAAATCGTTATCTTGGCTATCCCAAAATGCCTCTACAGCAGCCATCACCTCGCTATTATCCTCAAATTTCTTGCCCCTGAGGTGTTCCTTGAGCCGAGGAAACAAATAAAAGTCGCGGGGGGCTAAATCTGGAGAATAGGGCAGGTGTTCGACCAGTTCGAAGCCTGCTTCTCGAATGGCAGCCATCGCAACTTCGGCTTTGTGTGCAGGAGCGCTGTCCTGATGAAACAGGACTTTCGCTCGGAGTTTGCCCCGTCTTTTTTCCTTTATGGCTTCTCGCAGTCATCTTATTTGATCAGCGTAGTAGGAGCCCGTTATAGTAGCTCCCTTTTCCAGGTAAACAACCATTATGATTCCCTCAGCATCCCAGAAAACGGACGCCATAACCTTGCCCGCCGAGCTCGAGACTTTGAATTTCTTCGGCGTCGGTGAGGATGGCCTTTTCCAAGTCATCGATTGTTGTTTGGTCTCAGGATCACCGTAGAATATGGAGGAGCAGAGTCCCCCAGTGTCTCCACCAAATCAGCGTGTATCTCTTTGGTAGACATTTTTTTCAAACAGAGGTACATGATGACGCATCTCACTTCGTGTTTCTCCATTTTCGTGTTGTCGCTCCGACTACTGGTATTCAAATGAATGTAGCTCCTCCAAATGACGTCCTATTTATACAATTTTTTAGCTGGGAAGTAGTGAAGAACCGAAGAAGCGAAAAAATTTTTTTTTTGATTTTTATCTTTATTAGAAATACCTGTTTATCATTACTTTTTGATCACCCTATGTTAAAATTTTTTTTGTGGTTTTATTATTTAGGCGATCATTCCATTGGCAATTATAAGTTATACTAAGTTTATCATTTCGTTTGTAATACATGGAAATACCTAATGATGGTAGAGCAAAATAGATTGGACACCAAAGCATATACTAAAAGTTATTTTCATTGTCCGTGTATATGTCCGTCCGTCTATCCGAGAACGCGTATACTTAGAGAGCAGAAATTTTGCACACGGGTATAGAAAATTTAATTTCGAATCGGAAACCAATTGGAACAACTCCTTCGTAGGGTTTCCATACAAAAAATTCTATTGTCACTATATATTTGGAGAGGGCTGAAATTGTGGACACCGAGCTTTCATAGAGATAGTGAATATGATTTTAAAAAGGCGCTAAATCTAGCAGACTCTTCTTGGTTTTGTCATATAAAAACTAAGGTTTTTTACATACTATGAAAACAATCAGTCCTAGACGTTTTTATTGTATCGAAAAGTTCTTCAGAATATAAAATCCTATGAAATTGGTTATAATCATTTTTACTGTCCGACGAACCGTTCAAGAAATATATGCGAAGAACCACTTCAACGGTCGAACTTGTACTCAGGGGTGACCCATACCATGTTAAATACGGGTATTCATCTAGGATATCATAAGAGTCGCTCTTAGACCAATTCTATCTTTTTCATTGCTTTAATTATGTATTGTTCAAAACTAGTTGTACATTAGTAATATCTACTCCTCGATCTGATCTTAATCCTATCTATAAATACTGCATTATTTTACCTTAGATAATCCTTCTCTGTTCTATTCTCATTTAATTGCAGAGAACCATTTTATGTGGACAATTCCTCGTCTACAGCACACTGAAATTCACTGAAAATAATTTCAATTAATTTCTAAAATGCAATGAAAATGCAGAAGAATTCGATATGTGGTAGGCGATCAGAGATATACTGATGAAGACATCTCTGATCGCTGGGTCGAAAGGTTCGATTTTTTTTTATTTTTAATGCATTTTAGAAATCCATTGAAATTATTTTCAGTGAATTTACTGTCCTCCTATTGTTTTACTTGTTTTATCCCATACCCCAATTCGAAAATTGGATTGAGAAATCTTGCTACTATATAATTCATACTTGCTCTTGATAAGAAGTATTTATTTCGGGAATTGGGTTACCTCTATCATCCAACGTCTATGATAGGCGATCTGGATAACCACATTGATGGGAACCTTTTTATCGTTGGGTCGAAGAGAACCATTTCACCAAATGTTGCACTACATACATAGAAACTTTAATCAAATTCGAAGCTATTTTGCTATTATTTCTTCTCCCAGGTATCAAGGATAAATATCTCAGCAAGAAGGCAACATCGTTAAAACAACATTGTTCTGTGTTACAGGCTGATGTAAATGATATCCTTGGGAACAAATCGGGACTCAATATGTACTCTGTGTATAATGCCGAGTGAAATGAAGCGCTTTTTAATCAAGCGAATACGAATAAAATATCCAGTTTTATACAGGTGGTGATTTTTGGTTCATTTTGCCATTTATGAACTTCAATCTAAAAATAAATTACTTTACAATAATTTACTTTACATTACTTAACAAATTTCTATACATTGCTGAGACACGAGTACATTACTCATAACAGCACATGACAGGTAATAGGTATAAGTATACATAAGACGGCTATTCTAAATCGCAGAATCTAGGCATTCTTGAACGGACGGTAAATTCTCAAAATATTGGCGAAAGAGGAAAAATAAAATTAATCTGATATGGATATTATATCACAAAGGCTACAAAGGCAATAAGTATTACTGAATCTGAATTTTATGCAAAATCGTCTTTTCAGGATTAACTAGAGGACTGGAATCGTATACCAGTGGAGATGTGTATTCTTATTTTGCTCATATCTCTCCTAATTGTCAAGTACATATACAAATACTGTTTAAATATTTGTCTTCACCAGAATCCCACTGACTCGTGTTTATGCGTTCTTATATGTTCCCTCGTAATCGGTCTGTCATTGAGACATAGGATTGAAACACCAGGACCTTAAAAGAGAAAAAATTAATACTTATTTTATGCTTTAGATATGGAAAATATAAATAAATGTTAATAAATTAGAACTAAAATTGATTCAGTACTTGATAAAACAGAAATTTATAGTATCATTTTGGGAAACAAAATAATTGTTGTAGCCTAACCCTCAGATATCTAGTTTCTGTCATTAATCTTCCTTCTTTTCTTTGCCTTAAATTAATGTCTGTTTATGTTATGCTTAAGTTGACAGAATAAAAATATCTGATAGTATTAGGAAGGCTAACAATTGGATATAAGAAAAGAAGTTGACGACAAAAAGAATCTCATCCAACTCTCTAGACAAGTATTTTCGTATAAAAGACTTTGGCAGCTTTATTACAGGACAGTCCTTAAGGTTTCTGTGTTCTTGAAGCTGATGGATTGCGAAAATATTAATTAGGGAAATTAATGAACAGTGTTGAGCTTCAGAAAGAGAAAAGAACTTTTATGACGAGACAATATTCTTGAGATACGTGTTTTATTTAGCAAATTTTTTCTCAATGAGGAAATCATCTCCGTTTCAAACAATAAATCGAAAATAGCACCATGCATAACAACAGAATGAAGAACACTTGAAAAATTTCGAACTTCTCGGGTGAAATTTACCTTCTAAGGGTAAAAAGTTGCGAATTATTCAGGTCATGAATGGTATTTTCAGAGAATGTGACATGAAAAAGTGTAGACCATATGGTAGAGTGAGTCTTTATTTTTCAGAGAGTTTCGAATAAAAAAAATAAAAAGGGTGGAAAAATCGTCTCGGTCCTTTTATAGCTTGTAACTTGCTTAGTGTAAATATGTATAGGCTCTAAAAGCCTTTTTGGTGCTGAATTGTAGTAGACCAAAAGGGAAACAGCTTTTCATAGGTTAAGCTCTTTCGGCACGCTAAGCACATGAAATAGGTTCACAAAGGAAGGATTTGTGGTTTTCAGGTCACATCATCCCATTTGGTGTGGGTGTGGCTTTCTAATATCATATATTCTACCCGCTTTAAACTATGGATTCTTAATGTTAAAACGTATTAAGATTTATTCTTAAGCCAAATTGAGATCTTATATGGAAGTTGCGCGATATTTTAAGTGCTTTTTAACCCTTTACAGACACAGAAAGGGCTAATGGAATCCGCGGCTTAGTAAAAGTGTTTGCAGTTATCAATTTACATTCTTGGTGCATTGGATATTCAGAGAAGGAGCTTGTGGTATCCTTAACAGGAAGTATTTCATGGAATAGGTTTGCAGTAAACAGTGAAATATGATGTACAGAAATATATGGCAAGGCTCTCCATAGGATGCAGTACATTCGTGTGCATCATCTGTAAGATATATATAGAAAAAAAGGTGTGACCATGCAGAGCTGGATAAAGTGGATAGTGCATAGTATGTATGTATGAAAACTTTTACTTCATTTTTTATATAGCCTTATTTATACAAATTATTATGAACTTTCAATGATTAGTGAGCTCTAAATTTAACACTTTCATATAACTATGTACTTTCTTCTAAGTCAATAGCCAGTTAATCAACTTTAATAAAACTCGTTGAGTACATACATATGTAGCTTATATACCGTGTGATCGAATTATTTGATACATTTATGGTTGTTGTTATTAAATTGTTTAAATGGGTATTTACATTATATATTTCTATTGAGATTTACCCGGAATGTATTAGTTCGGGGGATGTTTCCCCTATTGGCTCATATTTTTACTTCTAGTAACGACACATTTTTTACACAGGTCATTTTTGCTCCTTCAACCTGGATTTTAAGTTGAATTGAATCTGAATCTATTGAATTTTGTACTTGTGTTTATAGTGTATGGTAATTGTATGATGTCTTATTTGTCCTAAAAATCACGTATTTTATTTTGTGAAGATATAAGATTATTGAGAATTGTTGCTGTGTTCAGCCTGTTTTTGACTACTTCCGATAGTCGCGTCTTCAAAAGGAAATCCCAGTACAACTCTTCAGTATATTATCTCCTAGATCATCATGGATGAAATGTATTAGATTCGGGAAAGTATCCAGATTCTTTGATTCTCCATTAAATTCTGGCAAGCCTCATTACTCATATTACGCTTGTTAGTAGCCTATAAAACCACCTATAGTTTTCCTATATCTGGCTTCAAATCCGACAGTTTTTTCCTTGGCGCTGCTTCTTGGCTAGCTCTTTTTCTGAATGCTTGGTCCCTTGTCACTATCGATATTCCGTTTGTCTTTCATTAAATTTTTTTTATGTGGAATTTATATTTTCTTTTATAATTTATGAATAAGTCTAAAAATCGGCTTTAACACTTTGAGCTGTATCGCCGTACATGTACGGCCAGCCTCTGGTGATCCAGATAGAGTATCGCCGTACATGTACATCCAGCCATGATCCAGCCCATTTTGGGCGGGTTTTTTTTTTTTTTTGTACATAATTCTAACAATGATGTTTGGAGGTATATTATTTCATATTTTTTTGTATCCCTCTACCACGCCCCCCCCCCCCCTCCACGCTGGGGGTAAGAAATTGCGTGATTTTTACGATGAAACGTCATTTTCAAAGAATCATATCTCGCGAACGAAGTAACCGATTTTTCTGATTCAAATGCCAAATGAAGCTTAATACTTTATATTTTTCATAAAAAAATATAACAGCACCGAACGAAATTTTTTTTTGTTAATAATAGTATTTTTGTCAAAATAATAGTATTATTTACTATTGAGGACTTCTAGCAATTTTTTTTTTTACATTTTTATTTTGAAGCTAGAAGCCTTATCTACCTATGTATAAAACATTTCGATGAAGCTCGGCTTCGTTTTTGAGAGAAAAAAATATGGGTGAGCTGTACATTATTCCGAGAAAAATATTCATATTGCATTTGTGCGGCCGTCGAAACCCTTCCTGGAATTATTACGACTCCGAAACTCAAAACACATGGAACATATTTTCTTTTATTCTAATGAAATGCACATGCACAAATCAGTTTTGCGATTGGAGGTAATCCTACAGAGTTAGTGCCGATCCAAGGTGCAAAAAATTTAGTACTTCAGTTAGAATATAAAAAAGGGAAGTACTAAAAAAGTACGTATAGGGAAAAAGGGCAAAAATAAAGAA
The DNA here is from genome assembly GCA_963924295.1 of Dioctria rufipes. Classification (NCBI taxonomy): domain Eukaryota; kingdom Metazoa; phylum Arthropoda; class Insecta; order Diptera; family Asilidae; genus Dioctria; species Dioctria rufipes. The sequence goes on from OZ002741.1 coordinate 211,454,273, forward strand.
TCTGTTGTTTTAAAAACAAATCAAGAATATACGGCGCACCCAGGGAGGGGGCTGTCAAAGTTTTTTCTGGTATGTTATGAAAAATCTAGTACAGATTCAAATATGTTTTTTTCTGAGAAGAAGTTCGAATACCCACACCCCTATGGTCCGAGGTCAAATAGCTGAGTTATTATTGAAAAACTAAATATCCCTCTAATTTCGGTATTTAGCCTGGGACCGCAGCTCTCATTTAAGACATCAATGAACGGTCTGCGACTCTTTGTTCAGGAGATATAACCAAAACATTTCAAAATTTACCCCCTTCCCCCGTCGGGAGAGAAATACCCCACGCAAAACCGACTTGACCAAAAGATACGCGGAGTCGAGATGAACATGCACACTAAATTTTGAGAAAAACCGTTCCCCCCCACCACAAAAAAGAACACTCCGTTCAATTTGCGAAATCTATCGAAAAATGCAAAAATAACTCACTCCAGGTACGTGTGTATGCTAAAAGAATTAACTCACTACTCAAAGGGTTAAATATTGCTGCCTGGTATCCTTGGTCTAGTAAAAAAAGTTTTTCAGCTCATCTACTACTAGAAAAGCAGACCCTAGAGTATCAAGCCTGCTCCGGGTGAAGGCTTGACACGCACACAAAAAGTGTTCGGTTGTCTCAAGCTGTCCTTCCAGGACAGACCGACACTCAGGGCTGTCAACAACTCCCATCCTTGTTAGACGAGCGTGAAGCGAGCTGAGGCCGGTGATGATGCCAACCACAGTTCCACAACGGATTCTCAGAGCCAGCCCTAGCTAAAAGGTCAGCCCTTTCATTCTCCATGATCCCCATGTGACAAGGAATCCACTGAAGTGACACTGGTTGAGGACATATTTTATCCGAGGGCCACTCAGAGCCATCATTGCTGCCTGACTGTCCGAATGGATGGCAATGTCTTATCCCTTGAGGCATGGGCTATCTAAAATGGCGAAGACTTCAACCTGGAAGACAGTGGTGTGTCTTCCAAGTCAGGAATTCAACGCAATGTCTGATTCAAGACAGGAAACGCCTGTCCCGGCTCCCTCACTAGTGAGAGAGCCATCGGTAGAAATTATTAGAGCGGACCGGGGAAGGTTTGATATGGCAGTTTACTGGAAAACTTATAGAGAAGCGACGCCAAAACTAAGCTCTGGTATCATCGCATCACATAGCATGCTGACCAGAGGGTTACTAAGTACTAAACCGAACTAGTACTTAGTGTTTTTGCTACAGACGTTGCCTTCTGTTTTCTTCTTTTTGCTGCAAGTAGATCGTCAGCTTTCAGATAGGTACAACAGTGAATCGTGAAGCATGAGATATCAATGCGAGATGCACGAAGAATCTAAGAACTACAGGGACCCACTGGCGTGGGTTGCCCGTGAATTCCGTTCGGAGGCTCCATCGGAGGTATTTAGATGAAATGGATCAGTCACCGTACTCTTGAAGTAATGGAGATTTCCATATTTTTTCTATCCTGCCTTTCGATGGTCGAACTAAAAAAGTTCAAAATTTGCGATATATAATTTTATTTATCAACTTTTTTGATAAAGGATGTTATCTGCACATTTTTATTTGATTCGTACGAAATGAAGTAACCATGCTTAACTTTTCATCGTTAGAATTTACCACAGTATTGTTTTAAGAATCAAAATTTAGGCTTTAATTAAACATAAATTATTTGATTCAATCCAATCCAACTTTTCTAATTCCACCTAATATAAATGTGCATGAAAAATGATTTGAATTATGTTAATTCAACCCAGTTTATATTTAGAATGCAATGAGGCTACAAGAACGGATGCAGTAGGGACGATTAGGACGATCGCCCCATTAGAGCTGTAATAAAATCACAATTTATGAGCTAATCAAATGAAATTGAAAATATAAACGCAAAATAAAAATGGCTGCTTCTAGGCCCCCATTAAAAATTAGAAAATAATTTTTAACTTCACTAAATGAGTACATCACAAAAGTTTGTAGAGTTTCCGTCATTTTGCATTTGAAATTTTAACACTACGGTGAATAACATTTTCCCGAAATTGACATTTGGAGCTCCTAATTTTATCAAAATACTGAAGTAAATTAAGCAAAACAAATTTAAGATTTTGTACACAAATATAATATAAACGTGTCCCAAAATTCAACGATAAGCCGACACCGGAGGATAGACCTGCCCATGACTACTTGGGGAAAAAAAGAAAAAAAAATATATCTCAATTGTTTTTGTAATTAAAAAAAAACAACGAAATTCTTCAAAAATTTAGACCTTTTATGATCATTTTCACTACCATGACCACAATTTCTTAAATATATATATATATTTTTTTTTATAGGCAACCTGAATAGCATTGCTATCCACCACAATCCTTAAAAATTCCAGAATGCCTCTAGTTTTTTCACAAAAATTAATCAATTTTATTTTTTTCTCCTAAAATTTTTTAAGATTTTTACTTTTACTCAACTTTAACTCATCGTGGTGTAAAAAAAAAGTACGAACATACTATGGCAAGTTTTTTTAAAAATTGACGCAACTAACCAAGATTCCAAAATGCTATAATACTCTATTAAAACCAGCCACAAAAAAAATATGCGTAGTAGTTCAAAACAAGAACCAAATTCCATAAATTGTAGTTGAGAGTAATCACTTTTACTACGTGCCCAAAACGGGTTCTAGTTACAATTTCTTGGAATTTGAATGGGGCATACATACCTTAGAAGTTAGAGAGAGATAGATAGAGAGATATTTACGTTCAGTACGCTCTGCTCCTTTGTTTACTGCGCACCGTTCCGTATTCAACTGACGTGGCTCTCGTACGTACTAACGACTTTTGGCTTGGATTTTTGGAGTGGAATCGATCTGCAAACTTAACTGACCTGGCATTATTTTGGACTGGAAGTGATCTGTAAACTGAACTGACCTGGCATTATCTTGGACTACGATTGTGTGTATTGTGATTTGGAGTTCTGGCGCATTTTGGACTGTTTAGCGTTTATCATGTCGCAACCATACACACCACAGGAATACGCTAATATGCACCTCATCTATGGAGAATGCCGATGCAATGCTAACGCTGCTAGCAGACTGTATCGAGAAAGGTACCGAAATGCTCAAAGATATCCTGATTATCGAGTGTTTATCAATGTGCATCAAGCGTTTACGGAGGGTCGTCTGCCATCCAGTAGGAGAAACGCTGGAAGACCTAGATTGGATCGTGATGAAGAAGTTCTCAATGAGATAGAAAATGATTCGACTACTTCGGTACGTGCCATAGAAGAAGCTACAGGAATCCCGAAAAGTTCTGCACATCGAATTTTAAAACGTCACAGGCTTCACCCATATCACTACAGGCGGGTGCAGACGTTATTACCGCGGGACTATCCACTACGAGTCACATTTTGCCGTGTGATGCTGCAAAGGCACAGGGAAGATCCCCAATTCCTAGACAAAATGGTCTATGGTCGGATGAAACATGTTGGAGCAATGAAAATCCGCACTTGATGAGACAAGACAGCTCCCAATATCAATTCAAGGTTAACCTATGGACCGGCATATTAAATGGAAAAATAATTGGTCCCTTTCAGTTACAAGGAAACTTAGATGGCAATAGTTATTTAAACTTTTTACAAAATGACTTGCCAGAATTGTTAGACGACGTGCCCTTAAGTGATTTCCAAAACATGTGGTTCCAAAATGATGGTTGCCCAGCACACTTTGCCCGTCCTGTGCGAGAATATTTAAATCAAGAGTATCCAGGGCGTTGTATCGGGCGACTTGGTCCTATCTTATGGCCACCCCGTTCCGCCGATTTCAACCCCCTGGACTTCTTCTATTGGGGTTGTCTTAAAGACAGGGTCTACTCAAAAACCATTGCGACATTGGACGAATTTCGTCAAAAAATCATTCAGGCTGCGGATCACATCAATGGCAGAAGATATGCAAGACAAATAAAGCGATCATTTTTAAGGCGATATCGTGCATGTATTAATGCTGAAGGCAAACAATTCGAACATTTGCTATAATGTTAATAACGTAATAAATTACACGTGATATTGTTTGTACAATTTGTTTTGAAATATTAAACATTTTTCAAGAACTAATACGTTTTATTACTCGACCGTCATTTAGACCCTGTTTAGAAATAATAGGCACAATTTTTTTTGTAACTTGTTTTCCTAGAGTATTATAGCATTTTGGAATCTTGGTTAGTTGCGTCAATTTTTAAAAGAACTTGCCATAGTATGTTCGTACTTTTTTTCTACACCACGCTGAGTTAAACTTGAGTAAAAGTAAAAATCTTAAAAAATTTTAAGGAAAAAAATAAATTTGATTAATTTTTGTGAAAAAAACTAGAGGCATTCTGGAATTTTTAAGGATTGTGGTTGCCTATAAAAAAAAATATATATTTAAAAAATTGTGGTCATGGTAGTGAAAATGATCATAAAAGGTCTAAATTTTTGAAGAATTTCATTTTTTTTTTAATTACAAAAACAATTGAGATATATTTTTTTTTTTTTTTTCCCCAAGTAGTCATGGGCAGGTCTATCCTCCGGTGTCGACTTATCTTTGAATTTTGGGACACGTTGTATATATATATTCAATATTTAATTAAATGTAAAATTAAGGAAAACTCTAAAAAACTTTTGTGATGAAGGTATTCATTAGGTGAAGGGAGAAATTAATTTCTTTTTTTAGTGCGGACTTTGGCCCAAAGTTTTTTTCTTTTTTAGTCTTAAATTATTCTAAAAATTTTAAAATTATATTATTTAGGAATTTTAAGTACAAGAAAATGTTTTATATTCCTTTGTGATCGCAAGCTTACAAAAGCCGGGTATCTTGGAGAAAATTAGTATGTTGGAAAAATAATCATAAGCGTAATTAATATAAGATTCAGGTTTCTTCCAAATATTTAATTTGGAGCAAATAGGGTTATACCAGTACACATTTCTTTAGTAAAATGTCAATTTGAAAAGAAATTATTGGAAAAAAAATTAAAAACCTTGCCTTTAATTTGTAACAAATTGCAGTCCAACTCTGGAAATTATGGTATAAAATCTCTAAGAGCAGGTGGAGCAAAGGCGTTAAAAGATAAAAAAAAAATACTTTGCTCATTGATTTCCGACATAGCCTTGCATGAAATATTTTTTTTCTGCTCTCCTGTAAAATTTGAACTTTGGCACTTCAATCGTGCAGATGTTGAATTATTAAAATTATTCGTATTCTTACATAACTGAACTGACATCGTATCGGTATGGGAACTTTCTTGTAAATCTGTGTGTTTGAATTGAGCATATACCCATCAATCATTAAAAGGTGTGCAATTCGATGTTATTGCGACAGGTTTCATGATATCTTCTTTATTTACGAAGATATTTCTGTTTTTATCAAAGGTATTTCAAACTACTTGAAATGGAAATTGAGATTCTTTGTAGTTTTCTTTTATTTTCTCTGTTCACAGGACACAAATATTAACATTACTTCACTTATTGGTTAACTAAAAAGACAACTGTTCTGGCTGTGCATTTTGCATGGAATTTTTTGTTATAATTGCATTCATTTCAGCTTAAACTCTTTTTATTAGTTCTGTTTATTTCCTTTTATTGCAACCAAATTAGTCCATTTCAAATTAAATTGCTTTTTTTCATAATATCAAATTTCTTGTTAATACGTATATATATATATACTCGTATTTCCTGCTTTCTATTACTCAACGATGCATACGTAATTTCAAATCAACAACAGTAAAAGTGTATTACTCTTCTTTCTGTCAATTACACTGAAAAGTATCTAAGGTCCTTCGAAGATGTAAGACAATTTAATATTCACATTGCCAGGAAGATTATGAATTGAAATACAATATTAAAAAAAAAAAAAAAAAGTACAAATTTCCTTGTTAAAAGAAATAATAAATAAATAAAAGATCTGTTTGCATAGATAAATCTCAACTAATGATGAAGGCGAGACACATTTCTTGTCAATGCAAATGTCGACTCAATATAAATTCACGAATCTTTTCAGACGACATAAATGTGACGTGGAATGAAAGACTGATTTCACAAAACAAAAACATTCCCCAATAAAAATTTGATGACATTTGTGACAGATTGCCAAATCGCTCCATGATTCCATCACGCCTTAATTCCTAAGAACGAAAATAGATTGTAAACACTTTTCATTCGTCTATCCTTACAGGAGTTTATTCCGCCCCATCTTTACATCATACCAATTCGATAAATTTTATTTGCTGATAAAATTTACATCGGCAGAATTTCACAATTTATTGACTTCGACTGTATACCGAATGCCTATTAGGCTCTGGTTGTGACAATATCCTGTCGAAATTCCTTCAATTGAAAGTATTGAAATTCAAGTAGAAAGGGATGTTGTAAAATTCAGTTCCAAAGAGAGCTAACTGGGATCTCCTTTACCCTTTCTAACCATATTAAATTATTGTATGAAGGCTTCCAAAATGTTTAGAATTTCACTTATTTAAATTTAATAGAATTGTTTAGGTAAAATGCGATTCAAATAAAAGATCTAATTAACAGCTTCTTTTGAAATTTGAGATAATCTGGTATAAAATAATTGGTTCTTAGGAAACTTCTTGGTAATTACTCACAAATGGAACGTACATTTTTTAGTATAGGATTTTAGTTGAGTTATTGCTGATACAAATCCAATCCCGCCCAAATTTTCGGTGTTTGGTGGATCGAGAAATGACATAATTATCCTTTCCAGACTCACTAAATTTATTTAAGTCTATTCGCCGACACCGGTCGTAGCCTGCTTTCGACAGGCAGCCCCTACTTATGTAAATGATTTACATAATATAAAAGATATGCTTTGGACAGCTCCCGGTCTTTTCCCATTTACAGATCTAAAATTGGTTTTGTATAACAATTTTTACTTGTCCCTATGGGGTTGCTGTCTGCTATACTGGTGTACCTGCCCGTTGGCCTACATCATGAAACTGGATTTTATTCAGCCATCGTCCTGTCATGCAGACCATGCTTATAATATACTTTTAGAATAATAGGTGTAACTTTTTCTGATAAAATCTATCAGAATAAAAATTTTCTTTATGATCCTCCAAGGCTTATAGTGGGGTCAGAAATGTATACGACTTCAGAATTTAATCTTTGTTATAGCAAGTATAAATTAAGGAATAAAAAAAAATTTATACTACTGACCCTATTCATCGAATTAGGACCAATAAGATTTTCCCAATGTTTTGTGTTTTTTTATCAAAACCAGATAATATTAGAAATATAACATAAAGAAAATTAATATTTTTAGATTACCTATTTATTTATTAATATGTATATAATTATTTTATTCCTTGTATATATCAATATTTTGTATGGCCACCCTTAGATAATAACCCTTATGTAATAACTACCCTTATTCTGTCTGGCATACTTTCTATACATCGGTCTTATCAATTCTTTAATGTCGCAGCTATTTTGCCATACTTTGATAATATTTTCTTTCAGGATTTGTGTCGTATGATTAGGAGAGGAATAAACATGGACTTTTAAGAGATTCCAGACATTCTCTATAGGATTAATGTCGAGAGAATTGTCTGGCGAAGGACGAATCGGGATATTGTGGGTATTTAACAGGTTTTGAATGGATCGAGCGCGATGACAGGGTACGCCATCATGCATTAAGGTATAGGATATATCAGGGAAATACAGGGAATTAAAATGGAATAGCAAAGTTGTCTGGATCATTTGCTCGTACTTGTCCTTATTCATTGTCCCGTGAACAAAGAGCAGCGGTTCAGGTCTCTTGCTGGAGATACGAGACCATATCATTGCGGCTGGTGGGAGCTTCACTGTCCTCACGACACAATCTTTATAATATCGCTCTGTTGGCCTCACTTGAACAAATAGGTGGCTCTCCGCCACAGCTTCAAATCTGCACTTCTCGCTAAATATCACCTAAATGGATCGGAATAATAGCTTAAGAAATGTTAATTACTTTTTTCCAGTCATCCACAGAATAATTACGATGAGTTCTTGTCCATTGCAGCCTGACTCGTCGAATTTTTTTTTTTTTTAGCTTAGGGTTCTTTACAGGTCGCCCCGATTTAAGGTTAACCTCGTACAAGCGCCTCCTTAAAGTCATTCTCGACATTTTAATCTCTTCTTGCTGCAGGTCTTGATGCAAGCTTCTTTGAGATACGAAATGCCTTTCATAAGCCTTTATGACTATTCTACGGTCTGCTCGTGCGCTGTTGTTTTTCTTCTATCACGATAATTTTGATGCTTGTTGCTTGCAGGTTTCTGATTTTTCTTTGATGTTTTCGATATTCTCATTACCGTTTGGTGAGATACCATCTCTCTTCTAGCGATTTCACGAAAAGAAAATATTCCTGTTTTTAGCAAAGCAATTATAGCTGATATTTTTTTCTTTTCTTTTTTCAGTATTATGTCTTTACACACTCTCATTTTGGTCCTTTTAGCAAATTTTTACGTAACTCAGCGTACTTTTCAAATTTCCGCAATTTCACAAAGTAAAACCTCTCACGTTTTCAAAAAAAAAAATAACTGAACACAATATTCACCTAACTTACAAATGAATGCTTATGAAATAACGACTTTCGTGCATGTGTACATCACCTAGGTTCGCTATATTAAACGCCAGGTGAAAACATTTTTGTCGTGATAGGCAGGTAGAATCTTATTGATGAATTTCTTTAAATACTGTGATTCTACCACATTTAGCGGAAGATAGCATCCGAATATAAATCTTGCTAGTGCATCATTAATGCCCTCCTCTTCTTTCAGGGACAATTTATCTATATATGCAGATACCTTCGTTTCTTTTCTCTTGTGGCCAGATGAAGATGGCCTTATATTCCTTACAGATGGAGATGATGAATAGAAAGATGATGTGGAGGATAACTGCACTCAGCTTATATTTAATGAACTAAGTGGAGATACAGAAGATGTAGAGGGAGGAATCATCTCAGAAGCAAGCTGTTGAACACCTTTTTGGAACGAAATCACAACTGGTCGAATAGAGCTGTCTTCTGTTTCTGATAACATCGGCACAGTCATTTGATCTTGCTCTTGGATCTTAAATATTAAATTTCTTAATCAGAAAAATGTACTTTAAATTGATAATATTATATTAAACTTATTACAGTGTTATCCTTCTCAACAACGAATATATTTTAATCACCAAGCTTAACAAAGCTTTCAGACACTTTATTGGCATTGTCATCTATAATAAATGAAATCGTGTCGGATCTGGCATCTATAATACTTGTTGCTAACTTACACACATTCCTAAAGGCAGGTGGAAGTGCAATGATTTTGGTTTAAATATATCAGAGCTGCTGTAAATAAGAAGAATTATTACCTATGTGCCCTTAAACGGGAAGACAAGTTTCTATTACACATAGAGCATATTGCAATATGTTTTTTATTTGGTTTTTCCAAAACAAAGTTTAGTTCATCAAAAGCACTATTTTTAGATTTTTCTGCAGGTATTTTGAATTGCACAACCTCTTTCAAAAATAATAAAATACACTAAACAAAAGTTGATCTTACTTTCTCGAGAACTCACAAGTGACAGCAGCTGTATACGTTGTATGCGTTGTCTACATATTGCCTACATTGTTTAAATTGTTTACCTAAAAATGTACGGAACCCAAATCTACGAGTAAATGCCCATCACTGATCTTGGATCTCGACTGAGATAAGGATATTTGTTCTGGGTATCGACTAAAACAAATACTACTTACTAATACAACTTTGCTTTGGGTCTCGACTGAAGTAAAGTATCTTGTTCCGGGGAATGACTAGAACAAGATAATCACTAACTATCTATTTACCAACGCCATAAAGTCGATTCCACATTTTTAGATTGGTGAATATGTTTTGATTAACCTAGTCATATTTAGTAATTTTATTTATACATATGTATATATGTACATACATTGATTCCATTTCGGAAAAGTGAATTCCTTTTGAAGTTATCATAATTTGTTTTTAATGTGATCAACAGATTTTTTTGTTGGCACTTGGTGAAACCTCATTTTCAATTAAGGAAAATTAAAACACTTGTTATGTTTCACAGAAAATATATAAAATGGTTTATTTATTTAAATTTATGCCTAACGCGTTTCGATCTCAAAGATCATCATCATCTAATAATTTGTTTTATTTAAGTTGATACATAAGTGAGCTTTTTAGTTATTAAGTGACATAGTCGACATTATAAGTGTTTTAAGTTATATTCGTAAATGTGGAATTTCTGAAATAAATTTCTTTTTTGAATTTGGAATAGTGTATTAACTTTGGCGTATTGTGAAATAAACCATTAACTTTAAATATTCATTGGCGTTATCACTTACAGTCCCCATCCTTACTTATATTTTTTTTTTTAGTATTCTCATTGGACAGAACAAATGGCATATTTTAATTACGGGGCAAATAAAAAAAAATGCTGCTATAACTTACATATTCTAATTCATAAAAATATTTCGGTTCAACTATTAAATATAATTAAAAATCAATTGATATCAATTGAATTAAAACTTTTTTCCTTCGATGGACTTTTCCAAAAATTACAGTTCATAGTTATCAGCTTCGTGGTCAATTCGTGGGTTACAAATAAAATTAGATTAGTATTCGAAAAGTTTTAATTTATCTTTAAATGAAATAATTAACACTTTTTACCTTATTGTAGTAAAAAGGACTCTTGTACTTCAATTGTTATCGGCTGTGGTAGGTGCTGTTCTCTTTTTCCTGAGAATTATTTACAACATAGAGCAGTAATGAGAGACCCATATTTGTTTACTTACTGTTATTAAACAAAAACTATTATATGAGTAGCTTCCTGATTGATGAATGATAAAACATTTTGTAAAGCTTTATTCAGTAGAGCATCAAAAGCTTTGTTTTCAAAACTGAAAAGCTGATCGTTTTTCATATCTATGTACTACAAAAATTAAATTAAATAACTAATAAACAAACTATTTTTTTTCAAGCTTATATCCATCTATGTTTGATGTATTCCGAAGTGCAAATATTATGAGCTATGTACATATGTATGAAAAAAAAAAAACAATTTTATTTTCAATATATCACTTTACTTCAATAATTTGATCAGTTTCTGCTTACCAGTTTGCAAGAATTTAATAACAAAAATGATTTTTTTCTTTTACATTTCCCTACACAACGATCCGACACCACTGAATACACTGATATGATTTCTAAATTAATTTAATTAATGCAGGTATAGTTATGGTTATCAGCAACTATAGTATAATAGTCGCCAGTTGCTATACTTAAAAAGCTATTATAGTCACAAGCAACCATGAATATAGTTGCTTACACCTATGTTTTTAGATTCCAACTATAGTTTTTGTTTTTTTTAATACCTAAAAATTTGTTCTGATGAATAACTGTTGGCCTCTATATAATTTTGCCGACAAATTTTAACTGTAAACAATATAAAACACTTTAAACTGTATCATAATATATGTATAAAATCCAACTCCAACTCCAAATCCAACAGGTAGCTCTTAATTGACATATTTACACAAATTTTATCTCACTTATCGTTTTCTAACATTTCTTGAGTACGTTATATAAAAATTACCATAACAGAACATCTTTTTACAAAGCGCAGCTATATTGTTCAATATTTTGATTGCTGGGTCTAACTTTATGTATTATCACAAGCATTTTCTCTATCCCCATTATAAGATAAATTTTTCACATTAAAATCGCTGGTAAAATTTTGACGTATGCTAATTTGGAGAAAACAAAGTGACAGATGTCTAAAAATTTTATCGCTGAAAAACTTCAAATTGTTTATAAAGTTTAGATAAATGTTTCTACAATTTACAATTAAAAATTGACTTAATTAATCTGAAAATTGTCAAAAGAATTTAAATCCTTCAATAAATTAAGAAAAAAATTTTCAATTAAAATTAAATTCTTCAAAAAGTTAAGAAAAAACAATGTAAAAAATGTCACAGAAACAGGAAATGTCATACGCGCATTAAAATGTTCAGTAAAATAAGTGGAGACATACAAAGCGCCATCTATCTTAAAATAGAGAAATATTCATTTTTTACCAGTAAACTCCGTACTGCACTAGAAAAATCATCAGTAAAAGTTTTGCTTGCGTTTTTTCCAGCGCTAAGATTTGTATGGAAATTTCACATTTTACTCGAACTCGATACTAGGCTTAAGGGTTTAATATTTTTACATCATTTTAGAATTACAATTTTTCGGCATGTACGTGATGAAATTCAGCTGTTAATTAAAATTACTGTGAATATCATCATAGATACTTTTAAAAAACATAGACCGCTCCAGAAATAAGCACTATTTAATAACTTTAATTAAATATTAAAAAATTTTAAATTTTCACTTAGGTGGTATTAATTCATAAAGGTAACATTACATAATTTAGAAATGTTATATACCTAAAATGATGAATTTTCTTCATATAAAAATTAAACGGAAGTCATATATCTGCAATTCAAAAAATTGGCTTAACCGATATTTTCATTTTATCTGCAATGCACAGATGAATAAATGGCGGCTAGTACTTAAATGAACAAATAACTATAATAAAACTTAGAGTAGTTTTACATAAACTCTGGCTGTATTATATTAACTTAATGACCCTTATAAAACTTCTAGAAATATTATATAAACTAAAGGAACTACCATGCCTCGAAAATGGTCCTTATATACTCTTTAGTCATAATATGTAACCTTTGGTAATGTTATATATCTTATAGTGACAAAAAAAAGACGTTAGAGTTCTTATATACCCTTTTGTTATTTTGTGTTAAACAAATAAAAACAGTTTTAAAATGGCTCTACTCGACACTAAAAGTAATTTGTTTTTATAATGATCACCGTAGTTACTAAAGCGCCACCAAAAAATTTTAGGATATTTTATAGTGGGTATATGTTTTACCGAAAGTTCCAAATATTTATTAAAGTCACGTAAATTACTGAATGTTGTCGAGTTATATCAGGGTAACCACGGATACCGTAATAAACACTTATTACCAACAAGTTATATAACATGGTGAATAAAACAATTATGTACGTTCTAGTAATGGTTACTCTAAGTTATATGGACCCGTGATTGAAACATTTCCATCACCAACTTATAAAACCTTTAGTGACTTACTTCCACGATAACCACTAGTAACCTTAAAAAACTTTAATATAACTACGTCAAAAATTGGAAATATTATAAAACACTTATATAACCACTCAATTTTTTATATAACTGAGTAACCATTATATACCCCTTATAAAACTACCCATCACCTTCAGTCACCAAAAATTGGAAAAATTGTTACTTGGGATGGGCACATGAAGACTTTTATGTTCCATTTTTTATGCTATCAAATTATCAAAAAAAAAAAATATTAGAACTATATTTAATATGGAAGTTTGATTATAGCAAATTCAATGACACCCAGAAATATTATAAATTTGTATAAAATTGGAATGATAGTTAAAAAAGAATATCGTATATGAATGTTGCGGGCATAGAATGACAGCGAAGACTTTTGCGTTTATCTCTTATATGACTTAAGTTACTTTGATTCATCACCCATTTTCTTTATTCACGAGAAAGGAGAAATTTTCAAAGATGTGTGTCCACTTCAGAAATTTTTATCCAATTGGTTATTAAAATGGAAATATCATGTATATGAGGCTTTTATTCCTCATTTTATTTCCTATCAAAGATATTTAAAGCGTTTCCATTTGAAATTTCATTGTATGGTAACATAAGATAATGAATAGTGGTCATTTGTATCAACCGTTTTTGATGCAAATTGTTGTAGCATATTCTCTAGTTGATTGAGAATTTCAGTGTTGCCACTTTGGCTACAATTGTAGCATATGACTACTTTGGGCAACGTTTGGCTATCATTATTTATGCTGAAAAAGGAACCGATTAAGTTATGATGTGATTAAAAATTCTATTCTACCTAAACAGTATATATTATAGAAAAAGCCAAGTTTACAAATTTGTACCCGCACTGAAATATTTGTGAACAATTTTTACATTGATAAAATATAAAAAATAATGGATTTAAGGGAGGTTACCACTGACATCTTAAAAAATACGAAAAGTTAATACAACTTCGCGTCAATTTTGTGAGTATTATGATGATAAAATTGCATATAGTTTGAGAAAAAGCATAAACTTAGGTACTGACGTGTCAAAAATAGAGATTTCGGGGCTTTGTATGTATATGTAATTGGCTTTAGAAATTTGTCGAATTCATGAAATTTGCAAAGTTTGGTACATAATAACGTAATAATGGTACATCAATCAGATAAATTTGTACTTGAGTATGGAAGATCTTGAAGTGGAAGAGGAAGTGACGGAGGGAAAACTAGTAAAAAACTTTTGGATACTAATATATTTTCGATTGACAGTTGCTATTTTCAGAGACGAATAACTATCAAAATTATGACGTTATTTCAAAGAAAGTTCAATTTGTAACAAAGATCGAACCTTCTTTTGCTTATTTTGAAATACTCAAATTGAATAGTATTGTTTTTATACATATATTTTGCATACAATTTGGCGTTTTTAATTTATTTCATCACCGTCAGATGGCATAATATTTCGGAAAGCATTCGTTGGTTTTGAGAGCTTTGCGAGTTGTAGTCTGCATGCTCGGAAAGTGTATCCCGCCATTTTCTGCACCTATATGTGTGTAGATTTCGTGGAATATTTTAAGTTTGGTTGGGAGGCGAGAAATTTTTCTGGCATTTATATTTATAATATATTTCTTTATAAATTGTACTACAAATTATTTAATCATGGGACTTGATAGTAAAATTCGGTCCAATAATATTATGGAATAAAGAAGAGAAAGCTGAATATTGCTGCGTATTCAAATTTGTGTATATGAAAAGGAAATAATTCTATAAGGCCATTACACAGAAAATCGATCAATTTTGTGTAAATTTATGAATGGACTATCTTTCATTTTAATAGAATTTTACAGGAAGTGTGGCAATTTTGAAAATAGTAATTTTTTGCTACGATCCATTTATGACCGAGTTACGGACTTTTGAAATTCGAAAAATGTGGCAAATTCTGCTTAGTAGATGTAATTTGAAAAATTTTCATCTCAGAATGCACTTATCGCATCTGCATGAAATAAACGTTAAGCTTTGAGGTTTGCGAGAAAAATTAACCAAGGTGATTTTTTTGAAAATTTGGATATTTCGATTATCCCTGATTATCTTAAAATGTGCATTCCCAATATTTTTTTATTTTTGCTTGTATTTTAATCCCTAATGGGTTTTCGTGAAGCTGTAGAATGGAGAAAATGGAACTTCTTAAAGTTTGGATGGACTGATGGAGTTACTTTTTTAAATATATGTATATAATTTAGTAAACTGTGAACGAAAATTGATGAGGTGTGGTGAGTTGTCAGATTATATTCATTAGGGGTATTCACGGAATGCTGTATCAAAGAGTGTATCGTTGTAAAAGATGTATTTGATTACAACCAAGTAAAGTCATACAAGGCTTATGCATATAAAATGCATTACAAGGGTCTTGTATTTTTACATTCACAAATTGGCAGTGTAAACCGGGTTGTATAGTTGTACTTAGGTCAGATTGAATGTCAAATGTCAGGGGCTGCAGCGGGGGAGGGGATTGTCCTAGAAAAATTTCCGGTGTGCCAAATTCAAGATCCTTTTGAGGACTATCGACTGGTGCACTTATATTTTTTCTAGGTGGTTCTGGGTTGATTTAGCAGGGTGTTCAATTTACATCTACCCGCAGCATGGTTTTCCCCCACAAAAAAAGGTATTGCAAATTTATGAACCCAAAACATAAGTAATGGCGCATCAATTCATAATAGTATTTGAAGTTCAGAAATTAGCTTTAATTATTTTCAAAACGCAAACTGTTCTAGCGGGATGAGGAGGGGACCGATCAAAAAACGAACTTAGGATTCGTCTTTAGTTCGACAAGGCGTTTAAATTTATGGAAAAAAATGTTTGGAGTGGGGGTATTTTCGGGTACGGGGTTCTTACCCCCACCCTCCTCAAACCCCTAATATGACATGTGGAGTGTCTAATTTAAGCCCCCGCTGAGCTCTATCGAATGGCGTTTTTCAATTTTCAATCCGGTATACTCCACAGTATATTTTTTCCACCGTACAAAACTTGATTACATTTTAACTGAAAACCACTTTTTTACTTTGTCGGACCCTGCATCATAAGGGATGCCCCTCGAGAAAAAATTTTCCATTTAAATTAAAGGTAACAAAATTCTCTATCTATTAACATGTTTTTATTTTCAATTCGAGATATTTCCACACTGACCTTTTACATCCGAATTTCAATGTTTTTCCTCATCTGGGTCCCATATATACTACATATGAGTTATTTTCCATTTTTTTTTCGATCATAGGCATAAGTGTTCGATTACGAAACTTTTTTATCTTTACAAAAAAATTCCTCCGAACCACCGTTATTCCGTAAAGGTAAATTGTAAATTTTTACATTTTGTCATGGCATAAAGCGGCAAAGATTGCCGTAAATGTTGGTCGTTCTACTATTATTAACATTTCTCCTAAACTATTAGCCTGAGCCGAAAACTAATTGGAAATAAACGTTCCCAACAAAACAGGCTTCATTTTGTCCGCTGACATTATACTGAAAAAGTGTATAATTAGGTAGTAATAGTAGAAATAACAACTTGGGAAACAGTCAAAACAGTCAAAAGACCCTATAAAAAACCGGCATTTCCTTAATTTAAGCCGTTCTTTTCATAAATAGTTGAGATACTTTAATTTTTATCTCAGTTATTTTTCACCGGATGAAGTATGCCAGTATATTCCTTGAAGTATCCAGATAACCCTTTTCTTGAGACTTGTCGCCCTAAATTCACTGTTTTACTCTCAAATTGAAGATATCGGATCTAACGTGAGCACTAATTTGGAAAATTTAATTTTTCTATTATTCATAAAGTTTTTTAAAACGAAAATTCGGAGCCGGAACTCCCAATTTTTGACTTCACGTAAATTTTTTGTAAGAAAAAGTGGTATATTTTTTCTATTATATCGTAATCTACAATCTAGTCGATTATCTTTTATAGTCAAAATTGAATTGAAAATTCTACTAGACATAGCTCAACCTGGAATTTCTGTTAGTAAATTCAAATCTATTTCTCGAACGTAGTTCTTTGGTTATCTAGTTAATAGAGTGATTAAAAATGGCAAAATTATATGGTACATTACAACTCAGAATTCTCGGAAGAGTTTTATTTGATTTAGGTACTAAAATAAAATTTTCCCTAGCAATAAATGGTGCTAGACAAATTACAAGGTAAAGTGTCTGGCCAACAACACAGAGTGCATATATTTGCCTGCTCGTCACATAGAAACATTTTATAAGTTCAAAAAAAATTCTATGAAAACTCCTACAGACAAATCTAAAATCTCGCCATACCTATGCGATCCTACTGCTGTGCAGATGCCCGAAATCTTTGGAGTACAACCCAGCGGGACCAGCCTGACCAGGTTCAGGCCTTTCACGTGAAGGTTGTGGAAGCAGTTAAACTTATAGTGCAAATATATGAAAGAGCCAAAAAATTGTCGATCCATTCCACATTAATCCTGTAAGAAACTTAGTGGAAGGTGCAATGTACTTTTCAAGCTCATTCTTGTTTTGCTAAAGCAGTAAAACCTTAGTGCAAAAAATGAAAATGCCGAACAATTTTTGATCCGTTTCAGATTGATCCCGGAAGAAGTTTGGTGGAATGTTAATCGCATGTTTTCAAGTTCATTCGTCATTTGTTTGTGAAACCAAGCGCACGCAGATTTATTTTCGCTCACAGAGAGTCCACTGAGGAGGAATGCATACCCATTCCTTCCAATGAAGCTTGGAGGAAGCACACGAAACAGCTTGAACTGCTTCCTCCCTAGGACATGTCTGTAAAAAGTCCTACAAAGCGTCCAATGAAGAGACATGCATCCTCGTTCCTTCCAAGGAAGCTAGGGGGAGGCACACGAAAAAGCTTGAACTGCTTCCTCCCTGGGACATGCCCGCAAAAATTTCCTATAAAGTGTCCAATATAGAGACATGCATCACAACTTGCAAGGAAGGCATCCGGTTTGGGTGATGGTATGATTCTATTTCCAGCTGGGAATGCACACGAACACTACAGCATCATATAGCTTTACATGTACATATAGTGATTTGTTTCAATTTTAAAATTGCATACTTCTATGCGTTTATATTACACAGTGCTTTTGCGAACAGAAATCGTGAGCTTTTTTTTTTGTGGTAACCCCCCTTAAGACAAATTTTCAGTTAATTACTGCTTGGGGTTATATTTATATAAGATTTTAAGTTTTATATAATTTTTTTACATGTTGCTACTCAAACCACTTTCGGGATATGCTAGAAAGATTTTGAGTAGCAACACACTCCCAACAAAATTTTTAGTCCTCCATTTCGAGCCATTCAGAAAAACAAAAATGTAAAAGAATTTCTAAAATATTGATATTTAGAGCTTCTGAGGATTCACGGAATGAAAGTCGCGTATATGAATCACGGGAACTCTCACGAATCCGCAAATATAAACTCATTTGGCTGGAATTTTGGGAACGCTTTCTTCAATTCATGCATTTAGCAGATCTTTTAACTATTGTGGAAAAAAACAATTATTCTTTGTAACACTATTCCCTTCACTTTTGATGAGTACAAACCAAAATAAAGGAGATTTCGAAGATTCATAAGTATGAAGAAAAAACAAGAATTTTAAGTTCTCTTCATAAATTCCCCTATGATGTTTTAACTAAATACTGTTTTAGTATTACATCAGTGGGGCGAATGAAGCCTGTTTTGGTGGAAACGTGCGGCAGGACGTCAAGCAGAGAATGTTCCAATTTGTGAGAGCGGGTTGTAATAGAACGATCCGCCATAGAAAACTTTTCAATATATGATATGCGCATTCTTTCTGTTAGATGTTCTTTGATTTAACTGATGGGGCAGTTAACGGTCACCCCAACATTGTTGGATGACGCATAATACGATTATTCACTTGCATTTTTAAAAAAGTTATTTCATTTAGAAATTGCTTTTTTAAAGAATTAATTTCACATGACATAACTGATAATTTGTCGATCAGTGTATCGAGAGACATATTAGAACAACCGGGGCACTTCCAGCAAATGCTAGCACTTGACTCAATCAGCTTATAAAATGCTTCATCTACTTTGGCACAGCACCTGTGAAAAAAAGGAAAATAAAAACCACATTTAACTGTTATGTCAAATCATAAAAAAGGAAGCAACAATAGAAAAGAAAAAAAAAACTTTTAAATGTTTTGAATAGAAGAATTGATTAGAACACGTTCGCACTCTTCCACAGCTCACTGGGACTGCAAAGATGTATATTTGAAAAATGTATCAGGAATAAGTAAGGCTACTCACAACAATTAATGGGTAATTTTCCGACAGTACGCTTTACACCATCGCCACATTTTCCCTTTATGGATTCGATTATGCAAGCCATTTAATAACGAAAATGACGGTCGCCTTATGAAATAGTATATATGTTCAAAACCCTCGATATACCCAAATATGAAATACATTTTGTTTGAGAAGTATGCACTCATTTACCATTTTCATATTCCGAAATAAGTGTGATTTGAATATCAGTCCAATTCTGTAAAAGGAAATCGAGTGTCTCAGTAAATACGCTTTTAAAGTATAATAAACTGGATAAAAAAACAACTAGCTTAATATGGGAATTTCTTTTTTTATTTTTAATCGAAAGACCAATGATGTGTTTATCTTCAAGATTGCGATTTAATTATAATATACGTTGTCTTGGCCACCCTTCGCTGCTGTCAACCGGAGCTGGAAAGAATTAAAAGATGCCCTGTGAATATATTCAAAATACTCAATGGATGTTGTTAATTCTTTCATACACTCAGTCCGCCCAACACTCCCGTAGTTAAGTCGACATTCTACTTAGCTTTTGGGACGCACGTACCGCCTCCAAGGACTGGACGACATTCGTCCCCTTGCGATACATCCACTCCACACACAGCCAGGGTGACATACACCCTTTTTGGCGACATACGCCCACATCCAAACTTGGCGACATTCGCCGATCTGAGCAACAATTGCTCCACACACATTTCTTCGCTCTTTCTCATACACACAAAGCATTTAATTAGTCACACTCTAATTCATTTCCCTTTAAACTATTACCTACACTAAAGCACCCAACTTAAATCTCAGTCATCCACACTTCACTGTATCACTCTGTTTGCGCTAACACTATTCGACTGACACCGCTACTCATTTTTATTTTATGTTTTCCCTACCAGGCCTTGCTCTACTTCTTAGAAATATCCTATTTTGCCTCACCTTTTTAATATGATGGCTCTGGCTATTCTTCCTTTGAAAAATAGCCGCCCGCCAACTGCTAAAATCCTACTTTTTCTACCCTTGCCCATTTTCCTAGAACAATTCTTACCTTTTTTTATTGCAGTGGCTCTGGTTATTCTTTCTTTGAAAAATAGCCGGCCGCCAGCTGCCAGAATACGATTTTTGCTACCCTCGCCCAGAATAATTCTTAATTACTTAGCTACTATATTTACCTTAGTGTAACAAGTAATCATTTCTTACAATCCTTCATATAAAATTTGTAGTGTCCTCGCTATTCCCCACTCTAAAGTGGGTTGAAATGCAATTGAACATATCAAAAATAAGCTAGGATTCCGTAAAAAAAAAAAATTTAACTAATATAACGATCGCAGTTATAAAAAAAAAAAAAAAACTTAACTAAGATAACGCTCTCATTTATACACCGAACTTGAAATATATTATGGTATATATAGCGTTGTGTACGTACACAAATTAACTTTGTTTGCATTTTACTGATACAAAACAAATCTAGAATGCTAGCAACTTATTAAATTCGACTCGATCAACATAAACAGTTTGTGATTGTTTCTATGTGGTGGAAACTTTTGCATAAATCTAACCCAGAAGGCCTTCCTGTGGAAGGTATGCAGAAAGAATCGAATTATTAGTAAAAATTCCAAACCTTCCCAGGAAGACATATGCGATGCATCGAAATGCTACGAAATTTGTGAAGTATCGTTAGTTATTGACTCATGTTTTACTGCGTAGTTTTAATATGTATAATGGATAATTTCATATTGAATGTGGTGCTTAAAGTATTCGGACATGTTAAACGAACGGTTTAAAGTTAAAGTTTAAAAAAATTATTGGAAGAAAAATAAATTTTTAAGGCAAGTGTTTTAAAATAAAAATACTGTACTGAAACGTTTTTAATACATTTTTTTTATGTAAATTTCATATAATGTTCGAGGGGACTCTATTTAAGTGTTTGATAGCTAAGATGCAGACAAGCAAAATATTATATGGAATGCTACCTTCTGAGTTTAAACTTATCTTCACGGTGTGTATAACGAGAACAGGGTGTTGATGGAAAGAGCAAAGAAACAACCTGCCGCCGATATAACGCAACTAAACAGTAAATTAAAATTAACGAATGTATAACAAAATATTTATAAATATAGAATGAAATCACAAAATGGGGTTTCGATTTTATAATAGTTAAAAACTCCTTCCGCTTTTATCACATATAATGCCATTAAAGTCACTCCCACATCATGCCATCAGAATCAATTTCATAACATGCCAGCAGAACCACTTCCGCATCATGCCAGTATAATCACTTCGTAAGAAGTTTTACACAAGAGAAGGCTCCAATGACATCGCAATATAAAAACGAAATTAACTGGGAAACGAGGATTCATTCATCCAAAACTTCCAAGGAAGGTCCCCTGCATGCATGCTATATGCTTCTTTTTCCAACTGGGATACTTATCTCAAACTTCGATAGTTTTATTTTCAAATGCATAATTGTGAGCATTACACTCAAAATATTGCTTCACTTACAGTGATTAGCCTATATTAAATTATGTTATTTTTCGTGAATGTAGTTTGCTGGTATGTCCTTTACAGATCTCAAAACAGTTAGTAATTTCCTGTTCTGTAAAATATTCGTGCATGTAATTTTATTGTGCTTCCTGGCTTGGAAATAACTAACTAATATACTCACATTGTCAAAGACCTTAAGAATTCTAACATAGATTTAAGAAATATCAACGACGCGTAATTAAGCTCTTTAATTACTTAGGAGATAAACTTTTCAGCTCAAAACGATTAGAGAAAGATTATCGCGTACATCAAAATCTTATGTATACAGTTTATTTACTTTTGTTCTTTTGATGGTGTTATGGCTTCCAAGAAGTAAATGTTCAATCCGAAATGAATGAATTTAGTTAAGGTATTTAGAAAGGATCAATCCCAAGTCGTCCCTTGTGTTTTGTTCCTGTAGTTAAAAAACAAGCAATAAACATGACATCCTACAATGAGATGAGCCATTTATTGGATGTAGTAATCTAAACAAAGGGAACTGCTAATCCTCTTATACAAGTAAAAGCCGATACAAATATTTATACGTCATATTACATCGAATCTGAGATAAGTATTTGATTCGAGCGCTTAACTGACTTTCGCATGTCGTAGCATTTATAATTCCAATTCTAAGGATATAATGTTGTAAGCAAGCAATATTAAATCCATACTGCAAATGTTGGTTGTATAGCTTACTTGGATAGGATGAAAATAATTTTGGAAGAAGACCTCTTAAAATATTTAACGTAGGGAGATTAAAAATATTTTCCAATTTAGGAAATTTGCATTATGCATAATTTTTCGGGGTTCATCTCTTCATAATATAAAATCCAACATCTCTGTCGGCCTGTCCGTTACAACTCGAGAATCATTATTCTGATTTATATGATTTTTTTTTTTATTTTCTAGGTCCACATATATTTCCTTGCACTGAGTAATAAATTTGCAGTAACGATTTTACTGAATTAAGTCGACAAAAAGTCGTCCGAGTAGAGCCTTTTTTTTATCGTTACCTATAATTTCTTGGACATAATGTATTCTACAAAAAAGTTTGCGATAGCATATGTCTATTATTGACAGGTTGGTGAGGAATATACAGTATACTACTACTACATTTTTAAATTCCGTCAATCCATCATGCACAGGCTCATGCTCTTACTGTAAAAGTTCGCGCAACAATGATATTATTACCTTCCACAATTGTGCAATGGCACGCTTGTAAATAAACAACTTGATGAGGGATTATATTATTAACGGATATATAAATTGTGGAACCGCACCGATACCGGCGAAAAAGTCTTGATATCTAGAATACCCATGAAATAAAATAAATCAACACTTGATGTGACTTCAAATGTAATAGAATCATTATCACCATGAAAGCAACCCATCAAGAACTAATGTAAATCACAACAAAGTTAAAATGTCGCTTCGATAGATCCACGCCATATCATACCAGCAACAAATTCTGAAGGCAGAAGTATTTTACAAGCTCAGGCCATATGTCCACTCTCTTTACGACCATCAGCTCAAATAATCGAATGATCTCGTTAGACGTCAAATTCAATTATTATAAGACTCCCTCACTAGTGCAACTATATAATTTCTAACGATAATATCCTGAAAATCTGAGGATACTCAGAATAACCCAAAATCTTTTATTCACATGTGAACAAACATTGCATAACCGTCACTCAACTTTGATGTAATACATTTCCCCACGACACGATGTAAACAGTACGATTCCACATAAGCAATCAAAGTTCTCTTTCTGGGTCTGATTGGCACTTTTGATTGTTCGATGTTATAAGGAAATGCACTACAGCTTCCAACAAAAAACAGTTATTTTTACACAGGCATAAAATTCATTTCACTCAAGCTAATAAATCCTTTATTCACCCCAAAGGTAAGCCATGAACCTGACATTGGTGTGGAGTACTCACTTGGAAGACAATTGGAAGATAAATTGTGTATTCACAATAAGGTGTCCCTTCAGTGGGTTCCTTGTGACATGCGGATCATGGAGAATGAAAGGGCTGATCGTTTAGCTAGGAATGTCTCTGATTCTACGTTGCTCGGACCAGAACCCGCCGTAAGCGTTGCCATCTAAAGTATCGGGTCTCTCATCAAAGCGAATGTTCATAGAAAGCATCAGCAGAGATGGATAAACCTGAGTACTTGCAGGTAAACAAAACTGTTTCTTGATGGGACCAATAGGAATATCTTTGATTTTCTCATGGGGCTCTGAAGGAAAAAATGTAGAACTGTGGTTGGCATCATCACCGGCCACAGCTCACTTCAAGCTCATCTAACAAGGATAGGAGTTGTTTACAGACTTGAGTGTCTTTTCTGCCTGGAAGGAAAGCCGGAGACAACCCGACATTTTTGAGTGCCTGTCCGGCCTTCGCTCGGAGCAGGCTGGATACTCTAGGGTCTGCCTTTTTATCTGTAGATGAGCTGAAAAGCCTTTCCCACCAAGACCTGATGTCCTTCAGTAAGAGGACAGGAAGATTTTGTTGAAAGGGCTTCTTACCCTGACCCTGTCCGCCTGCCTAAAGAAAAAAAGAGTGAAGAAAGATAAATCCAACCAATGTTCAATACCAAGAAAGTATACCTTATTCAACACACTGATGAATTTCGTACACCTAATTAATTAATTAATGTAATTCAGACCAATTGTTCTGACTATAATCTCCATCCTTTAGCTACTTTAATCGCCTAAGTCTATCCATAGGACTCTGGTTTGTTCAACAATTTTTCGTTGGTCCCATTATCTTCCAGCAGCTGCGGTTTCTGCTTGGTAGTTCTACTAAATATGATTCCTGGTTCCTCTATATGCCAGCTTCATTCGAGGACCCCAATAGAGGGTTTTCTTAGACAGTAATAGTGCACAGGCAATTCCATGCAAATTACGAAAACTTTTACATAGATGATGCACTGTATGGCGCATCTGATCATCAGTCAACAAACAAGGCTCGAGATGAAGTGCATACATTCTTACACAAAGAAGCCTTTAAATTACGCTAATATCTCTCAAATTATCTAAAGGCTCTGTTTTCTCTGAACAAGATAAAGAATTAACATCCTCAGTATGATTGGCTACAGAATTCAAGACCCTGGGTATATGTTGGAGCCCAGTACGCGACAAGTATGATTCTAAAATCTGCCTGAGATAACATCGATCACAAAGAGTAACGCACTATCTAATATAAGTCGCTTGTATGATCCTTTAGATTGGTTGTCACCTATATAAATCAGCGCCAAAATAATTATGCAAAAACTTTGGACAGCAGGTTATGGATGGGATAAGGAACCTTCATTGGACCTGTTACATGGATGGTCAAAATACAGACAAGATCTTCAGCATTTAAACAATATGTACATAATTCGATGGACAGGTGTCACAAGATCTCATCTAGCTCGAATTGCATAGTTTTTGCCGTGAATATACTTATGGAGAAGCCGTGTTCTTTTCACGTTGCACTTGATTGCAACATATATAATATATTATTAATTGTTTCAAAAACCTAGCGGTAGCTTGTCAGTGAACTTTAGTCTGTAAGCCATCGTATGAACTTTATACATAAATAAATAAATAAACAAATTACACAAGAAATTAAATGAAAGGAGGACTTTCTAAATAATTCATATATGCAAAAATGGAGCTTGTTTTAAATATGGGTGGGTATTTAATCCATTTTGCTTCCATTTTCGTTCAAATGAAGCTAGGACGACCACATGAATTATTTTCTCTCAAGGACATGCCTATACAAATGTCCCATAAAGTGTCCAATGAAGAGGCATGCATTCTCGTTCCTTCGAAGAAAGCAAGGGGGTGGGGGGGGGGGCACAAGAAAAAGCTTAAACTGCTTCTTCCCTAGGACATGCTTGTAGGAATGTCTTATGAAGTGTACGATATAAGAGGCATGCATTATATCTTCCAAAGAATGCATCAGGTTTGAATGATGGTATGATTCCATTTCCCACTGGGAATGATGCGCAGTTATATGCCCGCGGGAAAATGAGCCTCAAGTTGTTTAGTATACAGATATGTGAGCTTAAAAGCGTATTTACCGTATTAAAACTCACATGTATATTTTAAGCAATATGAGTTTCGACATTCCTGCTGTGTATACCGTTTAAAATCATGCCTCACGAAACGGTCTACAGAATACAAGGTCTGTGCATTAATTCCGGATGTGCGCCATGTTAGATATCATTTCGTGCCAAAATGTTAACAAGATAGGTTCGAATTGACGGAGTGTTTTTATAAAAAAAATTATTCAAATATTCTGTATTATGTAAGTAATTGTATTTTTTGGTTAATTTAAGTTTTTATATTTATTTATTATATATGTGCTTTTATAAAATGAACTTAAAGACAATTGCTATATGTCCAGTGTATGCAGAATAGGTTTCGACCATTTCAGCAAAACTGTAACATAACAAATTCAGTCAATACTTGCATCTCCGTTAATATGCCTTGGTAGGTAATTATGTCATCCTTACCTCTTATCTCCAAAAATTTTACAGAAATTTAAAATTTGTCCTAAGCTAGGTACGACAGAAATTTCATTACAGTCATAAAATCATTCCTTTTTACCTTAAGAATTTATTACAGGTAGGTACCGTGTAAATGGTTTTATAGAACTTCGTTTCCTCACATTTTACCTGCGAATAAAGAATATTTAACAACAAATATTTTCAGGATGTAGATAAAAAGTATTTCCCTAATTAAACTGTTTTTCCTGTAATTCTATCTACCGCCTGGCTGGCGTTCGCTTGCATAAATTCCCTCAAAATATTAATTTTATCTATGAAGAGAATAATTTAAAATTCAATGTATCTTTAGAGTAGGTGTAATAAACGCACCTTTTAATATTTTTTTTTCCGTTTTCATTCCTTTTTGATGTTGAAAAATTTAGAAACAATACCCTGGAAACAGGTTTCTCAACCGTTAATAAGTATTGTATTTAAATATTTATAGTTCTAATAAATATTTATATACAATTCTACCCCTTCAATTGAAGATGGTATATTATTAATTAAGTCAAGTACTTAGCATTATATACATTTACATAATTAAGGAAAGTATAATTATTTGATTTGTGCTGCCAAAACAAGAGTGAGTCCGCTAAATACCACATCATTGCCTAGATTAGAAATTTGTGGTGGTGCCTTACTTACTCTCTCGTCAAATACTCGCTTAAAATGAAAACAATCTGAACATAGGCATGGACTGATTCTACCAGTGTGCTTGGCCGTAAAGGATCATCTATCTAGATATATGGAAGAGGGTTTCTACAATTTAGCAGAAGCTTGGGGTAATACGATTGGGTATCATGTAAGCTCTCAAGAAAATCCAAGTAATTTTATGACACGGCAACTAAATCCAAAGGACTTGAATGCATACAGCTTATGGTGGTATGGGCCAACTTGATTAGCTCAGCATTCCAGTCAATGGTCCTGTAATTCACCTGAACATCAGGGTAGTCTGGACTTAGAAGAGGGCAAGCAAGCTTCCATTCATGTTATGCAATTAGACATGTACGACTCCAATAACGACCTTGCATCGGTATCCTCCTCTATTTATAGAAAAGTTTCCTATGTAAGCATATATTGGGTGTTCCCTCCATGGTGGTCATTAGAACAGGAGGTGACAGGACTCACCTAACCAAGCTAAGAATTGTATGGCATGAGGGGTGGTTTTCGGAGTTTAATGTGATTAAGAGTTTCGGTGATTAAAAAAAAAGCCAGCTTTTCACAAAACACCCTGTATCTTATACAGTACGGGGCGTACGGTCGCCAAAAGCTCATTGTGTGTAAAACTTCATGGTTTTTCTAACGACTGTTCAACCAGTCCCGTACCCCTTTCCTCTTAGGATATTGGATATTCTTACCTGTTTTTTTTTTAGTTTGACCTCTTTTTTTACAAAAAGGTAGCTAACATAACTGTTTGTATAAAAAAATGTAGATTGTAGACCCTCCTCTTTAATTTGACCTATTTCACCATATGTACTTACTGCAACCCTGAATGCGTTATTAACTTATAATTAGACGATTTTGTTTTTAAATGACGAGTTTTCAGTCACCAGCTTAGAGAATATATGACCTTACGCCCTGTACTTTTTGAGACACCAGAAGTTTCATGAAAAACTAGCGTTTTTTTTCTTAATCACCTACTAACTCTGAAACGGTTGATATGCCCCCCCCCCCCTTTCAATACATATTTTCGTTTGGCTAGGTGGGTACTATTACCTGCCGCTCTACTGACCACCATGGAGGAAACTCCCTGTATATCCACTCCTTTTGGTCATGGCAGCGGAACACTTGGATCTTCGTATCAACACGGGGCGGACGAAATGTCAACTGCATATCATTCTTAACTACTATCAGTGATCTCCAATAGCTTAGTACTTTACAGATCACTGATTCAAAACGTCTATTATATTAAGTCATGCAAGTGAATCCATACATCTGAAAACTAAAAGCTTTGGGGGCAGTCTTATAACACTACTGCGCAACTGTGCACATGACTACCCCCAAAGCTTTTAGTTTTCAAACGTATGAATTCCAAAATGTTAAGATGCTTAAAAAAAAAATATCGGATATTTCTGCAATGCTAGTTTTTGATAGGAAAAAAATATTTGTTTAATTTTTAGTAATTCTTTTGCACTAACCATTTCCTGCAGTCGGCCAATCACAGTTGCAGAAGGTGAGCGACCATTCAGCAAAGATTCCTTAATTATAAAATTTCCAATCTAATCATTCTCTCATAACATCATTGGTAACTTATTCGGAAGTCTGCCTGGCTTCCAGTGGCGGAGGGCGCTGCGGGCGACCAGCAAAAGATTAAAAAAAAACGGTTTAGTTATGTGATATCATAAACGCTGATTTTCGGTGTGGCAGCAGGCATTTATGTTTCGGGCAACCCTTTCTTGGCATTGCCGTATAAACGCAAGAAAGATTTCCCCGATTTTGTACTTGTATTTGCAATTATTATGAAATCGCCCAAAATTTTAGTGCTATACGTCGACGCGACCGCAGGCAAAGTTTTATATGGTAACACCAAAAAGCCTTTGCCCGATTTAGCGCATTTTTGAAATTGTACGTTGACGCGAAACTGATCAGATGACTTAACAATGCCTAAAGTCTCTAAAGGTGTTATTGAAAGATCTCTAGAAATGCCAGAAATCTGCAAATTTTTGTGGGCTGATATCTGCCCCGCTGATTACACACAGAGCTGATATCCGTGAAGATTTCATCTGGCACAAAGTTGTCAGATAGTTTTCTGTCAGTTATCTGACATGCGGCTGTCTTTATCGATTACACGACCTGCTAGTTTTCATCTGGTAAAATACTGCTTTTATCTGGCAAAGACAACATAAACTAATGTGATGTTTATTGTTCAAAAATGATACTTCTAGAGAAAGGTACGCGGCTGCTTTTATTGTGTATAGTGCATTTTGTACAAGTGAAAAAGTGGATGTTGTTCTATTTCGTTGATAACTGGTCCATGTTGACTCCTGCTTCCTTCTCCGCTTCGCCTTGTTTTTATCTCCCATTTTGTTAATTACGTATATTTATGCTATTTATATACTGTATACTCCTGGAAGTATTATAATATAATACAAACCTTACATAAACTTGTGTCCTGCAGTCTGTTCTATACTCCTATCACTACATGCATAAAACTATTTTTTTAACAGGTAAATTGGACAGAAATCTGTTCAGTTCAAATATTTACTGGGAAGATTGGCAGACGATCTTGCAAAATTTGGCAAATAGAAAAGGTGGCTGATTAAACGTGCGGCAGACTTCTGAATATTTCTGAGTGCCAGACGTTGTCGCCAAATATCTGTGTATATATGCCACCGTGATTACACGTATCTACGCATGAAAGTGGGAACGTATCTGGCATTCTGCCAGATGTTAAGGAGCACCTTAATGATCTACATAAACGAAATGGACAGCTTTGATTTTTTTATATTTCTGACTGAATTATGTAGCTTATCTCCGTATGCTCGCTGTGATGATATTAGCAAAACGCAATGAAGACCAAGCTTGCATTGCAAGTTACAAATGGCTAAATTACCTTTTTATATTTATTGGTCTTAAGCGCTATATCATTGTTCATACCTAGAAGGACATATATATTGTTGGTTTACTGCGAAAACAAAATGACTCCAGTTTTTTAGTTTTGAGAAAATGTTGATTCAAGTTTGCAGAAATAAGATGCAATTTGGCTCACCCAATTTTTTATACATGCGAATCTACCCTTTATATGCGTAAAACACCTGTCTTGCTTTGGCAGTATGTAATAGGATATATTTTGATCACAGAGGTGACAGAGTTGCACATGACTCAAAAATACAGAATACCATAGTTATAAACCACAATCATCTAATAGACGAACCTTTTACAATCGAATTTTATACTGCAATGTTGGCTGCAACCTTTTCTGACAATTAATATTTGACAGGTTGAAGTGGCTCTTTCGTTCTTATTTTCCATATAGGTACATATCGTCGCTGTTTTTATTAAATGACAAATCTAGTTAGAAATCAAATGCCCGTTCTGTAATTAATTCTCAGTATCGTAAGTGTGTCTCTGAAATTCCATTATTGTAATATGTATATGCTGTTTAAAAAAAAAATCTTAAAATTACTTAAATGATTTTTAAAGCTGAATGGGAAAGATTATCCAGTATGATTAGAAATTTACGAATGCTGGTATTTCTCCTTCAAAATATATTCAAAATGGGTATATTTAACAGAACTGCTTGTTCTGTATGACTAAAAGAAACGAGAAAATCGAATATTCTAGATTGAATCCCAAATTTAAAGCATCATAAAATTCGCATTTCTCTATGCATAATGAGTATATGTCAGTACTAAGAAATAATATGCCTCTCTGAAATTGTTATGCAAACGATTATTATCCAATTAAAATACTTATTTAACCTTAATTTAACGCTCATTAAGAAAGCAAGAAATAAAACGGAATGGCATCGTATATCCAAATAAAAACTCTCAAGCACAACAGCATAATTTGACTACTTTGGAGACGACGTTCGTTCTAAAATAAAAAAATTCCTGATCTGTTTGCTTTTGTCTTAAGATGCATGCCCACCCATCTTTGTTCCTTTTTAAATGGAATGGTTCAACGAACCTAATAAAGTTAGAAGAATGTTCCATCAAGTCCAAATTTAGGGAAAATTTTAATTTGAATACAAATGCGAACATTAGTGACAACTCCTGTTCACACGAGCACCCACTTTGCATAATCAGATCTGAAGAACAAGTAATTCAACTTGAGCTAAGTAAAATTTCTGAAGAGAAAAATGCATAAGGAAAGCTGGAAATTGTTTATATGATTTGAATATTCTCCATTAAGTTTTATGGACTTCGTAACCTACACATCCTGAGGAGCTTTACCAAAATTTAGTTTTGAAGATTTCATGATGTATGCACATCTGGAGGTACCACAAATTTTAGCTAATTATAAAGTTTCCAAGCAATTTATACACCGGAGATATGGATTTTGCTAATTGTTAACGCGATTTGCATTTTATACGTATGAAATTGAGGTTATTGGTCCTTCGTTCCAAGGATCCTCAGTAAAATTTACTGGTGAGAAATTCCAAAATTAAAACTTTATTAAAGTTTCTAAGAAATGCTTAGTGTGTTGTGATCAGCAGTTAGGACTACTTGTAGAACATTCTTGGTGCATGCCACAACGATATCTGAAATGTAATTTTATACGCATTTGTTATACAGGGTTTATATATAAAAAAATTTCAGATAATAGGGGGATGATACTCTTTGTCAATATCGAAAAGAAGCAAATATACATATTTTGTCACCTTGTACGACCTTTAAGTTCACTCATTTTGAAGAGATAAACCACATTTAAACCCCAAACAGAGCTGACCCGTCCGCTCCGGCTGTCAAAGTAAAACATTCAGAGTATGTATGTGAGTGAACTGGTTCGTAGCATCTAAACGGATCATATCGTACGGATTGGATCATAATCAGTTGAGTGAAACTGTTGCGGAATGAAATGAACTATATATTTCGTAAGCTTCCAACATTGAGACACCATATGATATGTGATTTACATCTAAAATAGGATAAATTGTGACAAATAATATTGGCCCAATTAAAAATTCAAACTACTTATTCAAAAATTCAAAAATCATTCCAATCACAGTTCATTTAAATAGTTTAAATACAACAGACCTGTAAAGTACTTAAATACTTACATTGGTACTTAAGTACTAGTATCAGTACCAGTACTTGGACTTGTACTTGAAAATTTTTAAAGTACCAGTACCGGGACTTGTACATGAAATGTTTTTAAGTACCAGTACCGGGACTTGTACTTGTACTTAAAATATTTCAAGTCCAGGTACTGGTACTGTACTGGTACTTGTACTTGGAATTTTACAGGTCTGAAATACAGTTTCAAAATTTTGAACTTCTGTATTGTAATGAGAGAACAGAGCTTAACTTCTCAAATTAAACTATGGGGAATATGGATGTGTTCAGATCAAGATTCTGAAGATAAGCGCTCTGACATTTCAATAAAAACCATCAGGCTGGCGCTTAGTTTAGTATATTAAAATCAGGAAATATTGTATTGTCATCAAATCGTCAAAACATATGAATCCTACGGAAAAAGCCATTTAAATTTTATCTAATTTGCAAATAATGTATTGCAATCAAGGTACACAAAACCAGATTCAGATTGGATAATATCTGAAGTTTCATTGTATTATATAAAAGAGGTATTATATCCTACTTTGATGGAAAATGACATCATCTTTCCAGTCATTCTGCACGTTGATAGTAATAGGATACTCTTAATTTATCTGAGTATCATGGATCAGCAGTTTGTACAAATGAAAATGATAACAGAAACTTTCAGACCGTCTCTAAAAGTAATAATGCTCCCAAAATTTACGATATTATTAGGATAGTAGAGCTCGAGATAAAATCTCAATTTTATACAAATGATCGATGTAATGGCACGTATTCAGAAGACTTTCTATTGCTATATAAAATCTATCAAAAACTAAAGACAAGTCCTATTGGAAGCAAATTTTTATAAAATATATATTATTATGATTTCAGGATCAAACTTCTTGCAAAAACAAAAAAAAAAATTCTCAAAGCTCTTGCAGCAGATGACTTTATTTTGCAAACTCATTACGTCTTTAATTTGTAAACTGGATAGAAATTCATACTTTCTACATTAAAGGAAGTTGCTGTTTTTTTCTGTAACAAAAATACTAATTTAAAAGTTTTTAGTATAATTTTAACGTTTTTATTTTTACAGAGAAGCGAAACGTCACGATTGTATGTTCATATTTAATATTGTGGATATTCCAATATTATGAATTGACGGTGACGATAATAATGCAAACACAGATTTTTGGAACCTTCCTTAGGGTCATAAAAATACCAACAAGAAAAGCAAATATAGCTTCAAATATTTCTCAATGCCTCTCTAGAAATCAACACAACTAAAAAGAGAAAAGTGTTAGTGAACAACTAAACAATGAAAGAAAGGAGGAAAAGCAAACGAAAAATTAAAAATTTAGAAAAAACTCGGATTGAAAAGCTAAAGGAAGATCGAAGAATTGTCAAAACTACTATATCTATGCCTGATTATTGATGAAAGAAATTGAAACATTAAATAAATTTAATAATAAAATATATTAAAAAACTTTTGAAGTAAATAAATTGCAGTAAAAAGTAAAAATTTTTTTTTTCTTTCTCATTGATACAGGGTGTCCCAAGAAGCAGTGTCAAACGGAAGGCTGGATATGTAGCACCCTCATGGTTGCCCGAATCACCACCGTGTATTTTATACGATTTTGTGTAGTTTTCAAGTTATGATTTCTTTTTTGTTATTTTTCACCAAACTACTAATTCGAACACATTTTTAGTCATACTGACTTGAATAATTGAGATACACAAAAGAAATTTTTAAATTCCATTAAGCTCAAAATAATAAAATGTACCAAAATCTTTGAAGGCGATTTAAAAAAAAAATAGTAACATAATTTGTTCACCCAAATCTATTTAAAAACTTCCGCATTTCATTGGCTATTTACTGTGTAAAATTTATTGAAATATCTCTTTTGTACCATACCTAGAATTCCGTTCAAAACGTACTAAGTCTTTAATCTATTCGAACTGGGGAATTAGATTTTTAGCACCTTTGATCGGCTCTCACTCGGTGGGGTTATGTCCGATCTGAAAACTGGTTTGATTGTTTACCTTAGCTCATTACCAGTTAAAATTCGCAGAAGAGACTTTTTTCTCTGAATACTTTTAGGATGGTAGCTGGGTTATATGTGACCAAAGTGCATGAAAATGGGTTCTCCTGCGACAAAAACATCCCGAGAAAGTTTCCTGAATTAGAAAACAAATACACCACCCGATAGTACTAGGCGAGACCTCTTATTTTATATGCAACATGCCGTATTGGAACCGCGGCCCTCAAAGTATCCAGAGAAAAAAGAAAGTTGAGCTAAATTGAAAAAAATCAGCATTTATATCATTTATTCAAGTCATTATGACCAAAAATGTATTCGAATTAGTAGTTTGGTGGAAAAGCACAAAATCATAACTCGAAAACTACGGAAAATCGCCTAATATACATCGGGGGAATTCGCGTAACCCTAGGGTTGCTCTACCTCTGCACTTCCGCTTTAAATTACTTCTTAGGACACCCTGTATACACAGGGCCAGATTTAGACTAGATAAGACCCTAGAGGGTTAAATTGAAATACAATACAGAAGTATATCGATAGTGAAAGAATAAATCTTACTTAAAATCATTTTATTCATAACAAACTTGAAAATGCAAACTCTGGTAAAAAGAACCAAAAGTTCTTTTAACAGGGACAATTTACAAAGGCTTATTATCTAATCTGTTGAAACATGCTATAAGAATTAAGGAATCATATTAAACTAAAATATTTTCTTTCTTGCCTTTATCAGAGCAAAGTCTCTGATGACACCATCAAATGATAAACTGCGTATTTTGTCAATTTCTATGCACATAAGGCTGAGGGAACATAATATATCTTGAGTCATTGTTGTTCTAAATTCATTTTTTATCAAAATATTGCAAAAAAAATTAAATACGGTGGAAAATATTTTTGCGTTAGTTAGGTTATGTGCACACTTGTGTAAAATGCACTTACCTGAAACGTAACTCCAGTAAGGAAAAAAAAATACTTTCCATAATAATGTCAACAATAATGTTATCAAAAAAACGCATTGTAAATACTTACTAAATAAATAGTCAGAAATATTGTATCGTCTGCCGACTCACTCGACTTATGGCTCATGGCAACACAGGGGAATCCCCATGTTTATAGTTAAAAAAATTAGGTGTCACTCGGACAATTTTTTTTTGCACCAAAGTAGTTGGGAGCCCTGTGTATATTATACGTAAATCCTGGACTGTGTTTACATAAGAAAATTTTCATTGTAAAATTTGAAATACTAGAATTCAGATTAAATCTCGAATGTTTGGGCATCCATAGTGATGGGTCGGTCGCTCGTTTTGACCGAGGCAGTACACTGACTCAAGAGACCTGAGTAACTGTTTCACAATCATATCGGTCACTTAGACTCAAGGAGAAAAGAAAATGCTCTCCTTGACTTATTTGTTAAAGCCATACTTTCAACCGATCTTAAACTTTTTATTTGCAGGGCTATGCATGCAGTTAAATCTCTAACTAATATTTTTTCACATTGAAACAAAACTTTTGCATCTAGTTAACATTGTATATATTCCACCCACAACTCTGTTTCGGCAACGTAAGAAACAACAAAAACTTGGTACTAGGCATCCAGAAAGGTATCATTTCTAAATTAATTTTTTTTGCTACTAGTTCCTCAACTGCCAATACTGTCGCCAAATCGTACACAGTAAAAAATATTTGTATTTAAACTTTTTGGGGTTACATATAAGTCCACACCAAAAAAATATTAAATTCTTATATTTATTATGTATTAAAACATCATCTTTAATATCTTGAAGATTAAAAACTAATCCTTAGTGAATAATTCGCGTTGTCAGTTTTTAATGGATAAAAAGTTACAAATAAATACAACGAATATTAGATAATAATTCTCGTGCTATTAATTTATAACCCTCAACAGATTAAATAGTAAATTTTATTTATTAGAAATTAATACATTTGAAGGTTAAGATTTTTTTGCATTTGTGAATTTAAGAAACTTTGGAATACATTTCACAAAGTTTGACCTCTTTGTTTCCTTACTATTCGGTCCATTGGCTTTTTGGGGTAGAAGTATTCCAGTCTTAAACAAAAATTCATATCACATATTCTTTCTCATGCATATAATAATAAAAAGTACCATCTAGCTTAATTTCTTTAATGAAAGTTTCTACTAGAACTTTATAACGCAAGTCGAAGTAAAAGAGTAGCTATAAAGAAATAAATGTTATAATAGTGATTTAAAAAAGTAGTTAGAGGAAAGTTACGAATTCCGCTTTAAAAAAGGTAAAATGGAAAAATCTGATATAAATCAACGGGTTCCTTGCAGTACATTTGTCTTGCATGTAAAGTACTTTTCATGTTTTTTTAATCAGTTCTTCTTGTTCGTCAACAGAGCAAGACATAAAGACTCCAAATCCTCGGTACTTTAGTCTTCATGCGTTTCTATGGGTTATGAAGGAACAGAAAGCTTTGTTTTCTCCGACGACGAGCACTCGGCCTCCATTTGATGCCTTTTGTAATTGAAATATTTTAGATTTAACAGAAAATATCCCTTGTTGTTTCGAGGATCGCAAAATATATCATAAAAATAAATACACAATAATGCTTAATACTAAGCTTAAGTGTGAATTAATTTTAAAAAATATATTAACTTCTAAAAATACTAACTATTCCTTCAATATCAGTATCCGTTTTTTCGTAGATAGGAAAGAGGGTTATGGGAGCAGTTGCCACGGCTATTTTGCCTTCCTTGGTTGGATAATTACCGCAGTTACTTCGTAAAAAATTTGCTGCTAATGAAACCAAAAACCTTCAGCTGTTGTCATTCAAAGAATCTTTCCTTCTGTATTCCTCTAATAAATAGTTTCCATCGTTATCGCGAATAAATGTTTCTAGTGTCTTTAAGAGATCTTTATTGATTTAGGGTACTTAAGCTAGCATGATATTTATGCCTCACCTGACTGTTAATGTTTAAACTTGGTCCAACTATTGCGTTGCATCCACTACGTAATGACTCTGGCCTTATTATCTTCTATGGAAGGTCGAAAGGGTTACTGTATAACCTTAAGCTTTGGATAACTATTTAAACTATATTATGTATAGCTTTTAATGAAGTATCTGTACTCCTGTGCAAATTAATTTGGAAATAATTAGAGCACTTAAAATTATTTACAGCTAAACCCAAGTCTTCGTATTCGATGGTCGCACCGTCTCTATCCGTAAAATAGAACGTTTCATCTGGTGTATATTCAATCTGGAATACAACTGCAAAATATTGTACGGAAAAATATACGTTTACTTCAGACAAGTTGTAACTAAACTAACCTGATATGAAAATATCATCGCTCTGTAAATCATCTCCTTCATCTTCAACTTGCTTCTTTAACTTGATCAGCTTTATTAATCCTTCCCTCAAAAAATTAACTTTTAACAAACTAACCCAGTGAAGATTTAATTTTAACCCAAGCAAGTTAATTTTTATTCCCAACGAGAATAAAATTCGATCTTACAAAGTTGAACTTTAATTCCCCGATAGTTAAGTTTTATTCCATGCAGAGTTGAAATGTGATCGGGGATGATCAGATTTTAATAATAATTAAGTTGTAATTCCTAGTCGATTAAAATTAATCCATTAAGAAAAGATTGTAATATATTCTTGAACAGAATTTATGTGCATATCGTATACGACTACAGTCTTAAATCGGACAAAACTAAGTTAATACATTGTTGTGCAACTGTTAACTCTAATTTTATTAAAGATATCTTCAATACTTTGGAATATATAAAATTTAAGACCGAAGGGTTACTAATTACAGCTTAATACTTTCGTTGGATTAAAAATTCAACCCATATTTTTTACCGTGTAGTATTGATATTTATCTCACTGCTGCTCATACACAAGGGTGCAAAGAGATGCCAAGCCAATGCAAGTATATAAGAAACATGATAGATAATCTTTATAGTTTACAATATTATTATATATTTTCATTTTCTTGCTCTACCTGCAACGATCGACTTGGGACGCTAAGTTCGGTCATACACGCGCACATATTTAAAGCGAACTAATTTGAATTTGTGTTATAGATTTGTAATATTCATTTCCTTCGAAGGGTTTATCCTCAGTAAAATTTAAATCAATTGAATTGAACATGCTCCTCATTTTATTCGCCAATAGCTTATTCTTCAAAAGGTAGATATAAAAACGTTCTCCAAGTTTTCAGTGATGATCCTGATTATTTGTCTTGTGTACTTAGTAAAGTGAAAAACTTTAAAACATCGAAAAAAAAATTTTAATATAGTATGAATGATAGTACCATAGTGGTAAAACTCGTATACTAACTTCTCAAGTGCAATGATCTCGTTCTGCATATCGTACCATGAAGATCACGAAGATAAAAAATTACACTTGAGAATGTATTGTAAAAAAGTAAAAATGTAGAAATACTTAATAAGGAAAACGAAAATTAAATATGTAGTATACTAAAATTAACAATGGGTCAATATATATTTGTAATGTAGTAGCTAGTGTTAATAATAAAGTTTTCAATACAAAGCACATCGTCTCTTCACATCACACGTCAAATAAACGCTACAACTCTATAGCAAATGTTTGCGATGCTACATTTTTATTAAGCAACTAAGAGACTTACATCAATAGAACAGAAATTCGCAGGTTAGAATGTCTTCATAGTTCATATCACCGTTCAGAACTAATGTAAAATTCATTTGGTGTCATTTATTTGCATTTATATAATATCTCCATTCAATCCAATGAGAGAACTCATTATTTTTTTCTTTCATCCTCCGAAAATATTTTCCTCTTAACTTTCTAGTGTCTTCAACCAAATTCATTCGAGTTTTCTTTGTACTCACAATAATGAAATAATTCTTAAAAACGTTTTTGAATTTTTCCATTTCAACGCATGCTTTGTCACCTGCTATTTTTCCGTATTACCACATATATACAAAAATTATACATATAGAGAGTCCGACTTCGTAGAATTCTCTCAATATATGTATGAGGAAATACCATTGATAATACCCAACGACTTCCTATAAAAAGTTAAGCATCTCATAAAAACCAATTTCAATAGCTTACATAATTCTCATACTTTTCATTTGCAGGCAAAAGTCTTTTTAACTTTTCTTACCCAAAGAAAGCTTAATAGACACCTGACAATGTTGAAAGCCTCATCAATGGTTATGTACATTTTATGTAACCACCAGAAATTGTCAACTACTTTTATATGTTGAGAATTTTTCAGTGTGTACATAAGTAAGTACATAAGTGTAAATACGCTTCCCATCTTTCGAAATATTCCCATCTTTATGAAAAATGCTACCGCCTTTATCCGCTTCAAAAGCAATCTTACGAGTACATGGAAGTCATTGTGAAATTCTTAAGATTCTGATATAAAATAATTACATTATGTAATTTCTAACAAATACATACATTTTCATGTAAAAAGAAGACGGTATTATCCCCGCTGAATGTGAGAGATTTCAGTTGAATAGGAAGCAGACTTTAAAGCTTTTTAAAATAAATTTGGTTTAATTTATTCGTGAGATGGAACACCAACCCCAAACAGAATCCATTCCGATGATTACAGGAAAGGAAATTGGAGTTTAATGTGAAATTCTTTTGACTGGTCGTTCGTGATCATATTGGAGGAATTAATTGAATTAAATCAGCCGACATGTCACATTCATTAAAGTCCGATCGACACCTTTATTATGAATTGAAACTCTACGGTAATAAGATCTGAACTGTTTATTGACCATATAATACTCTAATTGGTGGATTTCGAAAAAAAAATGGAAACTAAAGTTTTAAATTTCTGATAATGGATTTTTTATCATTTCGTTTTAATAGCATTCCTTTAATTTATGGCCCAGGAGATTGTTTTAGGTCGCTTTGGAAAAGTTTATCGCGATGTTATAAAATATCTTAATCAAAAAAAAAAACAAAAACAAAAAAAAAGGTATTCGGAATAGAAAGATATGGCTGTAGATCGTTACTTTATTCACGGAGAGTAGTAATATTTCTTGAGTAAATTGAGCACACTCAGCATAATCAAATTTAAGCAATTTTTCAAAATTCGAAAATTTTCGAAGAAAGTAGACGATTTTCGTAAAAATATGCTTTTTTTTTACATTGTTGACAGTGCCCTTAGAGTGGATTTTGTGGCGTATCGTTAAATAATAATATGGGAAAAATATTGGAGAAAGTAATAAAAGAAAAAATTGCGGAATTATGGAGGAAAAAAACATACTTCCGCATACACAATTTGGATTCAGAAGCGAGCATAACACATCCCATGCAATAGTTAGAATAATCCAGCTCGAAATCCCTAATTTTTACTTGTTCAAATATCTCTAATTTTTACTTAGTTTTTTATTACATAAAATTTATTATAATTTGATTTGATTTTAATGAAAAAGGAATAAAATAAATAAAAGGTTACAACTTTTGGAAGTTTGTGAGGACGACATTTTTCAAACATAATAGTTAATAAATCGCAGTTCTTATTTATAAACACTACAAATTGGTGACCCCGACGTGATGCCCAATGAAGAGGGGGAACAGCAACAATCAGCCGCACGAGTCGCTGTAAAAATTCCACCGTTTTGGAAGGACAATCTAAAACTTTAGTTCATCCAACTGGAGAGCCAATTTTTAATGGACGAATTTCTGACGATATTACGAGGTCACTTTGGAAACAAAGACTTTCTACCCAATGTCCAGCAATTATGTCAACACTTTCTGAGGAAGACTTAACGAAACTGGGAAGTGTAGCAGACAAGATAATGGATGTAAATTATTTTGATAATCAGAGAATAAATGCCCTTATGACAACTAATGATACGAATAACCTCACTAGAACATTAGCTGAAATTTCAAATCGTCTGGCTAAATTAGAATATCGAGGCTGATCATCATCCAAAAGTTCATCATCTAACCGACATAGATCAGCATCGGGACGGGGCGTCCAAGTCCAAGCTCTACAAGCAATTCCGAAATCTGTTGGTATCACAGAAAATTTAACACTAAGGGTAGTAAATATAGAAGTCCATCCTTGTAGTTTCAAAGGAAGTTCGTTAAACTTCAAAGCCGATCATTAGATGCGACGAATAATCAAATTTCCTTGTGGATACTGGAGCTGATATATCAATTTTTCCAGAAGGAATTAAACATATAAAACCTGATGACATACCTTCTCTTTTTGCAGTAAATGGAACAAAAATAAAAAAATTGGCGACAAGCTTTTAAATATCAGTATACGATCGCGTCGAAATTTTCAATGGAAATTTATAGTTGCTGATGTCGATAAAGTAATAATTGGCGCTGATTTTTTACATCAATTTTGACTTTTGGTAGATTTAAAAAATCGAAAAATAATTGACTAAATTACGAAATGTAGTTCTAATGGTACTGTGTTTAACTCAAACAAATTTTTGCATATAAAAACGATTTCTAAAAATTCGTCATACGCAGAATTATCTCGCCGAGTTTCAAGAAATTATTAAACCTAGGAATTTTGACAGTGAGAAGAAAGTGAATATTTGTTATCAGATCACCACCAATGGTCAACCTGTTTTTGCAAATAGCGAGAAGATTGGACAAGGAGAAATATGAAGCAGCGCAGAAGAAATTCGAATATATGATGGAACAAACATCTGCAGACCATCGAAGAGCTGTTGGGTTAGTCCGCTGCATATGGTCCGAACACCGAATGGTGACCTTGTGGGAGTTATCGGATGTTGAATTAAATTACTGTTCCAGAACGTTATCCTGTTCCAAACATTCAAGATTTCACTTTCAATCTGGAGGGAAATACTATATTTTCTATAATCGTTGGAGCTTTTCACCAGATTCCTAAGGAGTATAAATGCGTTCAGAAAACAGCTATCATCACTCCGTTTGGATTGTTTGAATTTCCAAGAATGACTTTTGGTTTACACAATGCAGCACACACCTGTCAACAATTTGTGCTTGAAGTTGTTCGCGAATTTAAATTTTGCTTTCCATATATCGATGATTTCCTAATTGCGTCGTGAACTGAAGAGGAACACAAGAATTATCTGCGAGCTATCTTTTTTGGTCTTAGAAAATTTGGCGTGCTAATTAATCCAAGTAAATGGGAATTTGGTAAGGCATTTATTGAGTTTCTCGAATTTTCAATCTCTAAATTTGGTCTCAAGCCAATGGCCAATGAAGCAAAAAGTTCAAGTTATCCTTAGTTTCAAACAGCCTGATGATTTGAAACAACTGCGTCGATATCTTGGAATGTTTAACTTTTACCGTCATTTCGTTCGAAATGCAGGAAAACTTCTTCAAATGCACTCAACGATTTCATGGAGGGAAATTAAAAGGAGAACTAAAAATTGCAGTGGACGACCAATACAATTGAAGCTTTTTTTAATACTAAGAAGGCTTTAGCAAACGCTACTATGTTAGTGCATCCTTCATCATCAGTAGAACTTTGTATTATGGTTTACGTATCTGATTTTGGGTTGCAACAGAAAACAGAAGGTAATTGCGAACCATTAAATTTTTATTCACAGAAGCTTTCTTCTGCACAGCAGGAATATAGCACATATGACCGAGAACTATTAGCAATTTATCAATCAATAAAACATTTCAAATATGCGTTGGAAGGTCGAATTATCAAAATTTTAGTGATCAACAAAATCCTGAGAAGGCATCGCCTCGACAATTAAGACAATTGGATTTTATAGCCCAGTTTTCCACTGATATCCATCATATTTCTGATATTGAGATCGTAGTTGCTAATACTTTTTCATGAATAGAAACAATAGATCTTTCTGGAAACACCGACGTTGAAAGATTATCAGCTGAATAGAAATCCGATCAGGAGCTCCAAGGTTTGCTAACTAGCAAAAATTCCTTCCAATTAAAACTTTATAATATACCTGGCTCGAATTCAAAAATTTATTGTGACATTTCGACTGAATTCATTCGGCCATATATACCCAAATATTTTCGTTTTGAAATTTTCAAGAGACTTCACAACTTAGCTCATCCTGGAGGAAACTTAACTCTTAAGATGATTCAACATAGGTATGTGTAGTAATTTATAAACAAAGACCCTAAAAGATGGGTCAAAGCATGCATTTCTTGCCAGCAATTAAAAGTAAATAGACATTGGCACAGTGCCATAAATCAGATTTCTGTCCCTGACGTAAGATTTAAGCATATACACATCGATTTAGTTGGCCCATTAGCACCGTCAAATGGATTTGTTTATTGTTTAACAATTATCGATTGTTTTACGCGCTGGACTGAGGTTGTACCTTTGAAGGGGATTTCTGCAGAGGAAGTTGCCGTTGCATTGTACTCTACCTGGTTTGCTCGTTTTGGTGTTCCAGAGAAACTATCTTCAGATCAAGGTAGACAATTCCAAAGCTCATTATTTACTGAATTTTCAAAACTCATTGGAGTCCAACATATCAGAATAACACCATATGCGCGAATTGTATGATTCAAGTTTTCAAAATTCGAAACACACATGTAGAGAAAATTATTTCGGTAGATCGTTTGAAACTTGCACATATTTTAAATAATGAAATAGATGCTGATACCAATTTTATTAAGAAAGCACACTTACTTTCAGTTCCTAATTCCAAGTCCATTTCCCGTGAAGACTTCAAGATATGGAAGAAGAGTAAAATTTGTTTATTATCGTTAACACTAAGGGGGGGGGGGAGTAATTTGGAAACTCGAAATCCCCAAGTTTCACTTGTTCAGATATCTCTACTTTTTACTTAGTTTTTTTTTTGTACATAAAATTTATTATTATGACGTAGTCATTTGATTTTGATGGAAAAAATAAAATAAATAAAAGGTTAGAACTTTTGTAATTTTGTGAGGACTACATCTTTTAAAGATAATAATAAATATCTTTCAAACATAGTAATTAATAAATTGTAGTAAAAGCAGCCTATCTCAGAAGAAATCTACAGGTGTAATCCTATTTGACATCCAATCAGCATTTGATTTAGTGTGGTACAAAAGGTTAATCTATAAAATGATTGAATTCGAATTTCCACACTATCTTATTTCATTAGTAAACAAATTCCTTAGTGACCATTTCTTTCAAGATTATATAGATTCAGAGCACTCTGAACCCTGCAGAGCAATCGCGGGCGACCCCCAGGAATATGTTCTAGGACCTATACTATACAGTATATTTACAACTGACTTTCCAACTAAAGAAAATTACCATGTATTTTTATTTGCGGGTTCTACTGTCATCTATATGTCAGATGAAA
The DNA here is from genome assembly GCA_963924295.1 of Dioctria rufipes. Classification (NCBI taxonomy): domain Eukaryota; kingdom Metazoa; phylum Arthropoda; class Insecta; order Diptera; family Asilidae; genus Dioctria; species Dioctria rufipes. The sequence continues at coordinate 211,498,848 of OZ002741.1, forward strand.
ATACGACTTATGTCATAAATTCCTTGCAAAACAATCTCCATGAATACTACCACAAATGGAAAATTAAACTGAACTAAAATGCAAGCAATGTAAAAGAAAGCAATATAACCTGCCAAGCATAAACCTCTAAATTAATAATCATGATATAACTTGGACTAATAATGTAAAGTATCTAGGAATCATCTTTGATAAAACTCTTACGTTTAATCTCTACATATCTCAAACCAAACATAAAATTAACATGGTTACAAAAATCCTTATCCATTAGTTAGGATTAAGGTTAAAATTGCTAAGGGGTTTTTGTATATGTTTTCCTCAAAAAACACATTTTGTTTAGTAGTAACTACAAATTACAAGAAAGAAACAAATCATAAGAAACTCTTAAGTTGTAAAGAAAAGAAATTGAATTGAAAATGGGACTATTTGCCTACCATGCTCTTTTGTTTTTTTTTTTAGTTAGAGAAATGAGTGCAGTAATGGCCCTGGTGTTGTTCACAGATGAATCAAGGGTTTTTTACTAGATTATACTCCGAAATAAAAATTATTCTTGTTACTGAAGTGTTCATATCAATCGCGGATGGCGGTGGGGGGCGTCAGATTTGAAAATTAGAAAAATCCAAAAAAGTGATGCCCATATCAGAAATTCTTAGACTACATTTAGATCACCGAAAAGTGATTGTGAACCAATTTTCTGGCAATTCGATCAATCATGGTAGTTTTGACAGAATCCCAAAAAGTAAAAAGATTAAAATTCGTAATAATTAACGTTCATAGAAAATATTAGGTTCAAATAATTCGTCTCGAAGCAAGGAAATGTCATTCCCTGTTTAAATCGATCTACTGAAAAAGGTAAATTTTACCTGTAAAGTACATGCGGGCACCATTTGTCTATTAATGGAGAGTTATACTCTTCATACTTATCCTAAATGTACTTATATACATATGTATATATATGAATAAATATATCCAGTACAGAAGTCTTTTCCCATATTAAAAGAGAAATTAAATACCTACTGTCTTTCCGTAATTTATACACTATTTTATAAAACTTACACGTCAGGTTGGTCAATTTGACAGAAAATTTGTTTGTTAAGGACTCCGCGAAGACAGTAGCACAATTTCTGGTATGTACATCATATTCAGCAATATTTCTTAAATTTTTAAAAAATTACAGCAACAAACTGATTGATTTTGAAGACACAAGATTCTTTTTCTATCAATCTTGGGTATGTATTTATGAAATTCTGTCAACACTACCACAATTGACCAAATTGGCAGAAAATTGGTTTGCAATCACTTTTCAATCGACTAAATGTAGTGTAATCATTGCTTCCATGGACATAGACTTTTTGAATTTTTCTAATTTTCAAATCTGACGCTCTCCATTGTCCTTCATGATTGATATGGGCATTCCATTTACAAAAATAAGTTTTAGAGTGAGGTATAATCTACCAAAAGAACCTTAATTCACCAATGGAAAATACTAAATCCATTATTTCACAAGGGTTGCCACTTTATGACTATAGCGAATATTTTCAATCTACAACTCTACCACCCTGTTAGAAAAACTATGACTATATGCCATTACTGCCACTAAAATATTATTTCCTATTTACAGGATTGATGGACTTTATGTGAATCTTAGCTAACATGCAGCTTAGCAGTGCTGGCACTGGATCTGTATTTTCTTCAATTATGGATGATGTAAAAAAAACAAACTATGTTTCTTAAATGTTATAGCCGTATTATGTATCCGAAACAGTTAATAAACAACTCTAATAGAGATATTTTTCAGCCCTCTGTAGACCTTATTAAATATTTTGTTAATTTTAAATTCATAACTGGAAAATATGTCAAACAATTATAATCATTAGGTATATGAAATTATAACTGAATCCGCAAAATATTCATTTAAGTCGTATAGGAACGAATTAAATGAATGAAATGAATGTTAAGTTAAATTAGTTCTTATTGCAATTTTACATGTACTTTTTATTGAAGTTATTAGTAAGAACTCGGTCACGAAAATCAAGGGCCAATGGTGTTTTTCGTAAATGTTGGGCTATACCTTTATAACCAAGTCATCAACAATTTTGAAAAAACAAATTGGAATACGTGAGTAGAGGTACACTCAAACGAAACCCAACGCGATATAAAAATATTCGTTTGAGAGGGTCGAACTCAACCCTATAGCAATAATCTTTGACTGTCGAGATGTGTCCGAGTTATAAAGGTCTAACTTTCGGTCAAATTTAAAAATTCGTACGTCAGGTTTACTGACATGTATTATTATTTTTGTGAGACTGCAAACTAAAATATCAGGACATAAACACATAGAGGAGAGTTCGCGACCAACTGACATGTACGTCCACTGCTTTCCCAGGAATACACAGCAGCTCATAGAAATAGACTCACTTACAACTAAAATAAAATGGAAATAATATTAGTGCGGACTCATAAACCGCACGCCACATCCGTAAAGTTAAATATCGTTATCTTGGAAACCGTTAGGATATCCCCCCCCCCACAAACACAATAGTTTTTGCTTCTATAAGCATGACCTATCCATAGGCGTTTCGTATCAGCAGGAACCGTATACTCTTCAGTATGGCTCCTATTTATACGAAATGCGCTCTTTTGCAAAATAAATTTCTTTTTTAATGATATTTCATTTGTGAAGAATTTTTTCAATCAATTCTGAAGCTGAAGACTTGGCAGCAAACTCGATTAATTTTCATATTGACTAAATTCAATATGCTATGAATGTATTTCACAGCCAAGCTCTCTAAGAAATGCTTCTCCCGCATAATCTTGCGAGGAATTCAAGTAAATACTTAGTATTTTGCGCCGTATATAATTCACATTTAAAAATTATTTTAACTGCATATCTGAGGTTGTTACTTTGGCATATACGGCAGACAGGAAACAAGCGGTACTGATGAGTATATGGTTCCTGCTGACACGAAACGCCCTCTTTTTCAAAGATTTTTCGTTTGTAAAGAGTTATTTTATACTCAATTCTCGAGCTGTTGCTTTGGCAGCAAACACAGTCAATTTTGATATCGACTAAATTCACTAAGAATTTATTTCATAGTAAAACTCTTAATATAAAAGTACCTTTAAAAGAAATTGGGCTCCAGATCCTACACAATTCTGGAAGATTCTTAATAATAAATATGTTGGCGGTTGGTCCAGGTGATAGAAATGTGCATTTAATTAAAAATGATGAATTATTTCCCAAATTTTAGAAACTACTTGCTTTTGCGTTTAGAAAACTGCTGGCTATCCTATTCAGAAGTATTTTTACTTATACTTTACCATTTTAAAATTAAAAAAGATGCTATCAGAATTTAAAACCGATAAAAAAGCAAGATTGGATAGAATTGTGATATCCTTCGAAAAGCAATTAAATTTGATTTTATGTGGATGATACTGTTCAAGATACTTACTTTTCAGTTAAAAGTGTGCTTGTTCTCATTGAATTATGTTTAATTATTAAATTTCTTCTAAAAGTATAGTCCTCTGGTGGAAAGAAGGAATGAATACTTTTATTCGTAAGTGATTTCCAAAATTCATCCCTTATTCAGAGGGGGTTGAGTTTTTGTTTTTATTGGGTTTCTTCCTGCTTATTTCTACAGAAAACACAATTATAAGAGTCTGAGTGAACTTGTCGAAAATTAAACTTTAACTTCGAAAAGTTATTGAGGAACTTTCATAGAATGTAATTAAAAGTTCGAAAGTAACAGGAACTCGTTTCAGGATAAAAACTGACAGAAGGTGCAATAAGAATAGTTCTTGGTGAAAAATTTCCAGTTATTCTATAGTTAATAGGTAGATAACATAAGAGCAAAACAACATTAGAGCAAAGTAAATTCGTAAATTTCATGCGTGCACGATTTGAAATAATCCCAGAATAAGAGAGAAAAGAATATTGAACGTAAACCAAACTCATGGAATATCAATGAAATACTTTTCATGATGTATGTAGAATGAATGCGGCCCACATTACTTATAAAGCACATGGCACTTGCATTCGTAGAGTGACTTATTATGGAACATGAAGTAGAGGGAATCAATAGCTTCACTAAAGCTCGTCTATAAGTTCCTGCATCCTCAGGGTGCATTAGCAGCTTAGTACATAGCTTATTCGGAGCATATTCCCAATGGTACGTGGCTTCCCTTCTAATGCAAAGTTCACCTTCATTTCAGTCAGAAAATACTTTGGAGAATGTCAATCGCGTGCTGATAACTTTCTTGCATTCGCTAGTACTGTGATCGAACGTTGAAAAGAAAATTTTACCACGCAGATATCATTAGTCAATTTGATGTTCAATGTTGAACCTCAATGCTTTCCGTGGATTGAGTTATGAGTACGCCTTATTTTTTCTAGATATTCTTAAGAATATGAAAATGGAGTTGATCCGCAGGGATAGGTATCAAGTAAAGACAAACCGGCACATAAAGCAGAACACTAATATCTCACTGAAATCCCTTGTTATTATGCAAGCCATTTTGGATGTTTTAATGTTATGATTACCATTCAGACTTTATAAAGAAATTGGGTATGGTCGCTCTTAATTCTGAGTGGATAGCAGAATAAAAAGGGCCCATAGGAAAGGCACATTTTTATAGGTTCTTTATATTATATATGGGTGGCCGAATCAGGGCGGGGCGGTTGTTTTTTTCTTCTTGTATTTATGAATTTGATTTAGAATCGTTAAAAATAAAAGTTCTTAAAAATTATTCTTTCTCTATCTTTTTTCAGCTTTGATGTGGTCTCTAATATCGAAACCACACCCTTCACAGTTGAGTTTAGTTCAATAGATAAATCTTTCAACTCGTTTCTTACGAAGCTGAGTGTGGAGGCTGAACCAGTCACCTTCCTGCCAACAAGATGATGCTCCTTGGCAAAGCAGATGCAACCTTTTCAATCCCAATCTATAGAGGTTTCCTTGATAATGCGACAGATAATCGGAGACTTCAACTTTATCCCATATTATAATATTAATATTTTCTTTTGAACAATTTAACAGAAAATTCCATATAAATTAAAAAATGCACAAAATATTTCAAAAACAAAGTTCCCAGAACTGGCTGAATAAATTTTCATAAAAACAGAAATATTTACTACATGAACATAATTTGCAGAGCTGGGAGTCTGAAATTTTGTACACGATAAGGTTTTCTCGTAATAATTGCAGATCTAATTTGAAATCACGACAGTTATAAACTTATAGAACTACCGGCGAAGTCGATAATTCCACAAGTTTTTAATATACTTCAAAACTTGTAAAAATCTAAAAAAACAAATATGGAATTGATTACAACCATTTTTAGGGTTCCGTACCCATAGGGGTAACAACGGGAACCCTATTATTAAGACTTCGCTCTCCGTCCGTCACCAGGTTGTATCTCATTAAGCGTAATAAGTAGACAGTTGAAATTTTCACAGATTGTGTATTTCTATTGGCGATATAACAACAAATATAAAAATTTTAATAAATTTAAAAATTAAAGGGGACCCCCATACAAGAAACGTGATTATTTTCAACGTTTTCTTCCTCGTTTTATTCTCAATATTATTATTATCTTGGCTGTATCTCATTAACCGTAATAGCTAGACTGTTGAAATTTTCACAGAGCGTGTAGAAGTACTCCTGCTATAATAAAAAATAATAAAAATGAAATTAAATTAAAAATTAAAGGGGGCCCCCATACAAGAAATGTGATTTTGTCGGCGTTTTTTCCTCGTTTTATTCTCATTCATTATTATTATCATAAGTAGGCATTTTTTATTTTCAAATGACAGCATTATTATTATCTTTTTTAATGACAGCATTATTTTTTCAAATGACAGCATTATTTTTCACATGACGCCTACTCTCATTTGAAAAAATAAATAAAAAGTAAATGTTAAATTTTGTACGATAGTACGGAACCCTTCGTGCGCTAGTCCGACTCGTATTTGGCCGGTTATTACTGTTCGGCGAACTTTTATGGAAAGTGTTACGAAAACCACTTTAACGTTTCAAAATTTGCAAATATTTTGAAAATATGGGATTACCTATATATTTTCTTCCTCTTAGGCATATGTCCTCCTCAATTTCTCTTTGTCTAATGACAATCACTCTATATATTTTTATTGGCGATTTCTGCCAATATCTATTAGTTTACGAAAAACACCGCAATCTTTTATGGAAATTCAAAAGTATTTCACTAAGACCTACACTGAGAAAAAAGATTAGTTGCCTTACACTAATGAATTTATTTCATCATTAAATAATATCAGTTGATTTTCAGCTTACGAATCATATATTCGTTAAGAAAAGTTATTGGCATTAGTTGATTTCGCTAAGCTTGTTTTGTCCAAACATTTGTGAATTCAAATATTTGTTCAGTTAGCTTTGACAATCCTTCGTAATTGCGTATCGGAGAATCTTTTGCTTTTCCAACTAATCTTTTTATTAAACTAACTAATTTGTACACAATAAATTTCGAAAAAAATAAAAGTATCAACTAAAACAATCGTTGTTAATTCCAGTCCTTAGAGGCCGACTAATTAGTATTTCTTAAAACAACTAAAGCATTAGTTTGAAAACATTAGTAATCAACTAATCTAATTTCTTAAAATATACTGAAGTCGGAAAATACAACTAAATTCTGACTTGGTCATAATAATAAATTGTTATGGATTTACTTAAAATATTAGTTCAAGTGATTAATTGAATTCAAATATTTAGCTATTTAATTATTATTAATTAGTTGATATATTTATACTGCAAATTATTACAGTAATTTAACTTCATCAGTCAAATTAAAATAAATTCAAATCTTCCCGCAGTAAGCTGACAATTTCTTTGAAAGAAGAAAAGGCGTTTCGTATGGGCAGAAACTGTTAACTCATCAGTACGTCTCAGAGTTTGTGCCTGCCGTAGACGCTGAAGAAAAGCTTAAGCAAATCCCATATGTACACTCAGTATAAGTTCTGTGTGTGAGTTACCTATATAAGTAAAAAGTTTCTGATTTGTTTAATCAGCGTATGTATAAACCGAAATTACGTTTTAACATGTCCAAAAGAAATATAAATTGAAAAACGATTTATCAATGGAAAACTTCAGATTTGTCGATTCAACACGTATTGGTTGAAATCAAGATATTAGTTTTAATATGTTTTCATACTCGAACTGAGAGTTATCCAATGGGAATTGAAATTGGTTGTTAATGAAGATTAATGAAGGAAATTAACTTGATTTTGGCATTATCCGCAACTACATAACGATATCTTTAATTTTTGCCACAAATTTTCTGGCAAAAAGCGTATAATATAAGTTAATGTAAACTAGGAAAAAAGCTACATTTGGCAAGATCAATTTTTAAGATACCCAGGTGTATGTCCGTATTATACGCACATATATGATCATTAAAGAGGTTTTACGAAAAAGTGTCTAAAACGATGAAGCGATAGTAAAAATGATTTCGCATTTTTACATCCTGAAAAATTTCTCAATACATCAAGAGCAAATCGATTCTAACCAGTTTCCCAATAGGGAAAGATGCGGTATCTTGGATATATATGTGTGTACCTTAGTCATTTAATTTTCCACACTGACTGTAGGTACCACCTACATAAACACACTTTTATCCGATTTTACTAATCAAAAGATGACACTTAAGTTATTCTGGGAATTAGTTTGTCTGGAAAGTGTGCAGTTATTGCGCTTTAAACAAAAATCGTGAAAAAAGTAAATATTTTCCAGTGATAAAGAATTAAAAGTGTTGGAGATCTATTCTTCCTATATCTTTGGATTCCAGCTCAAGCAAAACTTATTTATATTTACATCATGTGGTGAATTCTGCGTCTTAAAATATTTCACAGGCGGTTTTGCTTTTTTTGGAAGAGATATGTGCCTTGGACACTTAAACATTTGTACCACGGACATGTAAAAAAAACCCATAGACCGTCCTTTAGATAAATAGCAATTTTCTGTTCTGTAATCTGCTTTGCGAATATAATTATTCTTAGTTTTATGCAATTTAATTAACTTTATTATCTTTAACTTTGTTGGTATACCATTATTTCTTCTTAGTAAAATACAAATGTCCAAGGTACAATACGCCACTGTACATTGTACAGCTGCATGCTGTACTTTGGGCAGCAAGCACGACCTTTCATATATCCTCAAATATGAATTTTTAATTACATATTCGACAATTATCGCAAAGGTTATGGGTTATACAATGTGTAATAACCCCTTGCTTAAAACTTATCTAAAAAGTTTTCTAAAAAAAAAACAAGAAATATTTCAAAAATTGTACCAAAATCTTCCTTCACACTTAAAATATCGTAATTTTTGTATGACAACACGATGAATTTCAAAATTTAACCCATTTTTGAAGATATATTTATAATAAATAATTTCAAAAATGCCATATACCTACATAATTTCAACTCTCTAAGTTAACGTGCTCTCGAATCATCGACAGACCAATAGACGGACAAACGGGTTGACATGCAAAAAATAAAATAACTTTAAATTCATTAATATTTTTCTTTATGAGCAATATGCGCTACCACTGAAATAAACAAATTTAGTATGACCTATGGGATTTCATCTAGAGTATAAATACAATTATTAATGATGCAGTGAAATAAAATTTACTCTTATGGGCGATATATCAACTAATGTATTTCGTTAATTTAGAAAATTTTGATGTTACATCATAATAAAAAAAAATCTACTTATTAATTTATTTGTTGAACTTATTAATTACATAATTACATACTTAGCAAATAATATTCTGGCTGAAAAACAGTTTCGTTGTTCTTGCGAAAAAATTAATAATTTTATGTGTTGATTTTACTAATTCGTCTTCTAAAATATGATTAGTTAATTCATCATCACATATTAGTTAGCTAAACTAATTGAATTTAAGTTAGAAATTACAAGTAATTAGTACTTTCAATTTTATTAATCAATTAATTGTTTTTCCAAATGAATTTGTAGGAATTTCTAATGTACAATCAACTACCCGAGCAACATTTCTTATGTTTTTCATGTAAAATTTATGTCTATTTGACGTAAATTAGGGCAGCGACTTATTGCGGTTAAGTTGAGATTACCTAATATTTAGATCCGATTTGGTTAAGTGGAGAATGAGAAGACGTCGCATCGACATAAATTTATGGGAAATTGGTGAATATTTCCCTATAGTTCAGAGGACAAATTTTCTTGATTTGGAAAATTTAATGAAAATTTCACGTCAAATTTACATAAATTTTCCTTAATCTCGACCTATTTTCTACCTAGTTTAACTAATGTTAACGTGTGTGCCAATGTAAACAGAAGAAATTTCATATTATGAAAATTGTGTATGTATATTTTCCCTAGTAGTAATATTTACGTTATATGAACAAGGCACACAACTCTAACTTGAATGATTTTGAGAACTACTGCTTTAATAAATAAAATATATAGATATCATGGGCTTATTTAAAACTAATTTTCTAAGCGCTCTATTTAAAACGATAAAAATTTAATTGATAAATATCGAAATAATTTTTCGAAAGTTACCAACGTACCTTACAAAATTTTCTATATTTAAAAATTAATTCTTTGATTGGCTATTTAGAAGCTTGAAATTAATTTAAATGTTCTTTAATCGTTCTGAAAATAAAAAAAAAATGAATTTATTTGGGTGCTTTTTGCATTAACTATGAAAAAATTTAATTAACATGTCATGCAATTTTTCTATTTATTCACGGTGTAGGCGGTAGGGGGTTTACGATATTTAGTACTGTTTCCACTTTACACCCTGTAAATTTCTTGATATACACCCTATCAAGGCTGGATTTATCGCAGGTGATAGCAAACCGTCTATGCTTTGCAAAGAATGCCCAACCAAACCAACTATGATCTTAAATCTTAAGTTGAAGTACGTCAAAAGTCCAAAAATTGGAAAAAAAATCCTATTTTTTTTTTGAAATTTTAACGATTTTCCCGCCAAAATGCATGATAACTGTACAGTTTATTTTCAAGATTTGGAAACCCCGTACATGTACCTACCTAAATTCAACCATTTTTTAGATATTCCCGTTTCTATGATTCATAATTTCATGAATTTTGCTAATTTGCGATGAATCGCATAAAATTAGGCGCGATTGGCTTACAGCCTCTCTGCCTTTATTCATAGGGAAGCAGCGGCTAGTATGCTTCAAAATTAAAGACCAGATGAGCGCACCTCCTCCAGGGTGGGTCATCTCAGTATCTTCGAGCAGGTCAACATTAACGATCTATAATCTCCAACAAATACTATGGCCAAGAGACTTTCCTTTGAAAAAAATTGCATGGTAACCATTAATGAAAGAAGCCAGATACTAGACAGAGGACTCCAGCTTCCGCAACAGGCCCAAGTCTGGTATACTGGCAGATCTCGGAAGGACGGGAAAAAAGGCGCAGAACGGTGGTTGGTCCAGAAGTGGAACTATCCATTCCGATTGGTGCTTCACCATCCATTTTTAAGGCGTACGTCTATGCTATAGAGGTTGCAGGTCACGAAAGCCTAAATTACGATTACAAGAGCTCCAACATCTATATTTTCTCAGACTACCAAGCTGTGCTCCTAACTCTTTGCTCTCACATTTTTTAGTCGAAATTAGTCTGGATCTGCTACTCAAAACTCCAACTACTGTCTAGGGACAACCAAGTAACCTTGGTCTGGGTCCCTGGACATGAACCAGTGGATTGTAATTATAAACCGGACGAACTGGCTAAAACCGGAGCTGAATGTCCGTATACTGGTCCCTACCCAACATTTGGCCTACTAAAAGTCACTTTTGGGGGAAACCGCTTAAGTGGTTAACAGACAACTGGATCTCCTTTGGCGTAGCGCACCCGGTATGAGGCTGGCGAAGAAATTCTTCAACCCCTCTCATTTTCAGATGCGCCAACTTATTGGATTTAGCAGACAGTCGCTCAGACTATTTACTAACGAAGTCATTGGTCATGGCCCCTTCCGTCATTTCCTGAAGAAGATTTGCAAATCCGACAGTAAACTGTGTCGACTTTTCGAAGACGAAGATGAAACCTCGATGCACGTCATATATGAGTGCTTAGGACTTGCATACCTAAGGCTACAATTCACTGGAAGAACAATTATCTATCCAGATAATATCTCCAATCTAACTCCAAAAGCAATAATCGTGCTCGTTAAAAGACTCGATTTTGCCTAACCACTTTAGGGGAAGGCATAATAAACCAACTATGGTTGCGGTGTTCGCAAGGTCCTGGAGGCTTAATCGCCCCTACTCTTAATATTAACATTAAAAGAATGAGATACAATTTCAAGTACTAGCTAAAACTTTTGTTTTAACAGAGTATACAAAGTCTACATTGTCAACACAATAGTCGATTTTGTCTACACTAATTATGTTTGCCTACTCTAATGTCTACGCTTAAGGATGCCTACACAATGAAATTCTACGCGTAGAAGAACAATACTGATCCAATAAAGAAATTCGTGAAATTTGGGGTGATTATCATCGATTTTGATTAGAAGTTAAAAAAGTAGAACTAGTCTTAATGGAAGATGAGCTGGAAATTGGGTATAAGCCAAGTTTCGCCTTTAACTTTGACGAAAGTGGTTTCTGTTCCGATACTTAAAGGCTTAGAAGAATCAGCGGAAAGGGTGAACCATCAAGTAAAATATTGGAAGGAATATCCTGGAGCGTTCTTGAAATTACGTGTATCTCAAAAGAATCATTTCGTAGGACTTTCTTCGGAGCTTCTCAAAAGGGATTAATGAGTCACCCCTGTTTTACCATTGGTTCGCGAATAGCATCATCCGTCTCCTCAATAAGGTTCGCAATAACAAGGTCTTTTATTTCATGGACATTCGAGTCATATTAGCCTTCGAATTGCTGAGCACGCTTTGAATAACAAAATAATGCTACTGGGGATTCCAGTTTATACTAATAAAATACAACCCTTAGTTAAAATAATATTTGGACCAACGAAAATTGCTTCAGATACGGACTTAGCATGGCATGGAATCGAGATGATGAGAATTGCAACTGGTCGTTTGACACTGAAAAGTAATGTGTTTTCATTTCATTCGAAATTCCCTAAAATCACCGCTTATTATTGGGGAAAATGTAAACACCAAAAATTATGTTAAAAGAGAAGGAATTCTCTAAGTTTTGTTTGTAGAGCTTTGATGTCTCCTACTCTATATTGTTTTGGGTAAATAATTTCCAAGAAAGTTGTAAAATCGAAGAAACTAAAAGAGTTTTTTATTTATGATACTGTTATCATTTACCAAATCTAATCCAAGCTAATTGCTTTCTAATTTTTAAAAATTATTCAAATAACTTGTAAAACAATTATCAACTATAGCTCAAAATAAAATTACGAGAGGAGAAAGGATGAAGAACTCGGCTCACAAAAGTCAAATGTCTAGCGGGCATACATATTTTATTTTGTATGAAGTTGAAACAGTCTCCAGTCAGAAGAAAATCTTTGTTTCAATAAAACAACATACAAGTTTTTGAAAATTTTTACGGACTGTCTTCAATCCGAAGTTTAGTTTTTATGAAAAGGATGAGTTTTATGTTCAATTCGAAAGCTCCATATACATACATACACGAATTAGGCGGACAGATTGGAGTGAAACAAATACCTGAAAGTTGAGATTCCAGAAGATGGCCATTTTATGTAATACCTTCATATGTTGGAATATCATCTGGGTATGGAGATTTTCTTTACGAAATACAAAAAATACTATCATCTCCGAGTCCCGGGTTCGAATAAATGATTGCAATGAATGAAATTGCAAAGTATGTACCTAGCTCTCTTAAAATTATATATTTCTGTTGTGAATAAAAACCGACCGACTCTAAGCTTCATCACATACGACAACAATTCTTTGCAAAATTCCTCGAAAGAAAATTCATTTCAAAATGATTTTGTTTAAAACAATTCCTCGTAAAACAATTCGTCACAAAACAATTCTCCGCCGAACAATTCAATTCTTCGCATATGATAAAATCTTGCAGTTCCTGTTTTATTCATAAAAATTTTAATGAAACTGACAGGATTTTTTATAGTGCGGATTATTTTTCATTATTTTCATTATATTCAAAAAAAAAAAACGAAAACGCAAAAATTATGTGCTGGCAATTTTACAGTGTTGCTCCAACATGCACGGAACTTTAGTATCTAAATATTAGTTTTTAGTTGAATTCCAAATCAATGACTTTGACGTGGCAAACTTCTGATTCCATTTTGTGTAATTTCATGGTTTTGTTGGTTTTTATTTACAATTTACTCTTGGATGAATTGTTCTACGAAGTATTGTTTTACTAAGAAATTTTTCCTTCGATGAATATCTCTTTTTTGATAGCTGTAAAACATGGGATAAATCAAATTAAACTGGAGATGATCAGATAATCAACACAGAACACAATTATGAGTCAGTGGTAAAAGTTTTATTGGTTTGCATGGACCGTTTTTTTATCCTCTCATCATAACATTTTATAGTCTTTTGTAAATAGCGATGAGCTAGCAGCATCTACCTAGTTTGCGGGGGGAACAATATTGTTGATTAGTTGTCAACTATATCTAAAGTGGGGATAAAACCTATTCAATAAAGGTAGAAGCATAGTGTAGTCCAGTAAAGAACACCATTTTGAGCTTTAGTTCTGGTCTACAGAGAATGAAAAATTTGTTTAACTACAGAAGTCATTATAAATTTCTTGATTTGTTTCAATCCTGGGACTTTTCGTTAGACCAAAAAATTTAGTTCCGTCATTTCAAAGCATAACCTGTGCGGAATGTTGGCTTTTTGATTACAACAAAAAGACTTAGATGGCTGTTTACTCCGCGAGCGGAGAGCTCTGCCTGCAAAATGATAGGTGGGGGTCCGCATGATCCTTGAAGGTTTATAATTCGGATCCATACGTTTTCGATTCGGTAAATCGCTCTTAATTAACTGATCCCCAAGATTACTCAGGCAAAAAATCAATACGCGTAGTAGCCCAATGGTATTTTGTTTTCGCGAAAAATATTTCATCCGTTGCAACGGTATACCGCAAATACGCATACATACAAGCATATGGTTCATAAGCACAGGGAGGCCTGCATTTCAATCAATTCTTTGTTTTAAATCATGAAATATTCAATCCAAAAAAATTTCCTGAATCATACGAAAGGAAAAATAAAAATTTCGAGAGGTTTAGGAGATACCTCTGAGAGCGAATAATATAAAGTGTTTTTCGTTTTGAATACACACCGAAAAAAAAGCAAAAAACATCGAAATTAAATGAACAAACCCTTGCCACTGCAGAGTTCGTTGGATCTAAGTGGCTTAAATAGGCGACATTACAAAATTCTGATCGGCTTCATCTTTTCGCAATTTTTGGTCCTAATAGATAATTATAAGAAGTTCGGGACTAAAACAATTGTCTGTAACGGAACAATACTTTCTAACGTTCAATCGATGTTATTCAGATAACGAACGATACTTTTGGATTAGCTTTAGTTGAACTAAAAACCATTCCTCAGTTGAAATAGTGTACTTCATCATGAATAGATTTGCTGTCGATGTCGACTGACACCAATTAGAAACATTTCCATCAGCTCAACATCCATCACTAGTTTGTTAAGTTAAGACCAATTCATATGTTACCCTAGATGAATGACCGGAAGTTATTTCGTATGCTCACCCATCTGTGCAAGTTTGATTTTGGAAGTGGCTTTCTGCATCTATTTCTAAAATGGTTTGTCTGGTAGTAAAAATTATTAAAACCAGGATTTCATATTCTGAAGAACTTTTCAGTACAACAAAAACATCTAGCACTGATCGTTTTTACAATATATACGTGAAAAACATAAATTTTTATATGGCCAAGAAAGGATTGCCCGATTTAGTCCATTTTTGGAGCTTTATTTACTATTACCATGAAAACACTGTGTGCGAAATTACAGCAGCTTTCGCTGTCGACGAGCTCTCAGGCAATGTTCAAATATATAGTGAAAAACGAAATTTTTGTATGGAAACCCTACGAAGGATTTGCCCGATTCGTCCCATTTTCGAGCTTGAATTTGATTTTTTATAGCCTAGATGAAATCTATAGGGTATACTGCGTTTGTCATTCTATTTGTAACGCACAGGAATAATGATGGTAGAGCAAAATGGATTCGACACCCACGCGTAAAATTTAAGCTTGTTTTCATTTTTAATTGTCCATCCTTCGGTTTGTCCGTCCGTGCGCACGATAACTCGAGAACGCGTGTACTTAGAGAGTTGACATTTTGTACGCGGACTTAAAAAAAAAACGTAAAATTAAGTTCAAAAATAAGAAAAATCGGGCAACTCCTTCGTAAGGTTGGCCTACAAAAATTGTTTTCCAATATTTATTTGGATAGTGCCTGAGAACGCGTCGAAAATTATACAGATCTAAAAATGTTTCATCCGATACGACCCAAAAGCGATTTTGTAAATTTCACAAGTTTCATATTCTTCATAAATTGACTCTAAAAGTCATCATAATTATCATTAATCAGGAAATTTGAAGATATTTATAAACTTCTATAGAATTTAGAATCTTGTTTAATCAACACGCACCCCTTTCACAGATAATTACTTACTAACTTTCACGAAATTTTCAAGAAACCAAGAATTTATTATGTGCAAATACAAGATTGATGAAACTTTCTTGATTTTGTACTACTTGATCCCATTGAGGTTCCAAGTTAAAATTTTAATATGTTTTATTGAATAATATAAGGTAGAAAAAAAATAATAAGATCAAAAGTTCGTCTTGCAAGATATTCAAGGATATATTCCCCATTCTTGATGTCCTTTTTCGCATTTTTTTTAGATAATATTTTTCTTAGATAGCTTGAAATCTCATCTTTCATATTTTAGTGTCCTAATATATATGAATTTTTATGTAAGGTCAGAACAGCATTTTTTCGAAATTTTGAAAATGCTATAACTCGCAAAATACGCAATGTATAGAGAAAATTTTTAATTCGTATCCTTGTTTTCACAAACCCTCCAAGTAGGTATGTAGAATTTCAGAAGAATTGGTGATGGTCATGTCACACATGTCGCCTATTTGGTATGGAATGACTTTGTAGGCAAGAATACATTTTGTCTTAGAACTCTAATCGATTATATTTCCTCAGAATTCGTGTCCAATATTGGTGGCTGAAGATGAGTCGAACAAGCTATGTTTTGGGCAGATAAACATTATTTATTTTTTAGAAATTTTCTGAACCTTTTTTCTTCAGCATGTTATGCACTAGGGATACCTACTGGACATTTATTTTAGACTGTAAAAGATCTCCAGAATCTTTTCTGTGTTACCATAAACAAACTAATACCAGAGCTTGTTCATGCGACTAGCAATGAGAGAAGATGTCTGAGTGAATGCGAGAAGAAGAGATTATGATTTTACCTGTCCTTTTTGATTTCTGAATTAGTTTTCACTACACGTTGTTGTGACATTCGGAAAATAAAATTATGGAGTCGTCCGACGAGCAGTATTTTCGTTCACGATATTTTCAATTATTTTGCAAAAAAACTCATTTTCTGCGCTTCCATTAAATATTAAAAAAAGGATAATGGGGAATTTCATCACCTATACGGTGAACTAAGTATTTCCGTGTGTATAGCCATTTCTCTACTACACTTCAAGAAAAAACCACAAGCACTGCACAGCCAGCTTTCTCGCATTGCGCTTTGACATTACCTTTGCTTTCAGTTCCGCTGTGCTTCTACTTTGCATGATTGCACGGCTTTGTATGAAAGTATATATGCATAGTTTTCTCGCACGAGCTCTCGCACTTGCCAGCTTCCAGCTCAGCTCGGCTTCTCGCGCTCACTCTGACAGCAGCCTATATAGAACAAAAATCTGTAACGCCTCGTTCAAATATCAAATCGATGATGCCTTGACTATGCCTCGACTTGCGGATATAATCAAAGGGGAGGACAGCATTGCCTAACTGCAATATAAAATCAACGATGCCTCGGCCTGATGAAAATAACTTCAGTTTGCCACCCAATGTTGTTAGCGATCCAAGCACAAGTTGAAATCTTCTACTCCGGGAAGTGGAGATATCTAAATTATACTCCATAATGAGTTATATTAAAATAGTTTTTAGGACGTCTTTTATTAAAATATACACTCTCAACGTTTCGACCCACGGGTTTTACGAGTCCTTTTCTTGGGGCTATAAAAAATGTGTGAAGTAATATAGTAGAATTCATATTGATCAATGTTTGACATAAGAATTATTAAAAACAAAACTTTTGCATTTTGCCAAAAATATTATAAATTATAGCGCTCTATTGAAATAATTTAATTCGAATATTACTTCTGATCCTGACCCGGATCCAGCTAATAACACTTTTAAAACTCGAAATTGTGTGCTTTTTCATTTATAAGAGCAATCGACGCAACAACAAAATATAAAAGCATCATAATAACCGGGTTGCTAAGCATTATTACGTGCCTGTGGTAAGCAAACAATCAAACACTCAAATAAATATGTATTCTAAAATTACTTATCATTCCTGTGATAGGTATGAGATGACCTTTTGACACTATAGCTGTGTTCTTTTGTGTCCGCAGAATAGAGCAGAACAAGAGATACACAAAAGAACGCCTTTATACATTTTCATAGAAAGCTTTAAATGAAACGAGCAGTACAAATAGTTCGCTTCAATCGACAGAACAATTTGTTCTATCTAGTATATGGGAGTTCTAGAACAAGGTGCACAAAAGAACACACAAGAAATTTCTAAAACATTCATACATGTTTTAAAGACGATTAGCTACGAGCGGACGACTAGTAAGACCAATCTGCATCGAGAGCTGCACGCTACAAGCTACACGAGCTCTATTTCGGCTTCATGAAGCGCAATCCACTAGAATGAGCGCTACAAGCTTAAAATTCGTACCGACAAGTTAACATGAATAAAGTGAAATCTTCTTTGAGAGTTTTTCAAGATTTTAGTGCCATTATACCGTATTTCCTTGCATAAAATTAATTATTTTTTTTTCCACTACACGTGCACTATACGTTTGACTAATCGTAACCACAGAATGTTTTTGATATGAAACATATGACTTTTACTTCACTGTCATATTGGTGTTATTGCAGCTGTAGCTTCATGTATTGTAAGCTACACCATGTAGCTTAAAGCTTTCTATGTAGCAGTTTCTACAGTTCGCCATATGTACAAACTGACATTTGTAATTTAAAGCTTGCAGCGTGTAGCTGTCGCTATAGACTGACCGTTATACCCACTATTACTACTCGCAGCAGATTGGCTCTATTGACACAGCAACGCTAAAGTTAAAAATTGGGAAAAGTACGCTCCAGCACAAGCATTAAACGCCGGCGTCAGCTAAACATTGTGCCCACACAATACGAAAATCATCCTGTTAAACTTTTACATTTCGCTCTACAGTCCAGTACCACAATAGCTGTGTTCCATTGGGCTGTGTGAAGTACTTGCGAGCACTTTCCGAATGGAACGCTAATTTGTATTTTCAAGAGTAAAACATAACCTGAAATTTCTGATATTTCTGTTTTGTTTCTGTTGTACTCCGTATTTTTTTTTTTCAATCAAGTTTCTTTTGAAAATGGTAAGGAGTATTAACTATATTTTTTCTCCAATTATTCAAATTAATTTCATTAAAGGCTACTGAAAATAAAGTTGTGAAAAACTGGACCTATAATGAGGGAAAAGCTTTAATTGAAGCTTACAAAAATAGGAAAGATGAGTACTTCCGCACAAGAAATAAGAAGCACTACTGGAACAATGTTTTAACCGATTTGGAAGCCTTAGATGTACTTCTAAGTTACATGGAATATGTGATATCAAAATTTATGTCGATAAATTATAAAATATGTATTTTAGGTTTCTGCAACTACGGCCGATCAAGTTGAGGTCAAATGGAGGTCTCTGTATAGAGCCTATGCAAAGGATCGAGGCACAGGGTCGAGTACTTCGAAATTTTTGTTTTTTAATGAAATGGACGAACTGTTTCAAAACAACCCCATTATTAGTTCCCCACACTCCGTGAGCGTTGGAATGGTTAACGATCCCGAACCAGCAGCGATGGCCTCTAAGGACAAATAAAAAAAACCGAGACGAGACACATCCAAAAAAGTTAAGGAAACAGCTCTCGAATTAAAAAGATGATACTACAACCAAAAAATTAAAGAGAAAGAAAAAAAGCGAGAATTAGTAGAAAATTATCTAGAAAAGAAAGAAAAAGCAAAAGAGGAAAGACAACGAGAACTACTCCATTTTTTATAAAATAGTAAATAAAAAAAACTTGTTTAGATATAGAAATGCCTCTTTTTTAAAGGCAATCTTATTTATAGTGAAGAACGCTTTTTATTTTATATTTTCATATATTATATTTTTCTGTTATTTAAATAGAAAATGCAATATTGTTGTTAAATGAACTTTTTTATTTATACTAGTAAGCCTTCGTTGTCAAGCTGTGTAAAGATTTCCTCCCTTATTCTATAATTTTGCTGGGTTTGTTGTGATAGGTCAACACTGTTCTCTTCGTCTACGGCTTCTTCGTTATCCCATTCCATGTCTGTGTCATTTTCTTTAATACATATATTATGCAGCACATAACCAGTCACGACACAGTTTGTGATGAATCCCATATCTGGGCTTTCAAAAAATTTCAGTCGTCGAAAACGGCATTTCAGCTATCCAAATGCATTTTCCACAACAATTCTAGTTGCTGAATGCAAATAATTAAACTTCCGTTGTTTAATTGTTAGGTTACCAAAATCTTTGAACGGAGGCACCACGTAGTTATTTTCTGCATAAACTGAGTCACCTAATAATACACCACCCAGTATTATTAACTCTGGGTTTTCTTCTACTTTGCGGTAAAATCCTGACTTCCTAAAAAGACGGGCATCATGCATGGATCCAGGTTCGCCACAGTGTAAATCGATAAATGTTTTGTCTGGACCGACTATCGCTTGAAGTAATATGCTATAATAAGCCCTCCGATTGTAGTATGCTTGCTTGTCATTTTTCGGAGGGTTGATTTTGATATGGCTTCCATCAATCGCTCCTATTACTCTGGGGAAATTTCTCATCCTTGCAAATTTTATTTGATAATTACGCATTTGAACTGATGTAGGCCACTTTAGGTAGTTGTGACTTTGTCCAACTATCCACTTCACAACTCTGTGGAATATTCTATACACTGAGCTTTTTGTGACATTAAACCTGTCTGAAATCTGCCTGTACGTTTCCGTGTTCGCGAGAAACCAAATTGTGAGGAAAATTTCATATTCTGGCCCAACCACAGCTCTCCCGCCATGATTTTCTCTTTCGATGAAGGACGTATAGTGTTCTAAACAAGTAAAAAAGCTAGAATTGGTCTAAGACCAATTCTTATGATACCCTAGATGAATGCCCGTATAAAATTTCGTATGGTCTCCGATCTATTCAAGTTAGATTTTGAAGTTGTTTTTCGCATATATTTCTAGAACGGTTTGTCGCACAGACAAAATGATTATAACCAATTTTATAGAATTTCGTATTCTGCAGAGGTTTTTAGTACAATAAAAATGTCTTGGACTGATCGTTTTCAAAGTATACGTAAAAAACCGAAATTTTTATATGGCAACACCAAGAAGGAGTTGCCCGATTTAGTCCATTTTTGACATTTTATTTGCTAATGTATTAAAAACATCATGTGCGGAATTTCAGCTCTCTACGTCAACGCGTTCTCAGGCAGTGACCAAATATATAGCGGAAAACGAAATTTTTATATGGCAACCCCACGAAGGAGTTGCCCGATTTGGCTCATTTTCGAACTTAATTTTACTTTTTTTTTTAAAGTCTGTGTACAAAATTTCAGCTCTCTAAGTGTACGCGTTCTCAAGTTATCGTGCGCACAGACGGACGGACGGACGGACGGACGGACGGACGGACGGACATGCAAAAATCGAAATAACTTTTAATATTATGAATGGGTGTCCAATCCATTTTGCTCTTCCATCATTATTTCGAGGTGTTACAAACGGAATGACAAACTTAGTATACCCCTATGATTTCATCTAGGGTATAATAATCAGCCAATATTAACTTATTAATGGTAATTCAAAATTAACATACCTATGAGTCGATTGGCAACTTGTCTAGTGACGCGAAAGTGCTCCTTGAATTGTCGGTCTGTATATTTGGCCACAACTTCCAAATAATTCTCGACTCTGGCCTTTTTGCAAGCACTCTCTGAATCTGATGTAGATGATGATGATGAGGAAGAGGATGAATCGAACAGAATACTACTGTCCGAGGTACTTTCCTCCAGCAGTACTACCTAGAAGGATAAAAATTCGTCTTGGTTCGATATTTATTATGTTAAAAGTTGTTACCATATTTATTTCCATAATCATAAGAGTTTTCCTGATCTCGATAAGTTGAATAATTTTTTTTCCTTCTTTTATAAGCAATACAAATTTTATTTGCTTCCTTTAAAAACAATAACAATTTTATTATTTTTAACAACAACTAATTATGACAGTACTACACAAATTTTCTGTCATATTTCATCTATCTGCCATTTCAATAACCACTTAGCATCAAAATCCACCTAGCGGAAAATTCTTGCGAAACTACTCAGATCATCTACTCGCGGACAAGAGCATGGTTAGTTGCGAGTAGATAGAAGTACTTGGGAGTACTTTACACAGCCCAATGGAACACAGCTATTGTGTTTCCCAATTCAATTCAAGCGAGGGTGATGTGGCACTTTTGGGGAGCGGGGTATTAACCTCCCCCCCCCCCTATAAACGTCCCCCTGTATAAGCGCCTTGAATGAAATCACATCTACATTTTGTCCTCTAATTGGATATATATGTATGTGCGTATGTATAAGCATATTAGAAAAATGTTCACAGCAGAGAACTAATGAATGTAAGAGAGAGAACGGAAGAAATGTAGGAAGAGGAACGTAAATGACCCAACTGTAAAAAAGCTGTTTTTGGGCAATAAAAGGTGAGTTATGTTGTTTAAAAGATCAAAAATAAACTACGATTGCTTTCTCCTCCATCTTTAATTTGACACCAAAATTTACTGCCGAGGTCCCTAAATCTGCAAATTATCGTTAATCGAAATAAAATATAACCTATAACACCCATGCATAGCTAATTACCAAAACAATTTCTCAGTTTTATTATTTTTCTTACAGGTCCTGAGCTTACCCTGACACATATTGCAACGCCTATCATATTCGACCCGAGCTTCCACATTTGATACCACATAATTTCTTTCCTTCTCTCCATTCTCTCATTATACCGGAAAAACCCGAAAAACCTACCGTCCAACATCCTTTAAAAACTGTCATTATAAAAACAAAAAATTTCGATTTACCTCAATGTCGCGTCGGGTGGTAATACCCATGTATCTCGAATATAAAACAAAACCCATTTCACTACACCAAAAACTGATACCCTTTATCGTCCCTGGCGAATCGCACATTTTCCCACTTCTCACGTTTTCCTTAACTCCGCAAGTATGTTAGAGAATTGAAATTATTGGATGCCTTCAATGAGGCATTGCGTGTGGCTATTGATGGCTTATTTGCCAGTTTATTATTTTGCCGAATACATATATCAAAATGCCGGATTTAATTTCCAGCAAAAGTGATACTTTTCCGAAATTCACCAAAAATATCCGCCTCCACAGACAATTTAAGTCCCATTTCTTTAGAATTTTTATCGGAATTTATTATGCGCAGCATTGCGATTACTGCAATAATTTTCATACAAAAACATCATTTCATCAAAATAAAATTAATTTGATTCGTACGTATATAACATCGTCGTCGGCACCACATTTCGCTGACATTTTGGTTTTATTATTTGAGTTTTCCTTTAATATTATGTTACCCTCAGGTATTTCATTACGTTTTTGATAATGTGTCTGCAACTGCTGTATGAAATTCCACTGAAATATCTTCTGTAGGTTTTATTTTTAATATCTACAGATTGTAAATGCTAGAGGCATTATGTTTACTTTTATTTTTTAGCTTCATTCAATTTTAAACGAATTGAAATGCCGAAACGTTCAGATGGTTCACACTAGTCTCTAAATTAGCGGTACTGTTAATCCATCAGAAGAAGTCTGAGTAGATTGGTATCTAGTTATGTTAATGCTTAAGGCGGTTTCCCTTGCAGGCTTAAAAACTAAATGAATTTCTTATAAATTTACGATTGCAACTCGAACTTTGACCGACAAATTTTAAAGGGAGGAGAAAACCCTACCCATGATGGTCCACTACAAAGAATATTTTTGTTAAGCCAAAACTTTGTTTAAACTCCAAATACATAATTGTGTTCGTCCTAAATATAGTACCATAATAAATTTCCTTTTATGATACCCCTCATTTTAAGTTTACATACTTTATGTATGTCACAGTTTTTTGCTAAAATAGGGGACTTAGACCTTGAAAGTCATATGAACGTGTGGGTTGA
The DNA here is from genome assembly GCA_963924295.1 of Dioctria rufipes. Taxonomy (NCBI): domain Eukaryota; kingdom Metazoa; phylum Arthropoda; class Insecta; order Diptera; family Asilidae; genus Dioctria; species Dioctria rufipes. Next base: position 211,522,379 of record OZ002741.1, read on the forward strand.
AGCTTTTCCTTTTTTTTTTCAAATGTAAATAAAAGGACACGCCGATAAAGATGAGCTTTGCTTGAAGGCCAACTAGTAGAGCAATTGTCATCGTTCTTCTTTAAATGAATGGGGCACGTACGATACACTCTTGCGTTAGACTGAGCACATAACATCAATTCTTGGCACGTTTCCAGACGTCTCTTTAATGCTCGAGAGCTATTTTATGATATTAGTCCCGTGAGACGCACTTTTAATTTATTACCAACCTGAATAGGTCTGTCAGTGAACCTTTATGTCCTCCTCATGATATAGCCTAAGGCGCTCTGTATAGCTGTCTCGAATCCTGTTGAATGTCCTTTTTGAGAACTAAATCATTACTTTATAACTCTTTGCGCGTCTAAATTTTTAAAATCTTGAGGTAAAAAGGGAGCTTGACTGTAAGAAATCTGAACACTTTCAAATCTTCGGAGCAAAAATGAGATAAGCAAATAAGATTTTAAAGACAGATTTTTAAAGAATTCGTTTTTTATTACTCTGTAAATATTATATAATAGGTTGGAGTTAAATGATAACAAAGACAAGCAATTCAAGGAATTTAGAATAGCATCCAAAATTTTATCGTTCAATCTCTGTGATAAATATACAGCTTTTTGAATGAACAAACACTAGTAGTTTTTCGCAAGTTCGACTATCTCTGACTTCTAAACGTACCCAAATTAAGTTTCTCAATAAGTAGGTCAGTTATGAGCAAGAATAATATGTCTTCCATATAACATAGCCTTCAGGTATTATTCCATATCTGACAGAATAACTGTGATACTTACAGAATAATATGACACATAAATTGCATTTTACGTTCTAGGTACATATAGAATAATAAGTTACGGAAGAATTCTGGGGCGACTTTTTCAAGTACCTACGGTTGGCAAGAACTGTCATGAGTATTTTACTTGTAGCTCGAACATAGAGATAATTTAAGATTTTAAATGCTGATATCGAAAAATGAATAACAGTTGTAATTACGCATTTAACAAAAATGGTCACAAGGTGTAATTATTACTAAGTATATTACATATTTCGCTTGAGTTTACTCGAGTTTACTTTAGAAGTTGCAGGAGAAAACGTTTTCTTTCGATTCATTCACCTGACACAACACAATAAGTCGTTGGGGAAATCGTAAATGTTGATATTCTACCGTCGTATACACAAGCGAATAAAGTGATAAACTGCTGGATTATCTGTTTCCTATTAAGTTAGCCTTAGGCATTAATTTTATATGTACATTTGTATTTATATACATACATTGATATCTATGACGATGGCCTTGCATGTATCGAATAAGAAAATTGGCAATGTCGTCATAATTACATCCATCTTATCTATACAGAAATACATACTCTCCACGAACTCACTTCCTTTATTAAACAAAAAATAAAAAATAAACTTACATGCTTTCAAAAATGTGCATCTGCGGTGACCCAAAATTTAGGTATTTGTAGATAAGATTAGAGAAAGCTCCACCTTAGAAAACGTAGATAAGGTTTTTATCCCTAAAATATAGTTAGGTTTTTCTCCCTCAAATGTAGGGAATTTTTGTTTTCTCCCCTAAAATTTAGGGAATATTTCCTAAAATGTAAAAGTTTTTGTTTGTTTTTTCCCTAAAATGTAGGGACTATTCCCTCAAATTAGGGAAATAAGTTGTAGCAACGAGCACCATAGGTGATAGAACACCATCCACTTTAAAAAACTTACGAATGAGCTGAATAACTCATTTCTTATGGCCCATACTACTAAGTAGTACGGAATTTATGTTGGTGCGCTGGGTACGCTCAAACAAAATATTGAAAAACAATATATAACTTGTTTTCAAAATCATTGTGTGAATTATATAAACGAAAATATATTTCCATTAAAAATGTGGCATAATAACTAATTTATTGAATGTTCTCTTTCTTATATTTAAGAAAGCTTAACATTTCGGGAATTTTACGTACTTTATTGGTTTTTCTGGTGCCAATTACCCAAATTCATTGAATGTTCCATTGATTTGGGGAAATTGAAATGATTTTCCCTTTATATTAGAGAAAATTACATTTATTTTTAGGGAAAAACCTGTGTTAAATTTAGGGAATAGTTATATTATTTTACAGTGTAGCTAGATAAGCTCTTAAGAAAACAAAAATGTATACAGTTAATGTCAACTGGAGATTTGTAGAAGACTAAACATAGAAATATTTGTTTAAAAAGGATATATCTCCTGTACGGCAGCAAAAGCGAAAAAAAAAAAAAAAATTCTGAAAAACATAAAATAACTCCATCCTTCCCAGTTTTGCCTTAAACGGACTGGAAGGAAACCTGATGCCTAAAGGAGCGTTTACAATGGCAGAATAGAGTGGAGTGAGCTTTTACCAGAGTAGCGTGCATGCACAATATAGAGTGAGCTTTATTCGGATTTTCGAAATCATATGAAAATTGTGTGACAGATTATCATGTGTTTACATTTGAAATATATTTCAAAACAGATCACAAATGGTGTTAAATTACAGAAAATATTTCTATAATTACACCAGAATGAGTTATGAACGATTTGAATTATCACCAAATACAAATTAACATTTATGTCGGACACTTTCGAAATGAATGGCTGCCATCTATATTCCATAGATAAGCCAATTCGAACATAAGAAAATTTTAATTTTTAATTGAATTTATTTTGTGGAAATTGTATCATAAAAATACTAAATACTTTCTTTTAAGAAATATTTATTTTTGGGTGTTTTGTTTTATTAATTTTCGTTAATGAAATTTGTCTTTATCAGTGCGACATCTGTTAGAAACAAGTATTTCGAAACAAATGGTAAAAGCTTTCGAAACTATCAACGTGAGATTGGGTATTGTAACCTGACGCTACTCTGTGAAATCCACTCTGGTGGCTAGCGCGAAGCACTTATATGAGAGTGCAAGCTTGAGTAAAAGAGAGAAAATGCAATCTGATGACTCCACTTTACTCTGACATTGTAAACGCTCCTTAAGAAGTGCATTCTGTAGGCGACACTAGCATTGCAGTTGCTCTCTCTCTCGTCAAGGTCGTTGTTTTAGGTTAGTTCCGCATCAGTTCGGCTTACCATGTGAGTGGAGTTTATACCAAGAATTGTGAACAGGTGAAAAATTTATATTTGTCAACTAACAGGTTTTGTATTTCCCGGAAAAATATATGTATGATATTTCTTACGTATTTAAAAGTTTTCATATTCTCTTAATTACAAAAATTTATTTAAATCTTGTAGAGGAAAAATCTAATCGTTTAGACCGGTTTCAAATGGGGTTATACAGAATAGAAATTGTCTTGAATCACTATCAATGTTGTACCAGAACTTCAAACTCTGCATAAGTATAAGTCGAAAATCTCATTCTGCATAAGTCACTAATTCCTAGGCCTAAACGTGGCTATAGCGTTGACTTAATTCCCGCGCCTCAGTCGATTAGTTTCAGGTCTGCAGTATATCCACCAGTCAAGTGCGGACCTCTGCTTTATGCCAGCACAGTCTTAATCTGGTCACTAGAAACAATGTCCGGTCTGAAATCTACACAGACTTCAATATATAGACTGATGACAGCTCGTAAAAAGTGAAGTCAGCATAAAATATGCTTTCTATGTTGCGAGCGATTTGTGCTGCCACAAAGTAAGAAAAATATTTCCAGTAGGGAAATTGTTATACATAAAAGGATATTCTTCTTCTTAATTCGTAGTAATATTTCAAGCTAATAACAAAAATTGGATGCTAAAGCATTTATTTTTAACACGAAAGTGCTTTATATTAATTAAAAAAAAAATTCATATAGAAAATTAAATGCATTACACCCATGAAAAAAAAATTAATAAACACGTGAATATTAAAAATATATACAAGTTTCCACACCACCTAATAGTAGATCAAGATTTATAATATCTTCACTCAGAAAAATGCTTATCCAGAACGTTTAATAAATAAATTTGAAGTTGGGAAAACGTAAACACTTAAAATATTTTCTGAATATTTAGCAACAAATTAATTGAGAAGTACGTACAGAATTAACTTTAAAATAAAACTGAAACTCATGGTAGCCCTATTTAAGTAATATCCCGCAATATGACAGAAAATTTGGTATGTTTTGTCCATCTGATGGGGGCACATGCTGGCTTCAATAATTTTATATGGGAAAGGCCTACAGCTAGCAGTCTTTATTATTAAAGTCTGTGGAAGTCTATTAGCCAGTCCACGGAATTCTGCTTTAAGCCAGTCCACGGACTTCTGCTTTAAGCCAGTCCAGCCACAATCTGGTCGCTAGAAATTATTTCAGTCTGAAGTCTATGAGCCCTTCAAGCCAACACGGATTTCTGCTACAAGATCGCACAGTTTCCTGCATCAACCAAACCAGGTATTTACATAAAGTAGCTATGAACATCAGAAGATGTTGTGGGCCCCTTTGTCACAACACTAATTGGCAATATTAATCCCCAAACATCTATAAATGCCATTTGCTCATATCTTAACTGTGGAAGGCGTGCAGAGGTTTAGAAGAGCGGATATCGGTAGCACTTACCACCTTGTCATAACTGAAATATTTTATTTATTTATTTATTTTTAATGGTTAATTAGTGCACAAGATTACAAATCTTATAATTGTACTTGCTTAATCGGTAGGGAAAATTTATTTGTTAAAGAGAGATATATAAACATACATTTAAATTTAATTAACTAACTGTACACATATAAAGTCTACATAAATATTGAATATACAGGATCCAAAGCATATTTTGCCAGTAAAATGATTAAACTATTAGTTTGCGAATTTAAGTTATGTGAACTTATATCAGCTACCTTTTAAATGTGTGCTGAGATCCCGGGCACTGAATATTGGGCGCTAGAGAATTCTAGCAGCGGAACACCTGCACAAAGTAAGAGCGCTCACCTGATAAGGTTCTGAAGCTTGGCAAAAGAATGTTTCGATACCGGGCCGATCCTAAAAATTGTATTCGTTCAAGTAAGTAACTTGGCTCCTTTACATGGATTAGAGAATACAGAAATAGTAAGCACCTTCGTGATAAGTATGCTTCAAGTGAACATTTCACAAAGGACTCAACATAAGGAGAGATATGAGCAAATCTACGCAACCCGTGAATAAATCTGATAGTATCGTTGAAAGCGACATTTAACTTTCTTTGGCAACCAGAATCGAGTTTGGAAAAAATTAAACTGCCAAAAGTTAAGTGAGGTAATATCAAAGATTTAGCGAGTTTCATACGCATATGACTCGATAATATACTAGTCGACGTTCTTAACTGACGAAGGCATCCATACACTTTTCCTAGAACAGAGCAGATGTGGTTACAGCATGTAAGCCGCTGATTTATTTCTATGCCTAAACTTTTAACTGAGTTTGAATATGGTATAATAGTACTGTTGATCATTATCGGAGGCAATTCACTAGGACCTAGATTTCTCCTGTAAAATGCTATACAGTTCGCCCAGTCAGATATTCTTTGGAAATCGTCGCTTAATCGAGAGACGCTATCCTCGACAAACCCTATTGGCTGGTCAAAATATATCTGCATGTAATCAGCGTAAAGGTGGACTTTTGAATCCTGTAACGTCATTGGGAGATCATTGATGTAGCAACAAAAGAGAAGCGGACCTAATATTGATCCCTGGGGGATCCCGCTGCTAAAGAAAAGTGGTGATGAAGTAGTACTATTCACTTTTACTGTTTGACTGCCATGCCCAAGAAAGCTTTTGATGAAACTAATTGATGTGCTTGAAAAACCGAAATTTTGCTGGAGCTTACTAAGCAGCCTACTATGATTCACTGAGTCAAAGGCTTTGCTGAAGTCCAGAAGAACCAATATTGCTATGTGTTCGCTGTCAATCGAGTCAGTTATGTCAGACACTACTTTAAATAAAGCAGTTTCGGAACTATGACGCGCTCTAAAGCCTGACTGAGTGAGGATTGCTGTGTGTACACGAAGGAACTCCATTAGCCGGAAGAGAATTCACCTAAGTGCTTGTAGAACAGTACGAATCAATTATTTTTGAAACATATTTCTAAAAACATGATGTTTATAAAACACCAACATCAGAGAAGAGTGTGGTATAAAATTAGAGGCAATTCAATCACGCAGGAAATGGATACTTCACAGAGAAGTGAAACATAATATCTGTCGTTGTGATAAAAAAAAGGCCACATTGCTAATCTTGCAGTTAAATCTGAAAGCTCGGCAATCAGTGAAAATACCAGAATGCTCTAAATTCCTTACATTGTTTGTAAAAACACATTTTTTGTAATTCTGATCTGTAACGAGTGACAGCGGCGGAAACGTGCAGACATTCTTCCATAAACTGTATACGAATAGTACCCCTTATACAGGATATTTCGTCCATGGTGGTCTTAGAAAACAAAAAATTGCATGGCAAGGGGCGAGCGGCATCTCAATCGTTTCTAAGTTACAGGGTGATTAAGAAAATATTCTAGTCTTTCACAAAATATCCTGTGTCTTAAAAACTACAAAGCCTACGGTCACTTACAAAGCTCGGCCTTTCGAACGAATGCTCGACCAGCCCCGTACTCCTCTTTTCTCAGGAAGTTATGATGGTCTAAACTAAAAATAATTTATTCCCTTAGTGACTGAAAACACTTCATTTTCAATAAATATCGTCTAATTTCGGTATGACCTGAATAGGTTATGAGCTGATTACTGTTTAACGGAGCACATAGGTATAATAGAAGGGCTTTCGTATACATTTTTTGGAAGAATGTTCACGTTTCTGCTGCTGTAACTCGTTACACATCAGACTTACAAGAAAAGTGTTTTTACAAACAATGTAGGGAATTTAGTCTTCTTCAAATTTATTGAATAACATATATAAAAATCACAACTACTCTACCTTTTGTAGGACAAAGGCCTTATTTAGTCCCGATTTGGACCAAATATTTCTGGGAAAAGCATTCTGCTAAAGTAAGTGTAAAGAGAGTTCCTTCCATGTTCTGAGAGTTCATAAGAAATATATAGCGAGAACGTGGAACTCACAAATTAATTTTCACAACCATCCAGAGCCGAAAAAGTAAAACTGGAGAAATATATAACATCCGTCAAATATCCTGAAAACAAAAGACCAAGAAAATCAATAAGTTTTCTTTAACAAAAATTTTATTTCCGAATCACCAGATATGATACCGTAATCCGAAATGGAAATAAAATCACATACGGCAATAAAAGACATACAACAACAAAAAGCCCAAATAAGCAACACATGTATACACTAACATTTGTGTGTAGAGCATCTAAATTCATAATCTCTAAGATATATGAGTAGCCAAATAATCGACGGCCATTAGAGTCATTAGCGAAGAACCACCTTAATAATGATTCTATCTGTAGCGCTAAAATTTCTATCTATCCGCAGAATACAACATCCAGTAGATTAAGTCACTAATAGCGGAGGTGTATGCTTATACGCATAGACAGGGGATCAGTTTATTAGAATTGGTTGTCGTATTTGATTAAATATAACATTGGATACATCAAAAACAAATCAAACGTTCTCAAAACTCTACTCTAAGCACAAATAAACACACAAATTTCCTGAGAAACTCACCACTGTGTTTAAGGTTATTTTAGTACTTTCCCACTTCTTTCAATATAACTAACTTTCCCTCGACCGCCCTCGAAATCCACGAGGGCACTATTAAATTGGCTGGAATGTTTTTATATGATTTTCATATAAACGAAGAAGTAAACATCTCTCAGAATCCCCAATCTTTTGTATAGCGCCATTCATTTATTTTACAAATCCTGTTCTAAGAGGTAAATCCAAAAGGCGCCACATATCATAAAAGTAACCCCAAGAGAGTTGGGAATGAAAGCAGATTAGATGTTCAGAACGAAAACATAAAAATCAACTAAATACAACAAAAAAATCAATAATAAAGATTTATTTGTGGGTTCAAAAACTATCAGCATCGTCAAAGTTAAATTTCTTTCATCACTTAAGACCACCTAACTATAGCGTTAAATTTATTAAAAAAGAAATCAAGTAAAAACTAGTGAGAATTATCCTTAATATAATAATAACAATTTGCAAAGAAGAATGTTTTTTTGTTGTTTTTCTGCAATCCTTCTTTCATATTTACACATATACATATGCATAGAGCTTTCAAAAATTAATATTTACGTTTGTATCATGCATGAAAAATTAAGGGTACTTCACCCTAAGCATCCAGTCTCCATTCTAATTTTATACCCTACAAACCAGAATGAATCCTAAAAAGGTACTGCTTAACTTTATATAAATAGCTTACCCTAATATCCCATTCATTAAAAATACTCAAGACGATGTTTCAGGCATACATATATTACTGCAGAAATATTCCTGTCCCTCATGAGAGAAATACCAAAATTGTAACTCGTCGCAATGCGTGGCTATACCTTTCCAGCAATACAGTTGTTACAATTATAGAATCTTAAGACAAGCTTTCATCAGCCACTTTCATAATTTGTTTTACCTTGATGTAGGATTTCTATCGTTCTGACAGCATTCAATATTGAAGGTTGTGACTCCTACAGGTACAATTCTTTCCTCTCGTCATATAAAATAGAAACTGTCATTTTGGGGGAGCCGAAATGATTGACATTACTCGAACTGAGTGCTGACATTATCATCTTCATAAAATTTTCCACTCGAATAATTTGGACTCATGAAATATTACGTGCGATTCAATCATATCCAAAAGCCAATTAATATTTGGATAAGCAGAGATATATACGTTTTTGTTTTATTTGATATCGTTTGTTATTTAAATAATTTTATACAGAACATAATGTCACAAAAAATTATTGCAGCCAAATACAAGATACAATTTTGTTTTTTTTTTTTCATTTCATATTCCATTTCAATTCATTTCATATGTGGTATTGTACAAAAGGATATAAAATCTTATATTAGTACAAGATTGATGTATACACCACTTAAACATTAATATTAAGATTGCCTGAACTAATTAAAAATTGATTAATTAAAGTTAAGGATACATGAAACTGTTACAGATTTATTTACAATTAAAATTTTTAAACTTAAATTGGCTTCAAGTGCTGAAGAACATTGGATTTAAAATTTCCAAACCTGCTTGAATCTGTTGTGAATTATATGGTCCCCAACAATTTCTACAGCAATATTGTATATTGGCGGAATATCATCAGGGTTGGCCTGTTGTCTGGGTCGATCAACTGCAATCTTTTAGTTGTGATCATTACAGGCTTGAAGTGTGCACTCAGAGCCGCACTAGGAGAACAGGCGATCGGGCTCTATCCCGATGGGCCGGTGGTTATAGGGCCATTGGTCTCCGAGGTAATCGCGACCACACGTACTTACTACGGTGGGAGGAGAGCATTGAGTTAAAAATACTCAGAAATTCCCAAAACTTATCAAGAGTTACAAGCCGCGGAGCCAAGGTAGCTTTTTATATGGCAAATTTGGCATTCCTGGAGCTTCAAAAGAATTTACTTTTTTATAAAAATAAAGTCAAATTTTTTGCATCATATCATTGTTATTTCAAAAAACGTATTGAAAAATGTTTGTTTTTTAACAAAATGGCTTTCAAGGCTTTGTTATACCTACATATGTGTCCTATTAAAATAAATTGCAAATTGTAAAACAATTAAGCTGTTTTTAAATGTTGGTTTTATTTTCTAATTTAAAAACAAACAAAAAATTGAGTAATTTTTTTTTATGCAAATCAATTGTAAATTCGTATATAGGCAGTGAGCAACATTATTACATTCAGTCCTTATTTTATAACAACTTTCCACTGTATTCTATTAGTATACGGTAATACTGTCAGTACTGGTCTCAAGAGTGAAGTTTTGACTGCCAGAAATCACCATCATCCGTTAGAAAATAATTCCCAGAGTAAAAGCTTAGCATGACTAATGACAGTATCGAAATATTCGAATAAGCCTGAATTTTTCCACATTTGTTGAAAAGTCGGTATTGTTTTTGTTGCTATATTAAGGGGGTATTCTAGTCTAGAGGCCCGAATTTTAGGTGATTTTTGAAGTGCCGTAAAAAAATGGCAATCAATATCTTTCTATCCATTTTTTTATGAGTTATTTATTAATATTACAAGAATACAGAAAAAAATTAAAAAATTAAAAAAGTTGAAAATTAAAAAAAATAGCAGCTGATGAAGTGGGGGGCCTCAAAAAATTGGCGCGTGATCATGCCCACGATTCCAACCCGCCTAGCAATCCAAAAAAAAAATAAAAAAGATTAATAGTCTAGAGTAATGTCGCTATGTCCGGAACTAGGGAAAAGTTGAAAAAATTTTTTTTCACAAAATGGCCGCTGCCTGAAAAAAAAGCAATTTTTGTACCACTTTTTTTGACTTTTTCGAATTTTTTAAAAATAGTAAAAATTGATATTTGGGGATGCGGCTAGTTCCGGACATAGACAAGTCTATAAAGAAGACTTTCAAAAAAATTTCAAGTAAATCGGTCCAGTAGAACTTGAGAAATCGTGGGCATCGTCTTGAAAAAGTCAGTTTCGAGAAAAACGCGTTTAAGGGGTAACGCCACTGTAAGTTTTTTGAAAAATCGTGTTTTTTTTATTGGCTTAAAAAATAGTTTAAACCTTCTAGAATAAGAAAAAAAAAGGTCCCGTGCGAGAAAATTTTTTTTTTAATTTGAAAATGGAGGTCGCCACCAAGCGCGTTAAACTTGCTCCGAAATATGTCCCGGGAAGATGGCTATGGAGCCGCCATTTTGTTTTTTTTTTTCGCTGTCAAAAATTTATCAATAAAGTTCAATGTATGCCCGATAATACCCTTAAAAGGTTTTTTTCAAACACCTTTAATTTCGCGAGAAAAAACTTCGTGAAAAAACCTTTTTTTTAGCTGTTAAAGTCCAAGTGGTTTAGAAGTTAGAATTCAACTGTTAGCAGCTGGATGCAGTTGAACACTAAATATAAAAGATACAAGCCACCATTTTGAAAAATCCTCTTGTAGGCATATTCTTGAATAGTTAAACTTTGAAAATATGAAAACAAAAAAAATATATTTTTTCGAATTTCTAGACTAGAATACCCCCTTAAGACACATACTGCTGTTCTCTCTATAAAACACAAAATATATCTGAAATATGCATAATTGAAAATAAATGTTTTCTATACCAAAAGATAGCCCGGCTTATGATGGATTACTTTTGTTATCAATAGTTTGTGCATTTCGAGAAAAGTGCTAAGGGAACGAACACGGATAGATTGCGTACTACAATAAGAAATTTTTTATCTCGATATTAAAGTCGTAAGCTACAATTCTCAGTAAAACAGTTTGGTTTAATTTTAAGAATACTGATTGGGAAAGTCTGAATCAGTATCTTAGAGAAAATGATTGGTCGGTCTGTTTTGCTTCGAGGGATGTTGATGAATGCACATTAGCACATACGTAGTCATGGCATGCATGAACACGTTCCGTATTCTTATGTACAGCAGATCTCAACAACAGCAAAATCGCTCTTGGTTTAACGATAAGTGTTACCTCGCCGTATAGCGAAAGAGTCTGCTTTTCGCTCGCGCCTATCAATTGCAGCCAGGTCCGGAATTGAAGCAAGTCTACAAGACTACACGGAACACTTGTAAGTCCACTATCCAGAGAGAAAAATTTCTCTTTGAGCAGAATATCAGACAAAGGATATTGGCAAGTCGCAAAGGTAGCAAAGGTTTCTGGTGCCTAGTCAAAGGAACAACTTCACCAGTTTCTCCATACCTTCACTACTTTGTAATGGTGAAGTGATTATTGACTACCTGGATAAAGCTAATATTTTAGATGCTAGATTCGCTTTAAATTCTCGTCTACAACCCACCTCACAAGCACCTGTTTTGCATCTCTCGTGTGGATGTGTACAAGATCCAATACACGTCCGTACGAGAGATGTGTTCAGGATCATTAAGGGGATCGACGTCTCCAAAGCTGCATGTCCTGATGGTTTTTCGCCCCTGTTAATTAAAAGCTGTACCTCATCCTTGGCTAAAGATCTACTTGTCTTATTCGACAGGAAAATTTCCAACTGCTTGGTACTAGCTTACGTTCAGCCTATTCCCAAAAAAGGAGAGGGTAGTGATCCCTCAAATTATCGACCAATTGCAATCACTTCGGTTCTTTCAAAGGTTTTTGAATCTATTATTAACTCAAAATTAATAAAGTATCTAGAAAGTAATCATCTCATCAACTGTCGCCCATATGGCTTCCGAACTGGACGCTCTTCTGGGAACTTGCTGACCTTTCTTACGGAAGGTTGGAACCGTAGTCTTCACAATTATAGTGAGTCTAAAATCGTTGCCCTGGATATTTCAAAGGACTTTGATAGAGTCTGGCATCCAGCCAAACTTAAAGCACTTGGTCTCTCTCCTCCTCTTCTATTATGTATTGAAAATTTCTGTATTAGATGGTGTTACATCTGAGCCGCATCCCATAAATGCCAGTGTGTCTCATGGCTCTGTTATCTCTCCAACTCTCTTTTTAATTTTCATGAATGATCTGCTTTCTCTTACTTGCAATCGCATCCATAGTTTGGCAGATGACTGTACTCTTGATTTCGGTTACTCCTTTGACACTCCTATGGACTCCAGGGGGAATTCCGATTGTATTAAACGAGATTGCATGAATAGGTCAGTGATTAACGATCTTTACAATATCCTCGCTTGAGAAAAAGCCAATCGCGTCGAATTCAATGCATGTAAGACTCAAGGCTGTCTCATCTCATTAAAACAAGATCATAACTTAACTACACCCATTTCATTTGATGGAGCATTAATTTCTGATGCAGCGTCACTATGCATTCTTGGCATTAATATTTCCAGTAAGTTAAACTGGGCAGATCACATCGAAATGTCTTGGATTTCTGAAAAGGTGTAAGAAATATTTCAGCCCTTTAATCCTAGCGCTCCTCTATAGGTCCTACATTAGACCTAGAATGGAATACAACTCCCATACTTGTGTTGGGGCTGGTCGCACAGCCTTCAAACGATTTGGCAATAACTTGTCATATCGATTCATTCGAACACCGCCGCAATGTTGGATGCCTTTCGCTCCTTTATCACTACATGCATGGCCAATGTTTTGATGAAATACCTAGTGTAATCTCTTGTAGAATGATCCCTGCACGCAATACTCGCGCTGCAAACCGCACACATCCTTTAACCCATCAAATTAATTTCGGCCGTACAGCAAAATTCCGTGATGCTTTTTTATCCCGAATGTGGAACAGTTTACCATCTTCTGTTTTTCCTCCATCATACAATCTATGGAAGTTTAAGGGTGATATAGATCGGCACATCCTCCACACTGCTCAATTTGCCCTAATCCTTTTCCTATCCCCTTCCTGCCATGCTGTCTTTGCATCATAGGGTATCCCCTGAGATTGGCTTAATAATATAGAAAAAACCCTTCGGAATTCAAAAATGTTTTCAAAATGTATCCTTAATAAGGACGAAATGGGCATATTTGAACATATCCCTTTCCAAGCCTTTTTAAGAACTTTTGCTTCGCTAGACGATAACTTTACTAATGCTACGTAACTTTTATTATTATGATTAGTACTGGGACATCGAAACGGAACATCAATGTTGACATCGTCAACGACCGTCAATGTAGCGATAATATCGATCATATCATCGACGATATTGATTTAAATATAAATTTCCCGTTATATGTTTGTTAATTAAATTAGATTTAAGACTATGTTAATTTAGTTTTGTTGTACGTTCATTTAAAATAAAAAGCGGGATATATACAATGTATGTATGCAACCTAGCAAATATTTATATATGGAATTTCTTTTTGTGACTAAATTATTAACGGAAATTTGGGTTTGTGACTAGATGCTATGCTAATTACTGAACTCTAGACAACTTTTTAAAACTTTTATTTTGAAGATGCAGCATTTCCCTGTTGATGTCAGTAGCACCGGCATGGATCAAATCAAATACTCATATGTGATATATTTTGATGAACACACTGCAGACCGCTACAGATAGAGTGTTGACGTTCCGTAGTGACAGTAACAGGAAAACCACACACAACTACACAAATAGTGATTTTTTGTCTTATTTTTGTAAAGTTTCCATTCGCATTGTATTGAGAATGACTAAAAATTATAAAGTCTACACGTACAACTGTTACTGTTCTAATGCATCCATATAGCACTGAGATGTTTAACATGAACCGCTAACAATATTGAAATTGCTTGCAATAACATGGGATTTCTGTAGTGTTCTCCTTTTGGTTTAAGTACTGTATTCCGCTGAACTTCTACTTAATAACGTCTATACGAAATCCACTATAGTTCAGTGGATTAGAAATAGATGGCAATACAATATCCGTAATCTTTTCTCTGTCTTCTTCTGTCTTCTCTGTCTTACTTCATATTAGATCTTTTTTAATACGTAAGTCGACTTAAGTAAAGTTAATCTTAAATGGGACAGTCTAAGCCAGCACAGTGCCGTGTAGCATGTAATTTCCGTACTTCGATGTCATTCGAGTTTGGAATATGACTTCATCAATGTGAAAATATCGAACATCTATGTTTCAAAAATATCAATTAACATCTCCCAGCCCTAATTGCAACTTTTTCGATATCCCGCACATTTACGAGCAAAATGCCGAGAAGACACATTACATGGGACACCCTGTGCATTCAAATTCAAATGTTTGCGATTTTTTGTTCCGTCAAACTGTGTCACCATTATCGAAAACAACGTAAAATGGGAAGAATATTACTCTTAACTCGATCTCTTCTACTTAGTTCTAATATAATCTAATTTATCATTGATATCAATTAATCATCATTAGTCAATTCTGTATTTTTTATGGCCAGTCTTGAGAGTTAGTGTACCTTCTGAATTTAACAATATCATACGTACAGTTCTAATGAATATATGTAATTAAGTTCAGTCGATTTTCGCAATAAATCTCGTGGAAAAAGTGAATTCTCATCAGGGATTTGTTTATAAAAACTCTCTAATTTGTTTGAGCTTCAATTCGAATTTTTTACAGTTAATTCGGTTTTTTCTACTTTCTTTTAACTAATTCGAATGATTTTGTTTTTGTTAATTTACAATTACAAATGTTATTCATCATAAATTTGGTTTCCATTTAAATGCTATACAATACTATAACAACCTTCCTGGTCACCCGGTCGCTACTTTTAATCAAATATTCGATAAAAAAAAATCTAATTTGAAATGTATTCGGAATCATCATCTGAATGGAATTTATTCAAGTAAGAGGACATGCAAATCACAGTCACGTTCAATGCAACTTTTCCACTGGTGAGCGAACTATTTTGTATTCACATAAAGGCAAACTCAACTAAACAGTGCTGGACTTCAATAAATCAACTTTCGGTTACATGACTCAAAAGGGTCTCATAAAGTTTATCTGGAGGATTAAAGTTGCATGGCATGTTTCGAGTTTGTCTATTCCATGTACGTGTCTCCGGAGCACATATGTAGCTTTACATTAATCCTCCAGAACATTTGCTTTATTTTCAATTAGAAACAATTTTAAGGGTGCATCGGTTTTTAACTTCTGCAAATTTATAAACGTACATTGATAGGTATCATCTGTTTAGAACTGCATACACATTTTAATTTTTTTATTATTAAGGCAAGCTCAAGGTCACTCTTTAACTTTCGTAGATTGTATGCCAGATAAAAGACAGGAGATAATAAAGTATTCCACATTCGCACAATTCGGCATAGAAACACATCACGGAATTTTACAGTACGACCGAAAGTAATTTGTAGAGTAAAAAGATGTGTGCGAAATACAGTGCGAGTATTGCATGCAGGAATTAATCTACAAGGGATCAGACTCGATTATTCATCAGCAGATTGACCATGCATGAAGCTATAAAGGTACGAAAGACATCTAACATTGTGACGGGTTATTACCAACTCACCAATGAGCTCTTTTGGAAAATATCCAATTAAGCTAAGGCTATGCGATCCCCGCGGGGAAATATGGGAATTGTATTCCATTGTAGGTGTGATGATGGAAAAAATGCTATGTACATTCGTATGTTTAATTTTTAATTAACCCCTAATTACTACCCGGGGTCAAAACGACCCCAAAAATAATTCATTCTTATTTTTCACTAAAAAATATTGAAAACTCTCATCGCTCTCTGTTTTAAAAGCGTACACAGTAAAAAAAAATCCTAAAGTGAGTGGCAAAAATTTGTACCGCAAGGCTTAGGTATTTTTCAATAAGATTAGGGAAAGCTCCACCTTGAATAATGTAGATTAGGTTTTTATCCCTAAAACGCAGGTAGGTTTTTTTCCCTGCAATGTTGGGTATAGGTAATAGTTCATAGCTTCACCTTTAAAAAACATAAGAATATGCTGAATTTCTCATTTGTTTTGTGCGATATACTACGATATATGTTTGTTTCAGTAAATCACATAGGTAGTATGGAAGCTAAAAAAAATAATGAAAAATAATATATGACTAGTTTTCAAAACCAATTTGTGAATTATATTAACGAAAATATATTTGTAAGTCTTCCATAAAAAATGTAGAATAATATCTAATTTATTGGATGTTCTCTCCCTTATATTCGAGAATGCTTAACATTTTGGGAGTTTTACATACTATATAGGTTTTCTGGTGTCAAATACCTAAATTCATTGAATGTTCCATAGACTTGGGGAAATTAAACTGATTTTCCCTTTCTATCAGAGAAAATTACATTTTTTTAAGGAAAAAAAACGTGTCCTAAAATTAGGGAATTATCCTCCTTTTTTTCCAGTGTAATCGGTGCCTTATTTTTTGAGAAATATAAAGGGGCTGAGGTCGTTTACGACCCCACGCTAGGAATAGCTCAAATGAAAAATTCCAGAAATCACCCCATAAATCTTACCTAGTTTCATTTTAATGTGGTCGCAACAGTCCATTTGTGAATTCAACACAATGCCTAAGTTTTTAACGTTCTGTACATATGGTATCATGGTGCGATAGAACTCTATCAGGGGGAGAATTGGTGGGATCTCAGTTTCCCTTGCTTACCACTAGCGCTTGAGATTTTTTGGGGTTGAGCTTTAGATTATTGTCGATTGACCATTTTATTATGAAGATCTTTGTTAATTCTGCTAATAGCTAATAGCCCTATGGGACGATCAAGGTATATTTGCGTCATCAGCGTACAGATAAATGGAGATATTCCTGATAATATTTGGAAAATCATTAACAAAAAGACTGAAGAGCAGAAATCGGGTAAGACTAAGAGCGCAATGCGGTCATCATCCAAAGCGGTTCTTATGTCCGTAGTGACTTTTAAGAGAGCTGCCTCACAGCTATGCTCAGGACAAAAACCTTACTGCAAACGACTCAGGGAATTCATTTGATTCAGGTACTCGGAAATTTAATTTACCATGACTTTTTCTAGTGCCTTTGGTAGAAAACGTAATAGGCTTATAGATCTGAAGTCCATGACGTCGCCAGGACAGAAATTTTTAGCGATTGGAACCACTAGCCCTTCCTTCCATAGAGAGGGAAATTAGCTGAAAGTTAAGCAGCTATTGAGCATCTTTGCAACAGGGCCAATAATGAAAGGTAAGATTAGTTTCATCGCGGTGGGATTCCATCGGGTCCAATAGCATTGGATTGGATAGATAAGACAGCTGTGGTTGCCTCAATCTCATTAACGCAACGAAAACAGAACTCGGATCCTCTACATGCTCTACATGCATTTATAACAAAGGTTAGTGAGGAATATTTTTCTTTTCTTTTTCTTTATTTTATTAATTAAAAGAAGCCGTTAGGTTTTTGGGAGAATAAAGACTTCGTTTTGCAATTTACATGTTAATAATTTATGTGACGAATCAGCGACCACTCAATTCCTTCGCGTATTTGCATAGTTTTTTTTTTAATTCCCTCAAAGTTACACTCAGCCGAATAAATATGTTTTAATGGTACTGAATGCAAATGTTATTCAAGGCTATGATGCTTTGGAAATTCCACAGTCTTTGCTGGACTGTATTGCGATTTGCTTTCATATATTAGAATCCTTAAAGGATCTTTGAATTCTCCCATTCACATTTCAACATAAACACGAGCTTTTGCGAAAATATCATTCGAGTACGACCCTTTACTTCTGGGTGGAGCATTGCAATAGCGCTTAAAGCCATTACTAAGGTTCTAAAGCCATAACCGCTGTCACCTAGCAACCAACTATTTCCCTGACCACTTTCTCTTCATGCCTCAAACTGGCTCTTTTCACATGATTGATCCCATACAAAGGAATAGTATTCAGAGTCCGAAAACCAAGGGCATATTAATGACTTTACTATGAAGCGAAATTCCTAACTTCTAATAACCTAAATTCAATACGGCAATTATTGTACGCCATTTTTATATAGTTCAGTGGCTATTTCCGGACTTTACAGACAAAAGTTTGAGAATATAACTACTACAAGTCACAAACGAAAGTTCGGGAATCTAAATTTAACAGCTGTGGGTCACGTCGAATCTAGAACTCAAGCAAACCGGTCAATGGAAATATTGTATACTCAGTTTTTGCTTCATAGCCCTTTTAAGAAACCCTTAACTTTATTATATCGCAGAAGAATATTAATTAAGAATTTGTGCCGTTCTAATTGTGATTAATAAATACATAAGTGTTTTATGAAGCTGCTGTGGTTTTAGTTAACGTGTCTTGCCAATAATGAGAATACAATTTCATAACAACTTGGTGTCGGTAATTACAAATTATTATCTCGTTTATGCTATGTTTGCATCTTCTATTTATAAATACTTCTTCATCAGTGTGGGTTCCATCTATTAAACCAATAACTAAAATAGATTTTATATAACGTAAACTCAGCTATGATAAAGTGAAAGGAAGTCAACACTTGATGTCTATTTGTAAGATAGGCCAACTTGAGCTTGAAGCCTAATAGCCAATCTGGTCATTACGAGATATAGGTATATGTATTTCTTTTTCCTGGCTTGGTTTTTTTTTCAAAACTTATTAAAATGTCTCCTCTGTTAAACCTAATGAAGTATTCATTATGTAGCTATCAGTAAGTCTTTTTTACATACTCTGCTGAAAAAGATCATTTCCTAAAGATAATTGCCTACTTTCTGGCACTTATTGAACTCTTAGAGCCATTTTCAGTGAATATGCTTAAGAAAAGGTAAATAGTGTGAGAAAGGTCCAGCGCATATCTATCCACCAAAGTTTAAGCCATATGCATAGGGTGTAGTGTTCAAAAGTTACAGGTTGATCTATAAACACATACCCAAAGATTTCTAAGTTTTTTTTATATCGAAAACCTTTAGGATTCCCCTATCCCCCACCCATACAATTTTTTTCCCTTCTAAGTATGACCAATCCATAGCCTTCCGGTATACCACCACTTACGGGATATCCTGTATACTTCGATTCTGCCTGAGAACTGGTGTGATCGGTTCCCAGGGGCCGGATCCTGTAATATGGAGAGCTCTGGAGTTGGGGATATGAAAGTTCTTGTGACATTTAACTCTACAGTGGGAATTCTGTAACTCGGGGAATTGCCTTTGAGCATTGTTGAGAGTTGTGGAGAACTAAGAAGAAAAGTTCTCAACTGATAGTATTGTCTGTTCGTGTTGTTCTTTATGAACGTACCTAAGTACCCAGGAATTTTCAAATTATATTATTATGAATTGTGGTACATCTTGAGTACAAAAGCAAATTATGGAAATCCATGGAATATTCACAGAGAAACATGGATTTTTGTATTATACGCTACAAATTTTTATTGTCTTCTAGTACAGAAGAATTTTAAATATGACATTTTGTCCCCTAATTAGATAATGTAATTAAATTTTGGACATACATATGTTCAACTCATCATTGTGAAGTACTGTTAAGTCGTGGAAATTCACTTTCCATGAGAAAAGTTTTCACATCAGAGTTGTAATGGTTGTGAAATAAAGAGTGTAAGCAATATATATGAACTGGCATATATATGGCCCAAGGGCAAAAAAACTGTATTTCGGTGATAAAAAGCCAGTCATGACGTTTATACAAACAAACAAAAAAGCACACCACTCGATTACCCTCTCAAATCTCCTAAATTTCATACTATACATGTATTTTGGACAACTCCCTCTAAATTCTTTACCAAAACCCTCTATACACAAAAAATGTCAACTATATTTTTGTCTTCTAGATACTGAATCTATCGGGAAAAAAATTCCAATGCTCTACGACACTCTCACATAGAGTTAGGCACCCGTCAACATTGCGACAAAAAAATTTACCGCCACGGCCCCTCAAATCTGCAAACTACCATTAATGGAAATAAAATATAACCTGTAATACCCAAACATACCTAATTACCATAGCAATTTTTCAGGTTTTTATATTGGTCGTACATATCTTGAGCGTACTCCTGCAACTTATTGCAACTCTTGAAACTCTATTTAATTTTAGTTTTAAATTTCTGTTAATCTGCTTCCATTTCTATTCCCGCAGCCCCATACCACATTCCCTCACCATATCATTAACCTAACTCTCTACACCAAAAATTCATACCCTTTATCTTCCCCGGCCATTAGTACTTTTTCATACTTCTCAAGTTTTCCTTAACTATGTTAGAGAATTGCAAATGGAGAGTTAGGGCGTTGTAGTCGGAGATAACGAAATTTTCTTTTCCAAAAACTCCCCAACTCTCCGTGTTCAGAACCCAGAATTCATTATTAGTACAGTTTTTCGTTGACTTATCGTCTCTGATTTTAAAGGTTTGGAATGCTCTTCCAAGCCTCTATTCCTACCTTTCACAAAAACCTTTTGAATCATCGAAAATCCGATAGGAAATTTATTTAACATGGGATGGCTAGAAAAGAGATGCGAAAGCTGCCGCATGTAAACTTTTACTCAGGCGTGTCCACATACATGTACATAACATGTATATAACATAACCTAGCAAATATGTGATTATTCCTTACAGTAGTACCGAAAAGAATCTTGGAATAATTTTGGATCGTACGTTAAACTTGTCCAATCACATTAACGCGCTTGGCTGCAAGGTTTATGGAACGCTACGTAAGCTTTCTGTCACTGCAGCCTTTACTCCTGTTGACACGCAGGTTATGTTAGTTAAATCGTTAATTGTTCCCCTCATGACTTATGAACGTCAAGGTTTCCGTGGTTCTGATTCAATTTCATTACGTAAGCCCAATGTGGCTTTTAACTCTATCGTGCGGTATTTTTTTGGCTTGAGGCCATACGACCATGTTCCGGAATATTTAAATTGAACCTTTAGATGCACGTTGGAAACTTACTTTGAATATCGTGCGATACTATTCCTTCGTAATTTGATGATTACCGAGCAACCCGACTACCTGTATACTAGACTAGATTTTTCCCAATCTGTTAGACCATTTTTTCTAAACACTCCTTGGCTCACCTGTCTTCTCTATGCAGGGACAATCATAGTTTTCGGAACAATTTAATTGAATATTTAAGATCTGCATAACTGTATATTTAATCTGTTTCCTAGTAGTAAGGTAATCTGTATTTATCATTATTATCATTATTAATTTAGATATCAGATATCTTATTTTGTAAAGTTTAGTTTAGTTCAGTAACGTTTATGTTTAAATTCCTTCAATCATCCTACCTTCACATAACTATAAGATTTGCTTTATTTGTGTAGCGTTGAAAATAAACTTGCTTTGAATTTGAAACATTTTCCCAGGTTTTTACATTTGAGAGAAGTTCTCGAATAGCAACTATCCGAGAAATATTCGCTTTTACGCATCTCTCTTGAAATATCAGTATGGTTTATGTATATTACCAATACCTATACGAAACGATATCGAGCCGTCATTTCTATTCGAATTAGCGTTCCTTTCCTTCGTTTTCGGGAACGACTACGAGTTTGTACTCAAACTACGACTGATTGAGTCGCTTCCGATTCAATTTCTAATTGCAATATTTGCTGGGAAGTGTGTTTAAATTATGGACTGATTCTACGGTAAAATATAATCCTTGAGGTAGTTAAAATTTCAAATGTAACTCTTTAGAAAAACTGAGTTGACTGAAATAGCTAAAAGCAGTGAACCAAAAGTCCAGAAGAATACCACAGGATACCACATATCGACATGACAATACAATGTCAGAAATATTTTAAATTTAAATCTCTTACATAACTGCATTTTTCGTCTATCTGAAAGACAAGAGCAAATGTTAAATTGAAGACTTATCCTTTCTCAAAGGATATAATGAAATAGGAGGTGACATCATGTCTACCTCCTCAATATCCATACAAATTATACGCTCAAGTATCATCCATATTATTTTAGTAATCCCCACGGAAGTGTTATAATTACAGACTCGATTAAGTAATTACCTCTTGCGAGACACATATTATGTATGTATGTATGTATGTTTGCAGTAGTGACTACTTTGATTGGAATATTATGCAATGTAGGCATAAGTGAGAGGAAATTATTGTCATTACCATAAATTCGAAATTAATTACAAGTTAATGGTTCAATGCTGATGGCTTATTAATTGATTTTAATAGTAATTCTTGCAAAGTTTCGATATTGTCTTAAAGTCTTTGCATATTTAAAAACTCATATGGTTCTATACTCGGTGCACCGGCTATTTATGATGTGGAAGTATTATGACGTCAGTGACTGATCCAGCTAAGTGGCGCGGGGGGCGAGCGCCCCTCCCTGAAGACCACTAACAAGAAAATAACTTGCAACAGATCTTCTGAAGTTTTCTTAACAAAATCTATTCTACTGCCCGTTTTGTTAAAAATATTACAAAATTTTGGAAGCGTTCAATTTGATAAGAGCGCAGCCCTTATGGCTATCGGCTCAGCCCTCGCTCCACTTTTAGTCGTGGTTGTTGAATCACATATAGGAAACAGGAAGTGCTGATACCTGTAAAATTCATGTATGTACATAAGCGTGACCTTTCTCGGGGTGTTTGAAGCAGGACACAGCTTATTCGGGTAAAAGCGATGGAAGGATTGTTTCAATTGAAAACAGCTGTCAATTGATGAGTCTTTAAATTGGTGTAATGAGTTATTACATTTAAAGCAAATGCTTTATTTTGGAATATCTTTTTTTCTATATCGTAAATTGCAATAGTTTTGATAGAATACTTAGCTCACACGTTAAATAAAAAGAAAATATAAATGCTGATTGGAAAATTTTCAATCAGTATCATGGGGAAATTGATTGGTCGGTCTGTTTTGCTTCGAGCGATGTTAATGAATGCACATTAGAGCTTAGTGACATTTTAAGTCTTAGCATACATGAATACATTCCTTATTCCTACAGCAGATATCTACAACAGCAAAGTCGCTCTTGGTTTGACGATAAGTTCAACCAAGTAATAAAAGCGAACACGTATCAATTGCACTCATGTGTAGAATTGAAACCAGTCGAAAAAACTCCAGAGAACACTCCCTCCATTATCCGTAAGAAAGCTGTGCTCACGATCCTTAAGGGGATAAACGTCTCTAAAGCTGTAGATCCTGATGGGATTTCACCCCTATTAATTAAAAGCCTCATCCTTGGCTAAGCCTCTGCGCAAACTATTCTACTTGTCTTTTTCGACAAGAAAACTTCCAACTAGTTGGAAACTAGCTCACGTTCAACCAATTCCCAAGAAAGAAGAGGGTAGCGATCCCTCAAATTATTGACTAACTGCAATCACTTCGATTCTTTCAAAGGTGTTTGAATCTTTCATTAACTCCAAATTAATGAAGTATCTAGAAACCAAACAAGTGATCAATGATCGCCGATATGGCTTCTGGACTGGACACTCATAGAAAAAGCCAGCAAGTCTCCAGTTGTTGGCTTTTTTTACGGAACGTTGTAGCCCTATACCGTTTTTATGCAATCTTGGCATTAATATTTCCTATAAATTAAGCTGGACAGATCACATCTTCTCTGTTGCCAAAGGAGCATCAAAATGTCTATAATTTCAGAAAATGTATGAGAAATGGAAATACAATTCCCATATCTGTGCCGGGGCTGGTCGCACAGTTTTACCTTTTAGAGCCATCAAATGGATGGTTCGGAAGCTTTACACTTCCCCCATTCACAAACCAAAACACAATAAATAATTTAACATCTCGTTTGACTTTCTAGAGTGGCAAAAGTTGAACGTTGATCAACTTTCTTCGTTGAGAGTGGTAGCTTATCTGTTCGACCCGGATCTTTTAAATGATAAATTTTGTGTATTTTATATTTGCGAGTGGCGGCGAGTGTCTTGGAACTTTGACATGTTTCCAGGCTATATCGTTTTCAAACCACAGTTGCGCCCCCGCCTCAGGAGAATCCTGAATCCGCCTCTGTATGACGTTAGTGAAAGACAAACCCACAAGAATATACCTATTGACCACTTACAGTTGATTTTAAATTTCCTTAAATTCTTTTCAACAAATTGTATTGATAAAGCTGTAGAACTTAGAATTAGGGAAGGATTACATTAGAGAGGCTTCCGTTTTTCTCCCAGCGGAGTCCAAAGCTGTCCAAAGATGACCTAAGTAGACCGACGCTCTAAATCGATACCTGTCTGCTCTTGATCAGGTTAGTCTGCCCGAGATAGGGTATCAACAAAATGAAAATTTTAGCTCAGGTACATATATGTATGTGACAATTAATTCTCATACTCGAAAACTTATAATCATTGTTTTGAAGTCCTCGATAAATGAATATGGAGACCAAAGGATTAAACAGCAACAGTGTAACCATACGAGTATACAAAATATTTATTACAATGTATAAATCTACGTATCACTTTTTTTGTGCTCCTAGTTTATAAATTAGATCTGTAGGTATACTATTTTTATCTCCATCATAAAATGGTCACCTTCAAATTCCATTTTTCTATTAGCCCAGCTGGAAATCTGGTCAGGGCTTCCACGTGAAAGCTTGTGGTGGAAGCAGTCAAACTTAGTGCGAAAATCTGAGAAAGCTGAACAATTTTTTATCCATTCCGGATTGATCCCGGAAGCAGCTTGTTGGATGGTGCAACGTATGTTTTCAAACTCGTTCCTGTTTTGCTGTCGCTTGCACAAAGTAAATTTAATTGTGAATTGTTGGGAATTTTTACTAAAAAATTAATAGTATAGTATGGACCCCGCTATTACGAGTAACCAAATAGTGAATTCTTTAAGTGGCTTACTGCTTCAAGCCAAATAGGGTGGTCTGGAACCAGGTCAACTGTACTCTTAGACTCCTGGATCTAGTTTGGCGGTGGTTATCTAGTTACGAAATTAATATTGCAACCTCACTTACGCTTTTAACTCGCATTGATGCGTATCAGTCACCTTTAGATATTACCTTATCAGTTACTAGATCTCTGCGTCAAGTTTCTCTTAACCGAAAGAACTTCAACTCTGATAATTATATTAGTCTCTATCAATATTTTGATTCCATTGACTTGCCATCGCTATTTTCGCCGGACGCCAATCGCTCTTTCGAACGCTTTTATTCCATTTTAAACTAAAGTGTGCGCAATTTTATTCCTGAAGTATAAATAAGAGCAACCATTTCTCTGTGTGGTACAGTTCTTAGTAAACAGCAGTGTTGCAGACCAAAGAGAAATATCGGCTCCCGACGCATCACCCCTAGAACTTTCTCATATCTTCGCAAACTCTCAAACAAGTGAATAAGCGAATGTTACATGGTATTTATAAACAGAACCGAGACCTCCTTAAATGATAACCTCAAGGCTTTTTGGTCGTTCTGTATGAACTCCAAGAAATCTAGCATTTATCCTAAGAAGATGAACCTAAACTCTGCCGTTGAAACCTGCGAAATGTTTTCTAGCCAGTTTCAATCAGTTCTTACACAAGAGGTTAGTAACATTTCTTCTTCTATCAATAGCCCGCAAAACTTCAGATGTATTCGCTTTGCTCCCATATTATCTAATAGCATGTAGGAGATCCAGGACATACTAGATTCCAATAAAAATACGGGCCCTGATGGCGCTGCTTTTCAAGAAATGTAGTGTTACGGTTGAACATCTCAATTAATAACAATACATTTCCATCTGCATTCAACCACCCCTTTGTCACCCAGATCTTTAAATCTGGAGATCATAGGAATATCATTAACTATCTCCCCATCTCCATATCTTATAGTTTAGCTTTATTATTAGAAGAGGTCGTATACGGACAAATTTTTAAACAATACAAATGCCATTGTTTCTGGAAAACGGCACGGTTCGACAAAATTAGCCTAAATCATACGTGGGTAAAAACGGCGCAGTTGGGTTTCCATCACAATACAATCTAATAGTTTTCATCATACTTGAGCGGTAGGAAATGTATTGTTTTATGTGGTCAGAGTTCGTATTCTTACGGACTTATCATTCCATTTGTAACCCCTAGATATATTTATGGTAGAATAAAATAGCTTAGACACCTACGTATAAAATTAAAAGTTATTTGGATTTTTGAATGTTCGTCCGTCCGTCTTTCCATGCGCCCTTCTTCTCGATAACTCGAGAACGCGTGTACGTAGAGAGAAATTCTGCAAATTGGGTAAGTCCTTCCTAGGGTTGCTTTCAAAAATTTCGTTTTTCACTATATATTTGGACACTACCTGAGAACGCATAAACGTAAAGAGCTGAAATTTTGTAAATAGTATTTTCATAAAAAGAGCAACTATAACTTCCTGGTGTTTCCACATAAAAATTTTGGATTTTTACTTATACTGTAAAAATGATAAATCTTATACGGTTTTAATGTACCAAAATGTTTTTCACAATATGAAATCCTAAATCCATTTTTAAAAAATCAAACCTACACAGATGGGTGACCATACGAAATGACACACGAGTATTCATCTGGGGTATCATAAGAACTGGTCTTAGACCAATTCTAGCTTTATTACTTCTGTGTTTTTTACAGTTTTATATATAATGTAGTAGTCTTTATGACAATTTACTTTGCACTTGAAAACCTTGGGGCAGCTTATCAGGGGATGTAATCTGTAAGCTGTCGTATAAATTTTATACATAAGCTAGGGGGAAGCCCGTCGGTGTTGCCCATTGTTAGAAGGAGGGGGGGGGGGTCCACTCTGTGTGTATGTCGACGCACTCTAAGGCAGTGCCCAAATATATATTTTTTTATGACAACCTTACGAAGAAGTTGTCATATTGGTCCCATTTTCGAATTGTATTTATAATTTTTAAGAAAATTCCGTGTACAAAATATGAACTCTCCACCACGACGCCTTCTCAGGTAGCTACCATGTATATAATAAAAATAGAGATTACTCTTTAAGATTTTTTACTGGGACAAACTTATATTTGTTCAAGAAGGAATTTTTTTGGATTCTCCGGTATATAGCAAAAGCTAAATAATGTTTTTAATTTGTTATTTCATCAGACAACCCATTATATTTTTGGTGACAAGTCTCAAGTGCTGGTTTCGACTCATCAATCAGATCCCAAATAGCGAAATGGAGTGACTTGAAAAACAAATGAAAAATAGAACAAAGAAAAGAAATGAAAAAAACCATAAGATTGAGAAAAATAATAAATAATAAAAAAATTAAAAAACCCAGATTCATTTTAAACGAATCGCACCTGTATACGCCCGCAGTGGGCTGAAAAAAGAAAAAAAGAGAAAGGAAGAAGAAGAAGCGTTTCGTGTTAACAGAAAATCTTACACTCATCGGTACAGCTTGATTTTCTGCCTGCTGTAGACGCTTGAAACAGATCAAATTGATCTCCTCTCATGTAAACTCAGAATAAATTCTTGGTGTGAATTATATGAAGGAAAAATTCTTATATTACACCAAGGAGGAAGAAATAAAAATAGAGATTACTCTTTAAGATTTTTTATCGGGGCAAACTTATATTTGTTCACACATATTTTTTCACTTGTTTTTCAAGTCGCTCAATTTTCCTATTTGGACCTATTGATTAGGTTCAATGAGTAATCAAAAAGAAAGAAAAAACAAACAACTTGGCATTATTCAGTATATAAATAAAAAAAAATAAAAATAAAAAATATCGTTAAATATAAAAGAAAAATATAAACAGAAATACAATGTAAAATGAAGAAGAAAAATAAGATAATATCAAAAAGAAAAACAAATTAATAATGAAAACTACCATAAT
This sequence comes from Dioctria rufipes, assembly GCA_963924295.1. Lineage (NCBI taxonomy): Eukaryota > Metazoa > Arthropoda > Insecta > Diptera > Asilidae > Dioctria > Dioctria rufipes. Next base: position 211,550,538 of record OZ002741.1, read on the forward strand.
GAAAAAGTCTCTTCTTGAATATCGCAGTAGTGTCTACCCTCTGAATCTTACTTGGTAAATTATTTCATGTGCGGACAATATGGGAAAAGGAAGAACGACGTCCTATTGCAGTGTTAGTGCGCGGCAACAATATCTTCCTGTGGCGAGGCGAGCTAAGGAATTTTAACTTGTCGCAGAAGTAACTGGGCTCTTTTGAGTACCTATATTATTTTATGTAACAATGCTAATGCTCTTTGGATCAAGTAGGAATATATCGAACATCCTAGGAGAAAATCACTATATGGGGACACATGGTCAAACCTTCTTAAGGCAAATGCAAACCTGGTGCAATCATTGAAAGCAAAATTCAGCCTATTCATACATATACAATCCAAAGAAGAG